>JAFELO010000919.1:136381-231505 GCA_017140195.1 Eumaeus atala
CGGTACATTGGAGCATTTTGGCGGTTAACGATGCCAATAAATATCTGCATAAATACTAAGCCGATACGTCCTTTTGTCGTCCCATCCGGACCACCGGCTCCTCACAGACTGCTAGAAAGGCGACACCGAAGCTGTCACTTTACGCCGGTATCAAGTGAGCGAGAGTTACTTCCCCTGGTCGTACTGGCCCAATTCCGTCGCATAGGAGGATGTAGCGTCATGCGCCATACATACCTACCTCCTCCTACGCAGCATGGCACTACCTCTTCCTTAAACTCTAAAAACTCTAAAGCTAAGCCACTTTTTTTTTTTTTCTACGTGCTTGACCCACCACACGATCCCACCGCTGCTACTCCTCTGTTACCAGAACCGACAGCGACGACCACAATGTTCGCAGGGAACCCGAGGGAAAAGGTAGAAACTGTCGTGGGACCCACAAGGAATAATCATAAGAAAATAGCAGGAGTAGGTAGTAATTTTTTTAATGTGTTCCAATTTCCCTTCCTAATCAAAGCGGGTGACTTGTATAAGCCAAGACATGAGAGGATCGTCATGTACCAATGAGGCCCCGCTCTGCTATGCACCTCGGAGATAATAAATCCTAATACAAAATTGTGACTACAATAAAACAACAACTTAAGACATCAACATTATGACTAATCAGTATTTGATTTGTTATAATTTAAGATGTAGTTGTGAAAATTGATTTTTTCCAGTAATATTTACGTCAAGCATGTTTAAAGGCGCCAAAGTTTCGTACGCTATCCACGTGAGCACGGTACTTTGTATTTGTATTGAGTATGTAATACATAAAAATTGTAATATGTATGGCCACGGATATTAGCTGTATACTAATTTCCAGTCCACCGGGCACGAGGTCGTCCCACACTCCGTCATCCGGTGCGTGGCCGTCACCCAACTACTTTTCTTCCCCAACGGTTATCGGTTCTGAGAGCAATGGGGCCTTAAAAACATGTTTCTATATCTATTTTAACAACTTACCCGTAAATTCATTATAATCCTCCTAGGATCCTTTAGTAGATAGTCATGTACGGGATATTTTCCGTAATGAATCTGTAATGTGCGCTCGATCTATGAAGTAAGCAATTAATAGTTGCGGAACATAATCGTGTGGGGAATACCCGCCGACACACGGGATGACCCTTGGTTAATGATGTTTCTTACGTTGCCAGTTTAATATTAAATATGCACGTGTCAACATACGGCGAATTTAACTATGATCATCTCCCAGTGCAATATAGCAACGCCTTTATGAGGTAGGCTGAAGCCCTTCTATAGGTAAAGCTAGTAATACAAGTTATAAACTAGCGTATTTATCTAAAACACATTAACTTCCTTTTATACATATCACTTCGCCCTTCACCTCCCCTAGAACGTTTGTGGACATCCATCGGGTATACAAATATTTATACCTGCGCTGGGCCTCTGCAGTTACGCCCTAAATATCTCCACATTTGCAGGTTACGTAAAGGTCCTTGCATATCACTGGTCCTGGAGAACGTTCTAATAAGAGGTCGTGCGGCATTGTGGCCGAGGCGGGCACGACCGGGCAGGTATCTCTCCCTCATATGATACCGATGAAGTGACACGTTCGCTGTCGAGGTAGGTGCGATTTTGTGAGTGGTGGCCCAATGGAAAGGAGGTGAAAAGATAACGTATCGCTATTGATCCATTGTCCCACAATAAACAAAACAAAGTGTTGACAATTTAACAATATTGGTTTTTTATTCATTTCATCAACGTATGCTCCATCATATAATCCTTGAGGAAGGCGTTATAGCACTGAGGGACAATGTAACAATGTATAAAAGATTTGTTTACTACAGACGCACCTTAACATCCACATATGACAATTGGTCTTCCCATCCCATCCCTATAATGCTCAATTAGGCAGGCATGCAGAGGTGACGCCACCTTTTAAGACGATTAAAAACATTTTGTTTATAACATAATCACATTATAATTGAGTCTATAAACCCTGCAATGCTCTAGAGAGATTTGGGACCAAAAAACAGCGTATGCGGTCTCGACGGCACACGAAGTTAGTGTAATCGATACGGCCTCAGGGCTTTGCTTATAAATTAGAAGTTCCATCCATCACTGACGCCCTTCGCCCAGCGGCCCGTGCTTTATTGATAGCGAATGTTGCCCGATAGTTTTCCGTGATCAAAAATTCATCTCTGTTTTTAATGTTGCGAGTCGTGCGTACTTTTTTAGATGCAACTCGAAAGTGTTTTAACTAAGAAGTATTTTACCCCTCACATCGGCATAGTAATCGTCGGCGCAGTGAGGCAGTGAGTAGTCGTAAAAGGGCACCCATTGCTCGTCGAGGGGTAGTGTCTTGGGCTGGTTCGATAGGAGAGGTATCTCATCACATAGTACTACAGTAAAGTGACCAGCTTGGAAAAGTAAGTATATAACGTTTCTTATGGTTTGTGCGCGGCCGGTGACCCATTGAAGGAGGGGGTGAAGGATAATGCCATTGAACAATAAGGCACTTATATTATAAAACTGTATATTTAATTAGCTTGATCACGCGAATCATAGACACTGGTCCGATTTTCATTGGCAAATGGCCCATTTGTTAGTGAGAACTGTGGACTTCTGTTCACAGCTGAGTTATGCGGGTAAGGCCGCGGAACGGAGGCAGTGAAAACATAAATGATTCCTTGTAACAAGCATGTCTCAAATAGTCATGTTATACTTTTCAATAAACCCATTGGGTGCGAGCCGCGGTACTTAAGACCGAGTATACAGTAAAGAGGGAGCTTGTAAAAACAACATTTTTACATCCAGGCGGTCCTGTAGCGCATATTTTATTGCGGGTTACCAAAATGACCCTTGCCTTCCACAGACATAAATGGGAAATAGAAGAGGGCAAATTTTAATCAATAAATACGGAGTAAACGATTTTATGAAAAGTGACTAGAGATATCGAACTTCCTTGTACACAGGCCGAGAAACGTGTAGAAACATCTCGTTCAAGAATTTTTTCAAGGAATGCGGGGCATATGTGATACCGGAGCCTTTTTACGACTACCGACCCATGAACATCCGAATAATTACTATGCAGATGTGTTGCCCTCTTTCCCCCCTACCCCAAATGAGCCACCGCCCATTTGTTCATTTGGCAAACAAAAAATTATATTAGTGATTAAAAAAAACGGACTTTCACGCCTATTATCCCCGAAAAGGTAGGCAGAGGTGTGCTAGTACATCCACAACTCGTAAGTAGTAGATATACTAGCTCACCCACGATTGGCCAAGGTATTGAGGCCCATGATGTCATAGGTGGCAAGCCTATCGCCATTCGGACACATTCCAATCTCGGATAATGTAATGCGTGCTCAGAATAATCTGAAAAACATTCAATAATGGTTGTCCGACCAGGCCACACCCGCACCTTTACAATTTTGGTCAATATCAATAAAGCTTCCACTGAATATCACATAATCCTAATAAATAACCGTCATTGTGTTTGCTGTTTTATGAATGATCGTCATCATTCATAAAAATATTTTATTTATTAATTAAAAATTATTTTATATATTAATTAAAAAATATTTTATATATTAATTAAAAATTATTTTATATATTAATTAAAAATTATTTTATATATTAATCGTAAATTATCGCTGTTTATTTAAACACTAGTTGTACCACATGTTTTCCATCCCCTTATATTACCTATTAAAAACATTCTATTCATTTTTTTGGGAAAAAACTTTTTAAGATATTCCAGATCAAAATGTGTCTGTTAAATTCCGTTGAAATATATTCTGTGGTTCTTTCGTCAACGAATAACGTTGGAAATTGTGTATATATAGAGAGAGAAACGTACCTTTGTTTATAGAACAGGAGTGCAAACGTGCAATCGGAGCCTCTTTACAGCTGCCGACGCCCATGAACATCCACATAATTACTATGCCGATGCATTTGCCTCCTTATATTCATATATAACTGGTTAAAAATATACCGGAACATACATATACTGCCACTTCTAGTGGCTTCCTAGTCCGTGAGCTACGGCCGGTCCCGCGAGGCGCCAGGCTGATGGACGGACTTAGCAGTAAGGGTTAACCCGAACCAATATAAATATTTGAGGATGGCATTTTGGACCCACCTCCGCATACTTATAAAATAATGATAAGTACATAACCTTAAAACTCCACAACATTTACTTAACTCGTGTGAATATTTATAACATTTTTTTTCCATGATATATGGCGCAAACAAGCAGGAGGGTAGTGGCTGCCGCCGCCCATAGTCATCTGCAAGACTGGGCGTCTTACAGACGAGTTGCCGGCCTTTAGGGAATAGGCATGCTCTTTTCTTGACTGAATTGAAATCGGTTTTGCCCTCCTTTTTTCTCGTGTGAGGTACCTCCATGGTGTAATTTGGCTGCAATGCAGAAATGGCACTGTCTTGTAACCTCCTATTAAAACATCCACGGTATACCTCTCCTTGGGTATAACATCTGCGGTAGTGCCTATTGTGATTAATTAGAAAGCCGTGTGCAAAGACAAGCGTAACAACAAATTCTGTTTCGGGTGGTGTGTGAGAATCCGGTGGCCCATTGGTGGCTACAGCACGACCTCTGCCGCGATATCTATGGTTGTAGGACCGATCAAAGGCCTCCGTCAGCCCGTTCTACCTCTAATGCTATGAAAGTCGCATACTTCAATTATAGTGGACGACGAGGATGCCATGTAGGTACATATGCAATGATAAATAACTTCTTTAAATACTATAAGGGTGCAAAATAGCAGTCACAGCTTTTTTAAATGAAAATAGACATGCGCATAATTGCTATGTAGACGCTTTCCTCCCTCCTCTCCACTAATGAGCCACCAGAAACTCAATAACCACACGAAACGCGACAGCAGCACTTCGCGGCGGTATGATGCGGAGCTGGGGATGCCACCCATACGTACAAATTAGGCTGCAATGCAACCCACGGTACATCTATAATTATCGTAATCAATTCTTAAGATAGATCAATTGAAAATAAAATTCTTACCATTCACACTCATGGTGTATCTGATGGCCACAGAACGGAGAAGACATATTAGATCTGTGGTGTATATATTATAAAAGAAAATCTTCAGCTTCTCATGTTTGAGAGGGTTTGGTGGGGACCTCCTCATCTATAACAAAAACAACTGAATAAATAAAAAATGTAGAAAAGTGTATATTTACAATCAAGGTTGCCTACGTACAATCTAGGTTGCATACGTACAATCTAGGTTGCCTACGTACAATCAAGGTTGCCTACGTACTACAAATTACGTTTTGTAAGTGGTATAAGGAGCTAGACGACTGTGATAGATATATTTACATCACCTTAACTTTCCTTCCATTCTCCCTCCAATAATCCAACTGATACAATATGATGATAATCATCTGAGCGAGGTACTTGGCGGCGGCGTGGTGCCTCTTATTATAACCTCCTACTACGTCAGATTGGATCCTAAATTGCATGATACATAATACTTCATATTGGGCTCTACGATATTTATGATCGAAAGAAAATCCCCACCTTTTTATGCGTCTATTTCTAATTTGTACCTTGTGGCTTTCAGATGTGTGTGCTTAGAACTCGAGAATGAATGAGGCTTACATAGAGCCAAAAGTGGTATATGTAGACATAGATATGTGCACGTTTCTGAGGCATGCCCTGTAGCTTAACCAGTCCACTGATGGGATTATTTCAAACTGAAATATAATACCAATTTCATATTACGTACTAACTACAATATATAAAAAAAGGTTTGCTTGAATACGTCTTTAATTATTTCCAAGTTGCATGAAACTAGATAATACTTCTTAAAACACAGCGGCGTAGAGACCAAGTATTTGACAAATACGTTACACTACGTGCGAATTACCCGGAGTTTTATCCCAGACCCCGGGAGCTCCCCTGGGAGACCGCCGTCCGAAAACTTTCACCTGACCCTCCGACTTAAATATACAATGTGAGATACCGACTTACAAGTTGCCCTCAACTCGCTAATGTATTAAAGTTGGATGTGTTGTTTTAATATCTCTGGCTTGATATAATTTACGGTGGCATAATTACGTGTTATTACGCGATCTGACGATGGTACGACAAATCGAGATTGAGATGTTCTCAACATAATTACGCCCAGCAAACAGAGTATTGATCCCAAATTCCCAGCCCCAAGGTAATCCTGGGTAATACCTGAAATTATGATACGCGGACAGCGCTGGTTGAAGACAATTAGTATGCTGCTCAAATAAACCAAGAATATCCGGTGCTTTACACATCCCTCTTATTTTATGTTTATTATCCTATTTCTATCCTTAATTTATCCTTTTTCTCTTCTTTCTAAAACACTGTCAAATGTATCCATCTCAATAAAACAGTAGATTGATCAAAAATTCAAAAATTCAAAAATCAATAAATTCAAAAATCGAAAATTTTTAATTAGCTTCTCACAAACCGAAGACGCAAGAGCATACCCTATAGTGTGTTCTATTTCACAAGAAGTTCTTAGCTGCCTCTATAAATTATTGAGAAAATCCTTAATGAATATGAAACGCTAGATCCCTCAGACTGAAACAATATGCTAAGCCCAAACTCATATTTGTTTTCTCCGGTTTTTCACAAACGTCACATAATGCAAGGGTACAGGCTACAGTGTGTCGCTTTTCGCGAGAGATTTTTTTAAATGATTGAAGAAGTCCCTTAATTTACCTTTTTCCCCCAACTCCTTCTTTTCTCCCACACTTGATCCATCTCAATAAAACAGTGTATTAACACACGGACCCTTAGTTTTATACCCACACTACGCGCACAACGAGGCATCGGGGAGCTCCTTCTCTTTATGGCCTGTCAATGGCGAGTAAATTTAGACCTCTCCCGGCCATTGATATGAATGTTTTTTGTTTTCCCAAAACGACCCAACGAATTGTAATTTAGTGTTGATATGAAAACAAACAAAATGTCCGCCGTTGGATGGAATTAAATTACGTGTTTCTATTTTAGTAGTTTATAAAATAAGCTAAAAAAGTGGATTTAAATTTGAGTAGAATAATAAATGTGGTTATGACTTCGTTGAGCACCAAATAGGTTTGCGTTGTCCGCATAAAGTAAACCCAAATATTGTGGTTTGTTAGTTTGTTTCTTAACGTTTCTCTACCTCAAAAATGTTTATCATGAAAGTTTGAAAGTATATAGCCGAAATTCGTGATAAATACAGAGTTCTCTTTGAAACACAGAAGAAAGCAACGTCTCCGTTAACGGTCAGGTTCGCATAGTACGTTTTTAGGTATGAATTTCACCTACAAGTGTTCCTTGAACGTAAAACAGTGCAACAGACATCGAGTTTTAAAGTGTGTGCTGAGCCTAATCATTAGCTAAATTAATTAATAGAAACTAGTTTATTTTTTAATTGAATAGGGCATAAAGCCATTCAGCATAGCTAGTGAGACACGTAATTCCTCCAATACGCTGCATAAAATCGATAGTCACTCGAATCTCGATTCCCGGTCAGATGCGCTCATGCATGCGTGCATATCTGAGTGCATTCAATTCGCGACATATTAAATTTCAAACGGGTTCAGACACGCACCCTTCGGTGAGGTATCGATGAAGTTAACGTAAGATATGTATATATCGATGTTTGACTCCCTCTATTGCAAAATAGTTTTAGAATTGAATAATTTATTCGGATACGAGTAACATTACACGGACGATTATCACATGACAAGTATAATAATAATAAATATATCTGTGAACGTGTCACGTTAGCCTAGCCCTGTGCTAAGTACCGTGACGATGTATGTTAACGGTACGAGCCAGTGGAAATATATTTTATATTGTTTAGAAATTTAAACACTTTTTTCGTGATTCGAAATTAAACCTCTGCGCCAGCCGGTCACCAAGTCTATGTATTATACATTATACACATTAGAATGCTGAAGTGCGGTATCCCGTGCTCTAAACAATGTATTAGGACGTAACATATTCCAGATTTTATGTTGACGTTCAGCAAGACATCAAAAACAAATTTAATCCAATATGACGAGCATACAAATAACACAGACCTGTTTCTTTTTTTATACGAGGTAGGTAATGCATTTACGCACTGGCACCGGACTTGAGTGGGATACCATAGGTATGTGGGACAAGGGACTTTAACGAACAACCACTAAAGCCCCATCCACGGCCATGGGTGCTATCCGCGCCGCCTATACTGTAGTAACCCGGTTGTGTCAGCTATAGGATATACCTGTACTTATGTACAGACAAGACCTCAATTAAAAAATAACGAATGTGCTTCAGTGTTTTATTATCTGTGTTACTTTGGTGGGCGGAGCTAAAACTTACTACTAAATTTAATTTATTTCATGCACTGGCTATTAAAGGAACGGGAATTAAAGAAACGTAACTCACTCTCTCTTTTTCTGGCTTTACTAAAATAATCTCCCACTCACTTTCTGTTGGCCTCGTTTCCGTAACGCTATCTTCAAGCATTCACCCGCTAACTCCTCAAGTGAAGCGTGCGTAAAGAAGTTTTAATTTAAAGGTTTACCCTAAATAAACTAAATACGTTTCAAAATCAGTAAGATGTATTGCCATGCTCCATTGTAGCGGAATTGGGCTGGCACGATCGAGAAGGTACCTCTCGCTTACATGATACCGGCGTAAAGTGACATCTTCCGTATCGCGTTTAGTGCGGTTTTTGTATAGCCGGTGGCCCATTGTGAGGGAGGTGAAAAAGAGGATAACGCATCGGGACAGTATTACTAGCGTTACTAGTCGTAGAAAGGCTACGATTTCTCGTTTGTCCTAAGTGGACATGGCAGAGCCCCGATGCTGTGACAAGGAACGAGATTGACTTTATTATGACGGACCGTAAGCATATATTTAGGGCTATCTCCGTGATCAACAGGTTTAAAACCGGAAGTGATCACCGATTGCTTATTTTAGTTTGGTTATTCTATTTTATTAGAGTAGATGGTCCGGGATGGATGCGAGTAGCGGGAGATCGGTCGTCTTGGCGTACATTAAAAGAGGCCTACGTCCAGCAGTGGGCCGATAAGGTTTGATAATGATGATGATGAAATTAATATATAAAACATAAATATTTATTTATGTATAATGAAATATTTTGACACGAATGTTGGTTCCAACAATCATGTTGTTGCAAATATAGCGCATGAAAATGTGGTTGGCAGGCCCTTATAATAAAATGTGGTTGGCAGGCACTTATAATAAAATGTGGTTGGCAGGCCCTTACAATAAAAGAGGTTGTTTAATTGATCGATATTCTATATATTTTATGTGCATCCCTAGAGCTAAGTTCTATTAAAGCTTACATTCATAAAGCCTATCCTAAATTATCAATGGCTCCCATTTTAACACATTCGTCTAAAAAAAATATTTTTAAATAAATTTTGAGACGAACGATTATAATGCCTGTTAAACGATCAAATTTATCCGACAAACTTGAGGTGTCCTTCTCTATACAAAAAAGTTAACTAATTCTTAATTCTAATTATTTGACAATTTCGCATTATTTTACAGAATATCCCATCGTCTACAAGGCCTTTAAGTAATACTTCGATATTTAAAAATGTATTCATAAGGCAGCTGGCTGACCAATACGAATCGCAGTAACTTCACGCCAGTCGTGGAATAGGGGTGGCGAGTGACCGGTTCTCCCTGCCTCCGCTACCCTGCCACGTGCCTCCCATCCGGAGCTCGGATGTCGATTCGATATCTTTTGTGCTTTACATAAAAGTATTTGGTTATGGTCAATATATTCGACCACTTAGTGGCCAAAATATTATCTCCCTATCATTGTCGCGTGCTGGGATGAATCTCTGGGCCAGTTTCGGGCATTGTCAGTGTAAATGTGTTATAATAGGGTCAAAAGTTTTGTTTAACTTTTAACAGGTATTTAGTGTAATCGACTTGTCCGAGGGAGCATCATGGAATAAACAACAAAATTTATAGACAATTTTCCGATTTTGATTTCTCTTCATAATGTAGTTGTTGCAAATGTAAAATTAAATCATTAACTAATGGAAATTGTATGAAAATCTTGATTATTTATTCAAGTGATAGGTGTCACTTGAATTAACAATCCATATATGCTTATCATAAAGTACCTTCACGCCTGTTATCCCCAAAGAGGTAGGCAGAGGTGTGCTAGTACATCCACAGTTCGTAAGTCCAGTAGATATACTAGAACACCCACGATTAGCCATGGTATTGAGGCCCATGATGTCATACGTGCTAAGCCTATGGCCACTTCGGGCACATTCCAATCCCGGTGAATGTAATGCGTCCTCAGAATAATCTGAGAGAAACATCTAATAACAGTTTCCCGACCTGGGGATCGAACCCAGGACCCCATGAGGCTAACGGTAACCGGGTGACACCCGCATCGTCACACCACAGGGACGATTATAAATTTCCACGGAAACGTCACATTCATTTAAACTAAATTGGGCTTAAGGAAAGTTATAGTTAGATGGCACCAAGTACAATGTGAATGAACCCGTCGTTGAGAAGCTCTACAGCAGCCACGGCCCAGTCTTCCTGTCACTACAGTTGATGTTAAAGCTTCTGAAACTTCGGGCGAGTAGAATTATTAAATAAACCGCGTCAAAATATTAATCAAATCCGTAAAAGTAGTTTCATTGTAATGAATTTGCATCAGCTTGGGGCTTCAAGTGTGGTTTAGTTGACACAAAATTATCTTTATAGTAGAGATAGCAAAAAAATTGCTTTAGCCTACTGGTAATACCACATAGACGTAAGCCAACGCTCGCCTTCATTTTTCCTCCCGTTCCGCCACCAAAAACTTACACACAAGCACGAAACTTCTCGTATCATAGGGCCGAGATTATCTACCTCCTTGTTGAGTTGGCCCAAAGCAGCTGCAATGCAGCAATATAATATATAATAATGCGTTACCGCACCACGCGAGCCTAGACCTGTGCTTTTTTATAGAATAGGGGGCCAACGAGCAATCTGAGCCTTTTCTATGACAATCGGCGCCCATGAACAACCAAATAATAACTATGCCGTTGCGTTGCCCTCCTCCTGATTCCAATGGGCCACCGGCTACTCACACACCGCACGAATCGCGTCCCTGAAAATGTCACCTTACGGCGGTATTAAGTGTGCTGTGTAAGGACTTGTGTTACAGGCACTGGGCATCGGGAATATATTTAATTTCATTTACAAATCTAGGAAATTGTATTTATTTAAGATATTTTACAGGTCAGGTCATGGAGATTACAATGACCTGATTCGAACCCGCGACCGGCACGATCATCCGAGCTGTGCTCCCAGTACGCCTGGTGGCCGTCTTGCTCTTCTTCTACTAAAATCTTACTAAAACCACCACAAAGGTAAGCAAAAGTGGATTGTGGAGATCTTAAAGGTTTCAAGTAGAGTTGAATACAGGTACACAGGCATAAGATGTGAATCGCTGGCTAACATACACTTTGCATCTAATGTTTCGCACGCAGCGGGTACTAGTCGAACAAATTTTGTTTAGCAGAAACGACGAAGATCCATGGGCGCTTTATAGTATAGACGGCAACAGAGAAGTTGGAACCTTTTGAAGATTACCGACGCCCATCGCCGTGGCATTATCATTGTCTTCCTCCCTTGTAATGGGACGCCGGCTACTCGCAAACCGCACGAAACGCGACAGCATAGTTATCATTTTACGGCGGTGTTATGTCCCATCCCGCTGCAATGCAATATGGCACGCTGCCTATTGCTAAATAATGCTATAACATAAATACCTTTACGGGGCTATGGTTTAAATATAAAATTTCACAACATTTTTGTGTATGGACTTTCTTTAATTATTTTCTGCCCATTAACTAGTAGATGGATGTACCTAAATCGCAGGTGCCCCGGAACATCAATCATCAGGGGACCTCAACGGCTAGTCAGCCCCCTAAGGGACCAACTCCACCTCCACAGATGGGGTTGCCCAACACTACAGGACAACCCCACCGACTTTGGGACAGTGCAATGGGGTGAGGTTCCCATCCTCGCCCCTTGCCCCGTGCGCAGAAGCGCCACCTCCTGTTGCTCTTAGGTCCCCTCATCCTATAAGAGGGGTACCGAGAACGATTCCTCCTCTTGATCTTGAAGCCCCCTCTTCTTATAAGAGGGGTGCAAAGATCCCCCTCGGTTCAATTGGCTTCGCCTGGGTTCACCCCAGGCTACTAAGCCCCACCACCACGACAAGGCTTGAACCATGGTGGGGACCTAAATTAACCTCAGATATGTATATATATTACAGTACAGGGGAATAAACGAGGAATCTTAGCCTTTCAACGATTACCAACGAACATGAACATCAGCATAATTATACCGATCCGTTACCCTTCTTTTCAACTGCGGGGCGAATGGGCCACCAGCTACTCACAAACCCACGAAACGCGACACCGTAGGTGTTAGCGTCTCTTTACGGCGGTATCAAGTGAGCGAGAGGTACCTCCCCGGTTGTGATGGGCCAATTCCGTTGCATAAGAGGATGTAGTGTCACGCACCTTACATGGCACTGCCTCCTCCTATCCATCATGGTACTAACTCCTCCTATGCAGCATGGCACTACCTCTAGAATCTCAAGCCAAGTCAATTGCAGGTGTCTCGAATCTAAGTGAGTCAACATTTAGGCGACTTCAAAAAAGTAAGTTACTTTTACTTACATATAAATGTTTATATTTCTATTTCCAGAAATAAATGTTACTCTAAACGTTTTATCAAACTATCGCCTGACGCAGAGGCGAGAGTGCAGAGGGACACGGTCCTCATAATCCCGCCCTAATGCCCTGTCCTCTGCAAGGGACATTTCCATTTATTATTGAGCACTTAATTTATGTGTTTTGTTATGGACCGACAACTGAACGCTCTGGTGTACAAAACGAATAAGCAGCTGGACAATATCTGTAGTAAATTAAACTTTACAACTCTGTGTTAAGATCGAAAAAGAATTTCAAAACTGTGAACTTGCGACTTTTCCGAATGTGTATTCCGCTATTGTTTTACGAGACATTTTAAAGAAATCTAAGCAAGACGTAATAATACCAATGCCCTTATAATAAGGTCGTTGTTACTAACCCGTTTCATAGTCGCTTAGAACCTTTGGGTGTTTTAAAATTTTAAATTTTAAAGGAACACTCTTGATTTGAACTTGCAACGACAACTCAAAATTATTGAAATAAGGTTTACGTTGCCTTGGAGTTCGGACTTACGACCTTTTGATAACAATGGTGATCACTTTAGAATTGTTTAGACAATCCGTACGCCTCAGAGCCAGGTTTCGTTAAGGGGTGAAATGACATTCGGGATAAATACTAAATCCCGGTATTTGGGGGTAATTTTTCAAACTTATCGACATTCGCGTTTGCTCGCATTTAATTTTCATATTCGCGGAGTGCCCTCTATGTAATATTCCATGTAAATAAGGACCCTTCAAACCATGCGCCGCGTTAAGCTTATGAAAGCATAAAAAATATAAAAAAAATGCATGTGAACCAAAACACATGTAGAATAAACAGATGATGTAGGTAGATACTTACAAAAATATGAAATTCACCACAACATTTGCCGGGGACCGAGAATTGAGTACTGTCGGCAAAACATTAAATACCTAATTTATTAAACATTCAATTAGGATAGATTTCATGCTAGTAAAACCACGTGGCATAGCTAGTGAAATTTACTAGTATACAAGCGGTTTGTGAAACAATTTTACATGCTCTTATTTAATTTAACATGTTCGTAACTAAGTATCCGACTGAGCTGTAATTTTACATTAATTATTTAATAATGATTAGCTACGCAGTGTCATGCCATGGTAAACTCGTTATAGCGAACTGTAGTTTTTGCTTTATTGGACCATTTAATAAAGTTGCATGTGGTATGAAATGCGACGGCATATAAATCACTTTACGTGTTTTTTTTGTGTGCCAGAGGTATATCCCCGTTTCTCAGAGAGGTGCCCAAACGTTGATCTATTGGATGAGCAAGTTGCCGAATTGCCCTGTTCTGGGATTTTTTTATAGCCCAGTGGGCAAATGAGCAATCGGAGACTTGATGGCTGTCGTCATCTATGGACATTCGCATGATTGTAACGCAGATGCGACGCCTTCCTGTCAACCCCCCACTAAGGCCACCGGCTACTCACAAACCGCACGCAATGTGACAGCGACGGTGTCACTTTACTCAGGTATCAAGTGAGCGAGAGGTACTTCCCCGGTCAAGCAATACCTGGCACTACCTCCTTCTATGCAGCACGGCACTACCTCTTCCTAGGTACCTTCGGATCTCAGAAGACAGCGGGGCTCGATGGCGTATTCGGTTCATCCACGAGGAACGCAGATCTCACCAAAGACCGTTGGCACTCCGTACGACCGATTCAGTGACATAGCATCAATAGCACCTATTAAAAACTGTATACTTTTCTAGGCTAATCTATAGTTTTCCTGTCAGGCCAATCTTATAAACAGTCGAACAGAAGCTAAGAATTTCAATAGAAAGATGTGCCAGAGATGATAATGACGTAAGAACTAATCATATTTTTACAGACTGTGACCCTTAAATATTATTTTTATAGTTTACAAACGAGGTATCGGCGCCTTTTTTACGATTACCGACGACCATGGACATTAGCATTATTACTATGTCGATACGTTGGCCTCTTTCGTCTTTCCCTCCAATCGGCCATCAGCGACTCACAAACTGTTCGAAAGGAGACACTGAAGATGTAACTTTACGGCGGTATGACATGAGCGAGAGGTACTTCCCCAGTAGTGCCGGCCCATTTCCGCTGCAATTTTGCTACATGGCACCTCCTGCCCGCAAAGAAAATTAAATTATTATAAATGTTTTTGCAGACGCTCTCTGCTCGCTCGTCCATAATGCGAGTTGATAGGTAGATGTATTAAAAATAGTATACATTAGACATGAATACGACATAATATCATACACTTTTACCTACACGGTGTAAGAGTGCCCGGGATTATTCCTGATATTCCCGCATCATGCTCCTCGTATCGCTAAACATCTCCGCTCATAATAGGCGCGCAGTGAAATTGTATTACCAACTGAATTAAAAGTAAAAAGTTGTAAGTGATATGATTTCGTTACGCACACTTTGGACCTACGCGAATGAGAAGAATCACATATCTATCTTATGTAAAACGGAGTCCCGTAAAGCTCTACATGTGATCGATTTTCTCAAAATCTACTTAAGGGGTTTTCATGCGGTTTTCACTCATAGTTAAAGAGATTCCTTGGGAAGGTTTGAGTGCATAATTTGTTTCGTAACATTCACGGGCGAAGCCGGGGCGGATCGTTATGTATATAATAAAGTAGCTTTTATGTGGATACTCTTTTACAGTCTGGATGGTACTGTAGGTATTTACGTATTATTTTTCATATATATATTAACATTATATAAATATTATTTAGCATATATAAACATTAATTACACAAATGGGATTCGAACTCGGCTACCTCAGGCGTAACGTGCGTGGCATGTCCAACCGTACCGCCTATGTTACCACAACAGTGCGCTATTCGGGCACCTTTCCAATCCTTTATTTTTTTTGTTTACGCGGGGAAAGGCATTTACGCGCCTTTACCGGCCCTGGGTGGGGTCCAGTGGTGTGTGGGACTCGCGGCACATTATAGTGCCGAATACCCACAGAAACCACAGCGAGTGCTATCAGTGCCGCCCTTGGTGAGGTGCCCCGGAACAACAATCTACAGGGCACCTCGACGGCTAGTCAGCCCCCTAAGGGACCAAATCCACCTCCACGGATGGGGTTGCCCAGCACTACGGGACAACCCCACTGACTTTGGGGCAATGGGGGTACCGAGAGCGATTCCTCCTCCTGATCGTTAAGCCCCCTCTTCTTAGAAGAGGGATGCAAACATCCCCCTCGGTCCAATTGGCTTCGCCTGGGTTCACCCCAGGCTACTAAACCCCACCGCCACGCCAAGGCTTGAACCATGGTGGGGACCCTTCCAATCCCGGCTAGTCCCCATAAATCTAAATTCTCCCTGAACACCATTATTATTTAGTTTTTATAAGTCGGGAAGAACCTTAAGACACCCCTGAAGGTGTTGCCAAGCTCACACCATTATCACCGACGAACCTTCCCACCATGATAGAACACCATCATAAAGGAAAACCCTTGTAACTAGCAGCGATTTATATCCAGCCCGAGCTAACCCAATACAGCCCTAAGTAAACTTTAGGTAAACTTAAGCATGTCCCTCACTCGGCCACATTCTAAATAAATAACACCTAATGGGGGGACATTCATCAGGCGTTTTTAGCTGGAACTTCCCTGTGTGCGGCCGGTTGACGTAAAACAGATCGTAGTCGATGGGGATAGGGTGTATGTTTATATGTATGTTTGTGGGACAAATTACGTTCTTCAAGTGAGAAGATTAGCGACGATGCGGGGGGGGTGGGTGGAACACCCTTTTGTAATTTTTTTGTATTTTTTTTTGGGTAGCGCGTGGTTCCTGAAATGCATGAAATATTTATGCTGGCCAACTTTGTTTCATTTCAGTTTTTGTAAATGTGGATTATTTATGCGTTACGATTGCAATGTCGCGTTTCGTGGCCGAGTATCTGCATAGCCTATACGGGTATGCAATAATGGCAACGCATATGAATTACTTCATGTCGTGCGGATGTTTATGGGCGTCGACAGTGACCAAAGAAATATATTTTTATCACCATCGCTTCATTCGCACTAAAAATATCTGAAATGTAGTATTTTAAAGCATCTCTTTGGCCACCAGTTGCAGGAGGCTGACCCCTTTTGCATTAATTTTGTAGAGGACACACAGGTACTATATTATGTAGGGGACACACAGGTACTACTATATTACGTAGAGGACACACAGGTACTATATTATGTAGAGGATACATAGGTACCATATTATGTAGGGGACACACAGGTACTATATTATTTAGGGGACACCAAGTACTATATTATGTAGAGGACACACAGGTAGTACTTAGACGGATCTTATTGTATACCCGTAGCAGGAGACTGGCTGCTTTTCCATTTATTATGAAGAGGACACACAGGAACCTATATTACTAATGTATACGACACACGCTATACTATGTAGAGGACACATATGTAGCTAGGAGTATATTATAAAGGCAACACTCAGCTATATAATACGGGTGTCAGAAAAGTACAATCCACGTGAATCATTCGACTAATAATTATTGCCATACGAGATGGTTACAACTGAATAAACAACAAGGTTAACATTTTCTTTACGACCTGAGCTTATGTTGTGGGAGTGAACAGAACCCCATTACAGCTTCGTCGGATTGCCTTGAACACTCGTCGGGCGACGAACGTAGGTTTACAGTTGAAACCAACGAAGGTACCCCCCACTCTTCAGCAAATGCAAAAGATGCATCCCGATATAAATATGTATATATTATATCATTCGAAGTGAACAAAATATACAAAATTCTCTACAATTATTTAATTACATCGTTGATACGGGTTCATGATAATTATGATATCAGAAGCTTTAATTTATTTACTAGAATGTATGCTCAAACCGACTAGTAACAAGTTTTGCTGTATTTTACTAAGTTCCCGATAGCTACAGTGACCATGATATATTAAATAGTTATAATTATTTGAGACCTAATTTTTATTTTTTGTCGGCACGACAAGACTATCGGATCATATCTATCATTTGTGGATATCAGTTGATTCTTACGTACGTCATAACAAACGTCACTTGATTATCGATCAACGTGCCAAAAAGGGTCGCCCTTTTTACTCGTGACGCCACGTACACACAAAACGTTGGTGTGAAAATTTATATATATTTTTTAATAATTGATAAGCTTGCGTTTGGCCTCTACCCATTGTAATTAGGTTTATAAAAATACTTAAGAATCAGTCATTTATTTTACTCTCCTTCCACAACGAACGAAGATAACCGCTCCGTTGACACATAGTCTCACAGCCTGTATGTGATCGATTTTCAAAGAATCTGACTGAACGAAATTTCACGCGGTTTTTACCAATGAATATAGTGATTTCCGAGGAAGATTTTTGTATATAATTGCCCCTGTTAGTCACGGGTACACGGTGGAGCCGGGGCGTATCCCTACAATAAAATCAGGATATCTTATTATTACAAATAAAGTTTGGTCTCATACAACATACTAAATATATAAATATTTTATTATGGTTTGGTACTTAACAAAAGATACAATTATTAATTAAATGATTTTCTCTGACTGTATCCTGAATATCAAATAACGTGGTCAAACTATTCAAAACAGCTGCCAAAGGCTAGAGAGGAAATGCTAACTGAATGGAACTAAATTCCAACCGTTTCTAGAGACCACAGTAGACTGGACTCGATGGAATGCCTTTGAATCTAATATTTTACCGAACGGCTTTAATGGAATCAATTTTGCAGATATCCATGAGATAAACGTTAAAATATTTCAATAAATTTTCACAGAAACTGAAACTCTTTTTCAGTTCATCTTTCATGTGGCTCAGTTTAAAACAGTATTTTTAATTCTTAAAACGATGACTTTCTATCACACTTTGATTTTGCATATAAATATAATAATTGTTATTATAAATTTGTAAAGAATTTACAATGCCTGCAAAAAAATTATTATGAGGCAGTTTATTTTTTTCGGACCTGAATTTTTGCTTTCGAAGCGAAAAGAAGCCCAATACATCGGTGCTCGTCTGGCGACGAGAGTAAGTTTGGGGTCAAAAGAGGGACTGAACCCAGATGGGAGACATGCATCCCGATATGAGACTTAGTACTTTTAACGGCTAATTTAACTATTATTACCATGGCCAGAGGAACCGATAGGAACCTTCTTTCCCACTCTGACGTCGAGGCATCTCGCGTCTGACATGAACGTGTCATAATTCAGTCGTCGCGTTTCATGGGGGTTTATAAGTAGCCGGTGGCTCATTGAGGGGATAGGTGAGTGAGGACAATGCATCTGCATAAGCGCTATATTAATAGGCACCGATGGTAACCATATTGCTCCGACTGCTTGTTCGACAATAAATAAATTCACAGGGTAGCTTAGTTAAATTTATGAAAGTACTTAGATTTCTCTATGATATACATTTTTGTTGCTTGTTCTAACATACCTTACTAGTCTAAGCATAGAACTCAGAAGCAACAAATGAATATTAGTATTACCAAATGTAATAACAATAATAAAACAAATTTGCCATAAAACACACATGTTTATGTTATCATAAAATCAAGTTACCGTTTTTTCATAAGTACAGTCATATTCGAAGGTTACCTTATCAACGCAAAGCCGAAATAAGACACCGCCTTTTGTTTTCATTGTGCGCCCGCCATTACGCGACGTACGCAACAAAAACAAAAGAAAATGGTTCTATTATGTGAAAACAACCCGGAGACTACTACGGTTATTTTCATCCGTGGGCTGAATTTATATATTCAGTATTCACATAACCACCAACGGATGACATCTCGCGGTTCTCACAATACCACCGGTGCAGCCCATCGCTCCTATACCAACGGGGGAAGGAGCAGCTCTAGTTACTTTGGATATGGGAACATATTTGGAATATCCAAAGTATAAATTTCGGCGGTAAGCTATCGACTTACTTTTTATATTCGCAGGAATCGCGGTGTCGAAATGCGCGGCTGTTTTCAAGACAAACACGTCAACACGGGCGATATTTTGAATAAAAACCACGGCCATCGAATACGCGTCAATATTTTTTGTGTCATAAAATATAGCGAAGAAACTGTTATGGCACTTTGTTTGAATGTGTAATGCTACTCGTAGCATAGACGAATTTGAACCTAAAATAACCAGAATCATGAGCGGCCTTATCCTAGTCAGGATCTGTATGTATATACGTATTAAGGACACATCACTGGGATTTAGATGCTCTGGGATAACAATAAAGGCGCAGTGGCAATCCAATATTGACAATACTATGATTTCTTTATCAACTAAAACACTATAAGGATGACGATAGTAATACAATATGCATTAAAATAAAAATAAAAAAGATCTTTTTTTTCTGACTGTCAATAATTTTGATATTGTACAATATATAAATATGATCATTAAAATGATTGTGATATTGCAAATACAGGAGATGTAAATATTGTTCATAGATATGAGCCCTACTTAAAGAGCGATTCGCCAGCGCCGGCCCAGTTTAGATGCTACGCATGGCACTTCATCCTACTGTCTATACTAATAATATAAATCTGAAGACTTTGTTTCTTTGAAAGCACTAATCTCAAGAAGTGTTGGCCCGAATAGAAAAATTCTTTTTGTGTTGAATTGTTAATTTATCGAGGATAGCTATATACCATGATGCTACCACAAACATGACTGGATTTACGCGGGTAAAACCGCGGGGTGATGCTAGTTATAATTGTGATAATCATGATCACTTACCTGAGTGTCCATCACATAAATTTACGGAACTAAAATGACAGGTCAGTCGAAAACCGACGGAACGTGTTAAGACCGAATTTTAAAATTGGATATTTTCAGAATGATATAGACATGTTAATATAGTTCTAAAAAACTTAGTACTTTGCCGTAAAAAATATTTGAATGCTTTAAACTTTAAACTGGCATAAACATTTTAATGTAAAAAACAGTCTAGTGTTACGATGACCATGATTCTGCAAAATAAAGGACAAATAAATATGCTAAAATATTTAGTATATTTTTATAAAAATGTGAGTATTGGGTTTAGAAAGCAACTGGAGCTCCTTAAAACTAAAAATGATTCTGAAGTGAAATTTTATGAAATTTTTACATCTAAATTATTAGAATTTGAAAAGACTTTAGCAACATAAGTACTTTAAAGGGTAACGCTCGCTTAGCGTAGATCTCTTTGCTGACGCCCAAAAGGCTTGAAAACCATGTTTCGATTTGTGGGATTACGGGTGGTCCACTGGGGACATATCGTGTCATTTTCAATAAATAAAAAAAGCTTTCGTATCAGCTCCAACACTTGACTAGAGTTTAGAAACTTCCAGCTCATTATGTGACCCTGGTTTCATCTACGCCTAATGCTCCTTTCAAAGCTAACTGAACGAAAGCAAATTACGCATAAATCGATGCATAAAGCTCAATCCAATTTACTAAATTTTTATTTTCATGAACCGGATGCTAAACTACAAGAAAGAATAGGAGACTAATCTAGTGTGCCTATGTAGGTAGTAAGTAATTCCACCCTGCACAGATGCAATTTCGAAAGAACAACTCAACGATACATAATTGTCACAAAACATTTATAATTACCTCAATCGGCAATAAATATGAAAGTCCGGTTCGCCGTCATAATTCACGCAGGTTCTATTGGTCTGCAATGAAGCATAGCCCTATCTCGTAATATCCTGTAAATGATTCCATTTACTAAAACGATAAGGCTTATACGAAACCGTACTTAAAATATAAATATGTTAGTTATAACTTTTAATATCAGATAAAAAATTGTCTCAATTCTATACATTTAATTCATACAACTGGATATTTAAATAAAACAAATAAAGCAGGCGAAGCCGCCGTCGGGACGTAGTAAAAAACCAAACACACAAATGTAAGAGCTATGTAAACGTACATACAGCACAACAAAGGCGAGCGCTTAATGCCTTGTACCAAAACCTTAATCTTTTTGTGTCTCTAATTAAATTAACAAAACCAAGGCGTGCGGAAACTGGACACGCACACTTGCGCAGTAACACACACAGTGACATTCTAAAGAGATGCGCGTGTGCTGGTATGCGTGTATGTGTGCTTTAGTTAAGGGTCGTCATTTCTCTTGGACCCTCCCCGTAGTGTCCGCAGAAAGGTGAGTTAAGATAGATTTATACAGAGCGGATACAACATGTGAACAAATGGGTATATTTTCGATTTCATTATTCATACATAATTTATAATGACAGTGGTATAGAGGTGAACATGTTTAACCATTGATCTTAAGATCCCAATTTCGAATCTAAACTAAAATGGTAATTGGATTTTTATTCTTTCTAATAATAGTCCGAAGGTTCCTTACCATTGATTAAACGATTTTATACCCTTGGCTAAGAGACGAGGAGACACGTCAAGCCGTCGATCCTGTGCCCGGTTTTCCGCCGGTCTTAACAAGCTAATGCCTCGTCCTAAAAGGATATTGGTGGAATCTTGTGAGATCTACTCTCTAGATATGGCCACCGTAGCCGAACGGGAACTCTTTTCTTGTCTAGTTTAAAGGTTCGAACTTTCTCTTGTAAATGCGATAAAAATCTACTCAACTTTTCGTCTCTGACTATAGAAAACTCAAAGAATATGAGTCAGTAATTGGATTTGTTTTAAACATTAATTGCCTAAACTATGATGGCCTATACGTATATAATAGGAGCTATTGATAAGCATTAAATAATAACATTAACATAATGATAATTCATAGTTTTTTCATTAATACATTAAGAATTTTTTATCCCAACATCATGCCTCTTATCTTATTTTGTAAATATTACCTACTAAGTGTGTAGATGAGGAAAACAATCAATCATCCCATTCCAGAGACAGTATCTCTACTTTTTATGGCTCGTACGCTTTCCTATGTAATATTGGCTGTTAACACATAGATAATTGTTGACATTGTTGAGTTTCATCGTAAAATTTATATTATGTTATGACTTGGATAAATAACTAGGTTTTGATATTTTATATACACCACAGATATATCGCGGTTAATTTCCCCTCTGAACAGTAGTGTTTCTTGTTACGTTGTTAAAAGTAAAGAGACCAAAACGTGATTAACACGCCCAAAGTTCAATGGATTGTGATAGAAATCTAGGTCTAATAATCATAAATTTTAGTAAGAGGTAGTGTCCATATTACATCTGCAGGCAGGCACTGCCGGGGAGGTATCTCTCGTTATAATATATATATTTTTATTATTTAATATGTACAAAAAATCTGTATAAATTAACAAAAGTAAAATAACCGTGGCGACGCTAGAGTGTACAAAGCAAAATAGAAAGACGAAACGAAAATAATTGGCTTCCAATCTGTGAGAGAAAGAGAGACATACAGAGTGTGTGTGAAAAAGTGTCGTATGTGTGTACGAATAACATCGTCAGTTTTTTCCGTCAAGCCTCGTTCCAAAAAAGTATTTCTCTTATTTGATGTTTGTAGTTACTCCGAGTCGGAAATATTAATTATAGAATATCATTTTAATTCACTATACCGCAGCGACTCTATATAGATATGACAGACAAACAGACATCCCCCAACATCCTCCCTCGGACTTTAATATTGATCAGTGTCCGGCCGCGGTCAGGTAGTCTCGGCCACGCGGCGCATGCGTATGATACTGTTGCACTATCACGTCTACCCTGTAGACACCACGTAGTACGTATTGGGGTAAATAGGTACAATCGGCTTCTATTATTACAAGTACAATCGGATAAAGAAATAGGGATTTATTTATCAGTACGTCTCGGTTTCGCGTATATTGGACGAAGTGACAGGAAATCATTGACATACAAAAATATAATCAATTATGAATTTGAATTTCGGCATTGTAAACATGACACGTTACAATGACAACAAATTCAATTTACGGCAGAACAACGTCAGTCGGGACAGCTGGTTGTCAATAATTTCTGCAGCTAAATAAGGATTAGCTTTGATATTTCTTTTCACGTTTTGGTTACATTATGGAAGTTTTGTTCTATGGCCTATGTAAAGTATTTTTTCAGAAGTTTCGGAGCCAATTTAATGCAAACATACAAATGTTTCCTCTTTATTTTAATATGATACACGAGTCAAATATTGCGGCACGTTTATTCCACTTTTATCTAAGGAAGAGGTGGTGCCATGCTGCATAAGAGGAGGTAGTGCCATGCATTACACTGTGCATCCTCCTATGCAACGGAATTGGTTCGGCACGACCGGGTAGGTATATCGGCGTAAAGTGACAGCATCATAGTCGCGTTTCGTGCGGTTTGTGAGTAGCCGGTGGCCCCTTCGGGGTTGTGATAGGAGGACAACGGATCTGCGTAACCATTATGCGAATGTCTAAGGGCGTCGGTAGTCATGAAAAGGCCCCGATTTCTCGTTTACTACCTTTTGATATAAAAAAAACACACACATCACTCTTGATATAAAAAAAAACAATTCACATCAAACCAACGCAATGAATGGGGTAAAGGATAGCAAACAAACACTAAACTTATTAACATATCATGGTCATCATCATTATCAGCCCTTATCGGTCCACTGCTGGTCACAGGCCTCTCTCAATGAACGCCAAGACGACCGATCTCCTGCTAGTCGCATCCATCTCGGACATGTGATTATGCGCGGAGATGTGACTGTTCGTCCGTTGTACGTAGCCAGGTCGAATCCGTGGTAGCGATCCGTAGCCCGGAGATTCTTAGCACCCCTTGTTCCACCGTTACCGTGGCCGCTACCGTGGCCAGGACTAATGGAACTACCGGGAACTTGGGGCCGAATTCTACTGCTGGCGTCCATTGGAGGTTAATGCTCATAATTGCCACGCTGAGCAGGCGGATTGGCACCACTGCTGCCTGTCGCCGATCCGATTGGTGGTACCGCATCACTGGGCTCCAGCGCCGTCTGGTGCTCCCGTCTATTTCACTGTCACTATGAAGCAGACGGGACACCAAACGACCAGCTCGCTGAAGCCTCTTCGATATTAAGAGACTATTGCCCTTTGAAGACTCTTACGTCACAACCTGAGCTTGGATTGAAGGTGAGGGTATACTTAGGCCCCACACAGCAAATATAATATAATGTATAACACATATAATATATATATTCTGTGTATGTTATATGTGTTATATATATTTTTGTCTTAAATAGTCCAATAATCGAGGAAGGCTATATACCATGACTCCACAACAAATACTATTAGTGTTACGCAAGTAAAACCGCGGGCGCTGCTAGTTTAACATATAAAGTCATAATATCTAATCTAATAACCATCCACAAAAAGTCCGATGAAAATTCAACAACAAAACAAAATCACATGAAATTATGTACAAAATCGAGTATCAAATATAACGTAAGGTTGGCACGATTTAATATCAGAAAGAAGTCCCTAAATTCCGTATCATGTAAAAGAACACTTTCAATATTGGAATTGGTATCCCTTTGGCCGTAACAAGGTTTTATTAGATCCCACTAAAGGGCAACCCCGCACAAAGGTAGCAGAAGAAACCCCTTTTTCTACCTAACTTCAAATATATTAACTGTCCCACCTATGACACGGATGTGCTAAAAGATAAACGTTCAGATCAAACAAAAATTTTAGTTAAATTTTATACAGACGGACAACTTAAAATATAAGCTTCAATATTTTATTTCGAATAATGTCTGCGGTGTGTTTTTCGTCCGTCCGTGATGTTAGGCCCGGCCATCTAGTTTTATGTATCGATCTCTTGTGCTGTGTTTGTGATTTTTTATTTTATCTACCTTTTATCAAGTTTAGCAGTAATCATTCCTGCATTTAACCTATGAATAGTCAAAAATGTCTGAACAGTTAAACACAGTAAGTTACTCATGCATTCGTAGGTTGTCCGGGTTTGTCTGCAAGAGCAATGATGGCCTTAAAGCCGAGTGTATATAGACAAAATATGTGAGTATTTCTTATTCTTGTTTGTGAGCAAAGACCACATTGCTCTCACTGGTACAGTGCATCGATGCAATGACTGGAGGGCGAAAGGGGAACTGGGAGGGGCATCACATTCCAGTGAGATCTACAGATAATATGTAATATCACATCCGATATATTTACCTGTATTTAATAACACATGAACGTTTGATTCCATGTTCAAAAAAATAGTTTTATTGTAATTTATTAATTAGTTTGGATATTGATTTAACTTTTTCATTTTCCAATTATTGTTTATTTAAATTACAATCCACAGTTATTGTATTGTAATGAATAAACCTTATAATGTCGCCTCCACCGTTCATAGATCGTGGTTCGAGATTACAAGGACATCTTCCATTTTGCCCTTGAAAATGTTTGCCTTATTCCCGGGGCAATAGCGGTTGCCGGGATATGGTAGCGATGGTGATCAAGTCTAATATGAAGTACGTCAACAGGAATTAGCAACGAAAACATGCGTATTTATAATGCAAATGGACAAACGAGCAATCGGAGCCGTTTACCGACGCCCATTTCCACGAGTAATGGTTATGCAGATGCGTAACCCTCGTTTACCTCACTACCCCAATGGACCACCTACTGATGGCTATGATGTTGAACATAGCCATCACTTTTATGACGATACAATGAGATCGGAAGGCACCTCCCCTGTAGTGCCAAATTCGTCTGTAAGACAGAATGGCAATACCTCTTCGATATGGTTACGGAGCAATCGAGCTGTTAGAACGATCGATGCAATTCTTCCTTAGAACTATTAAAGTGTAATTGACATGCTTCTTTCTATATATTTGCTTTGCTCTTATTTTTTATTAAGTATTATAACCACGAAGATCAAAATAGTGTATGTATGTACACTTCCAGGGTTTCGTTATTATATATACATTAATTTACAGGAAAATATTAATTAGAAATCAATTTTTTAAAATAATGTGACTATCGATTAGGATGGAATCAATTATAGCGGGCAGATTCCAAACTGGCCGAAAAGACAATAAACGGAAATGGCGCGATGTTACATTCGGATAAACCAACGTCACCAGGCCCCTATCTGGCAATTATCTTTACCCCGTTATCGACAAAACTGTACCTAATCAGAGGGAGGAGGTGGCTCTGCAAAAACTGGTCTGGTTATTGCCGAGTTTACTATACTATTAGCTTGTTTTCTGTTCGCTGGCCATTTATTTTTGCGAACAGCCCATTGGGATTATTATATCCTTAAATAAAAAGGGTTATGTTGTCTGTCTTCTATTTTGATAAATGGCGAATGTTATGTGATGAGAAAAACAAATTGACATAGACAAAATGGCTGCGTTTTTCAACTAGTAGTTACATCTACAACGGAAGTGTCAAACTCGTGTTAATTACACCATAACTAGCTGTGCCTCGTAGTTTCACCCGCACAATTATGCATTTTCTGGCTGAATATATTTTAGTGTTGTTCCAGTTTGCACTTGGTCTACTAGTTCCTACACAGATCATTTTTAATTGTAGTAATACATATATTTTCATACTTGAATTAGGAAGTTCAGAAATGTGAAAAATCCATATAAATTTCAGTCTCCTATTTGACCCTCTTAAGAGGTGAAATTCTAAAACTCCTTTGTAAGTGTTCACTTACATCAAGATGGTACCTATATTTCAATTCTGTCTTTATATAAGTCAGTTGTGTTTTCTTTTTATCATTATTTCTGGTTACACCTTTTATTTGCACCCAAATCAGTGGGCCTAATTTACCAAAAATCCAGAGATTCAATGGGACTAAACGTCTTCCGCCATATTGAAGAACTTCTCGCAATGACAATCTGGCCAATTGTTAGGTCGCCACAAAACAAAACGGCCCTGTTTTTTAATATGTCTAGCAATAATGCTACGAACGACATATATGCTACGAAAATCGTTGTAATTAAAGTACACCTTCGTCTCATACGATACTGTATAAAAAACCACCCTTCTTTTGACGAATTCAGAGACAAATCGACTAGCAAAACCCTGCTCAAGTAAGTAGATTAAATAATGTAGCAAATTGTAGGATCTTCTTACGTACAATGGTACTTTCATAAGGTCCGATAGCTACATAGATATTTAGTAATTGCTTAGGCTATCAAAAGTTATTATGGACTTTTATTTCACCACCCCGTGTTGAAAAACCATATCGTATAACTTATTAAATACGACCAGGCTTTCGAGAGATATTTGTATATTCATTCATTCATTCATTATCAGCCCCTATCGGTCCACTGCTAGACATAGGCCCATTTCAATGAACGCGAAGACGGCTGATCTCCTGCTACCCGCATCCATCCCAGGACCAGCTACTACCGTATACACTAATAAAAAAGAATTTAATAAAACAGTATACAGTAATTTATCGTTTGGACGCATCTCTAGTGATTTTGTAAATCTAATGGTGGGAGACACCCCACCACCCACAGGGGGCCGAATGACCGCGACATTTGTTGCCTGTCTAGTAGCCTACCCCCTCCCCCACACTACTTGGTAGTTTTGCACACTATTACCTAACTTTACGGACTGCAAATTGCCGTGTTGAGAACGGAATAACATATTGATTTGAAGCTTGGCGAATCAAAAGTTTGCTGGACTATTTCTAATGCTATTTACGTACCTGTTAGTAAACTTAATTAATCATTTTAGCGAATAGAGTAGCTAACCTAATTATCATAATAGCCGTCACGTTCTTTATCCATCCATGACATATTTAACGAACGGTAAGATTGAGCTGTGATTTTGTTCTTATAACTTTTACATATCATTTTGTTATTCCGTTCATTATGAAAAAATGGGTATGCCTAGTTCTATAAATATTTTCAAGTTAATATATGATATTATCAAAAAAACATCTAGGTCATTATTATAGAAAATCCGTCTAGGATAGAATAATTCAAAAATGCAAATAAATGGTGGCTTAAAAATCGGTTATAAGTATGTATCTAGTTTTTCAAATTACATACTTAGGTAGATTGTTTTATTTACGAGCTGACTTTCATCTGTTATTGAAAAATGCATGGATTGTTTACTTTTTTTATAGAATAGGTGGCGAACGAGGAATCAGAGTCTTTTTACAACTACCGACGCCCATGACCATAATTACTGTGCCGATGCGCTACGTCCACATGAACATAGCATTAGTACAGGTACCTCATTCTATTAGCTTCAACCAGTCGTATCCAACCGCAGTATATTCTTATTAAAAATATGCTGCATATTAATTTCCATACTAATTTGTCGACACTCTTAAAAGTTTATTTTGTATAGTTTTAAAATGTTGGGAATCGCAACTAACGTGCCGTTAGACCCCGCCGCCGGCGTCGGGTCGTTGTGACCGGGCCGGGGCGGGTCCGAGGGGAACTGACCACCACCCCAACTTATTTACTGGCAGTTTATTTGCACAATTCCGACGTGGCCGCCCGACCGAATAATAGGGAAATACGTTTTCGTTACAAACGATTGTGAGTATTTTCTGTTATATTAGAAAATGTCGTTTATTTCTATCGCTCGTCTATCGTTATGATAAGAATGGTAACAATTCATTTTATTTATAATGTATTAAAAAGATATAATTACAATATATCTGATAGTAATAAAATTAATTATTAACAAGTCGACAAGTATTACCAGAAAGGATATTTTAGATATGTACTACATATCCACATGCTATATCATGCGTAGAAACCAATAAATCTTGAATAAATAACGTAACAGGCACGATCATTAAAAAAAATATCATTAGTCTAAAATATATTATTTTTAGTACCCTATTGTAATATCGACTATCTTCAGTGTCGCGTTTTGTGCGCTTTGTGAGTAGCTGGTGGCCCACTGGGGTAGGGGGGTGGAAGGAGGGCAACGCATCGACATAGTAATTGTGTGGATATTCATGAGCGTCGGTAGTTGTACATTTTTTTTTATATATACTACTTTTAACACCCTATGAAATGGTCAGATTGATAAAAATAGGCACGTACCTAAAGCGCAAGCGCACACATTTATTCAATAATAATTGCTAATCCTACTTTTTAACTACATTATAATGCAAGAAAATTGTAAAAAAGATGTCAGAAAAGTTCACAAAATCAAACCAATTATTTATTATGAATGTAGCCTGGATACATTTAATCGAGAAGCACTTTCAAACTGGAATCATTGCAAAATAAAGTTTAAGTATCACATTCTCATAATAAAGGTAGCTACGTTACACAAACATGTACGTAAACTAACAAGCCTTGCAAATAATAACGAACTCAAATCGGAAACAAGTCGCATGTTAAAAATAATTGGAATCATTCGAGTGACTCGAGAAAAATATCCACTATCTCCGAGAATATGTTACGTCAAAGCCATTGTCCTTTGAAAAAAGAATATCACATAACGAAGTTGAGTTCTGACTTTATATCAAATATCACGCATGACGCCACTCCGCCCGCCTCCCGAGGGTGGGCAATAAAAAATAATATATTGGAATATGCTGGAAAAAACAGCGTATCATACTTTCCACGGATACAGGACACTCGTGTTTTGACGCGTCCGGTCTCTTATTGTCTCCGGCTGACGTGTTTTGTTTTATTCCATTCGAAATGATGAATCTTTTATTCACAATATTATTAAGTTGATACATACAAAGATGTAGTTTTTCTTCTTTTCATTTTTGTTTACACTATATAACGCGCATGAGTAATACTTAACTTAATTTATATAGTGGATAATTAGGTACACCTACGTAGCCTATAAATCTATGTTTTAAAATTAAACCACACATAAAATTGATTCTATTCCTAAATATATCAATTCTAAATAATATGTCTGCAAAAAATAAGTAAATGCAATGTCAAAAAAAATCAGTAAACAAAAATAATTTACGATCAAAAATAAAACAGATAATCAGATTCCATATTACAGATTTTTAGATTTAATTATCAAATGTACCCTTATTCATCTTCTATTGATCTATATTTTATTCAAAATATACTTACATTAATCAATGATAGACACGAACAAAAGCTCATCACTTTTTATAAAATAGGAAATTCATAACTTGGATACATTTCCAATGCACTCGATAAAATCAATGCAATCTGCTGCGCACACGCACACTCGAGACGGTTCGATAAAGGAATGGATCAGGAAATGCCGATGCGACCTCACCGGGTCAGGTAGTGTTATAAGAATTACCGAGCGTCAAAGGGTTAACTAACAAAAGGTGTAATTATTATTAGAGGGTTAAGGAGTACAAAGAAGCTTTGAGACTGGCTTAAGGTTACGTTGAGGTTGTACGCGTGGACTGGTCCCTGAGTGTGATTAATTTTATTATTTAATCACCGTTTGTATTCTCGGTGGGTTATTTGAACTGTTACTTATATAACAGTTTTAAACCTACTAACATTGGAATTAGAGTCCTATCTTAAGTAACTGGATTTCAGTTTTTATTAGACTACTTAAGGAAGAGGTAGTGCCATGCTACGTAGTGAGGAGGTGGTGCCATGTATAGTTCATGATACTACATCCTCCTATAAAACGGAATTGGGCCGGCACGACCGGACAGGTACATCTCGCTCACATAATACCGCCGTAAAGAGACATCTTCAGTGTCGCGTTTCGTGAGTTTTGTAAGTAGTTGCTGGCTCATAGAAAGGTGGGCAACGCGTTGGCATAGTAATTATGTAGTACATGGGCGACGGTAGTCGTAAAAGGACTCCGATTTCTCGTTGGCCCCCCTATTCTATAAAAAATATGGTTTGATTCTGATGAAATTAGACATAGGAAATATGTATATGTATAGAACGCCATGTTTTTTAAAACATTAATGACAAAATTCTTCCGCTCAAGGCTCCGTATCCCGATATTAAACAACTAACATCTGGCTTATAATCATCACTGAATAAAGTCATTGAATGTAATTAGATATTGTTCGCAGTGTAAGATTATCATATCAACATTTCAAATGTTAAATTAATAATGATCAGTATAGTAAAAGTTATTATGACATGACATTAAACTCATACCAGATAGGTGTTAGCGAGGTCGACATATAAATGACACGTAGAAGACATGAGAATGTAAAAGCTATTGATAAGATATGACGTACACGCTTAAAAGGCGTAGTGAAGAAAACTTTACATCTAATTAGTCCATAATGTAACGCTCACATAATATCGCCGTAAAGTTACATCTTCAGTGTCGTGTTTCGCGCGGTTTGTGAGTAGCCGGTGGCCCATTAGGGGGGAGGGCAACGCATATGCGTAGTAATTATGTGGATATTCATAGGCGTCGGTAGTAGTAAAATGGCTCCGAAAGCCCGTTTGGCCCCGATATTTTAATGTAAAATTTTATTTTTTTTTGCTTTTACTTACCTCCATTTGTATGCCAATCGCAGGAACCACAGTTGTACACAATCTCTGGACTTCGTCTACCTGACGCCACTTTCTCGTGTGAACTGTCATTTTTGGCAACCCTTCAACCCTTCCTACTTAATGTACCTGAAACATCCCAACCCAATAATTCATTACCGACAATGGCAACACTAAAAAATATTTTTTTAGTAATAGTAATAACCTTTTACAACCCGTTGTGCACTTACCCTTGCGAATTTTTTTGACACAGATAAAACACCCTTCACGTGCAAATATCATAGAAATGGCTGTGCTAATAAATCAAAATTTAAAAATAAACCATTATCTATACATTGCCTGATTTGATATTTCATTTTGACAGCTAAATCCTTCACTTCTTACCTATTTTTCGTTTATCGTTAAGAAACATTTTATTAAATACTAAACTAAATGATGTTAAGTCATTGAAATACAAAATAATCCTTAATTAAACTTTTTTAAATAAAACAAGTATCATTTGTAAAATAATAAATAATATTGAGTCTATAATTGCCAATCAATATTCGTTATTTTAATTCTTATCTATAAAAACCAATACTATTTATTACTTTCATTTTATAAAAAATACGGATAAATGTCAAGGCTTCCTTTATGTTCTTGTCAAATTAATTAATGTGAGTATATTTTTAATAAAATATTGATCTATAGAAGATGAATAAGGGCACACTGGGAATTAAATCTAAAAATCTGTAATATGGAATATATTAAATTAATCAGTGAATTATTTTAATCAGTAAGTATTTACTTAACTAGTCGATACGTAATATACCTAATTACTTGCCACCAACAGTTCAGGGGAAGCTTTATCAAAGCACTCACATTACAAATCTAAGATGAGATAAGATTTCATTAGGTACTTGACGTGTACGGGGTGAGTGGCACTCGCATACACTCGCCCAATTACCAGTTTTGTGAACTAATTGTAGATCGCACGATAACTCAACCGATCGTTACCGTCAACTTCTTGTTTATTATTGAAATGAACATATCACTATATATTATTTTATTGAAATGAACATATCACTATATATTCTTTTATTGAAATGAACATATCACTATATATTCTTTTATTGAAATGAACATATCACTATATATTCTTTTATTGAAAAGCCTAAACACCTCGATAGTAACCAAATGTATGTCTAATTGTATCGCGTACTTTTAAGTGATATATTTCTCACAACGATGCACTTCTATTGTTGCTCCATCAACTGACTGCGTTTGGCTAATTGATCCTGATATCACATATCACCACAAAGTTTGTAATATCACATTTCACCACAAAGTTTGTAATATCACATATCACCACAAAGTTTGTAATATCACATATCACCACAAACTTTGTAATATCACATATCACCACAAAGTTTGTAATATCACATATCACCACAAAGTTTGTAATATCACATATCACCACAAAGTTTGTAATATCACATATCACCACAAAGTTTGTGATATCATTGTTGACATAGTCATCGTCATTTTGTACGTAGGTATGCTGCTGCATATATTGGAATACCTACTTTTGAATTACTTCGACAGTAGACAGCAGTAGGTTCACTGGAGATGCCAACAATCAGATAAAAACGATTTACTATATAATCTGCATCGGACACTAATAGAATTTTATGTTATTAGAATTACGTCACTTAAGATTTATTTCGTATTTATTCAGCTGATATCAGTGTAAACTTATCTTAAACATTGTTATTGTCATTAGTATAAGCCTAAAAATATTAAAACCGGTTCCATATCAAACTTTGAATAATAATATATCTATGAACGTGCAATAGAAAGTCGTTACAAACTTGAACAACTGCACTATACATAGATATAGCCCCATCTGCCGCAAACACCTCATTATTACATCCCTGCATATTAAAATAGATCCCCTATGCAAAATTCAATAAAAATTTTGGCGAGTGTTCCCCATTGTCGTAGATCAGGTATAAAAATCGCAACATTCAAATTAATAAAATAATAAAACTAATTCAATCCTAAGGGGTTACTTCCTTTGTTCGATTTAGAAGGGCTTGTAAGAGTTCCATATGCTTCGTTATGCAATAAACTCATTTGAAAATACTCAAATAAGTTGTGTACGAATAATACACGTTGCTTCTACTCTCGCTACTACACGTTAGTACTGATTGAAAAATTCAAATGTATTTGACATAATTATAATATATGAAAATCGATACAAGTGTATCTAATAATAACAGTGTTGTCAAAAATTTCACACCGATTAACTTAACGTCATAAATTTGTCGAATGGGGTAAAAAAAAACATGCAATCAGCGAATTGGGGTTAAATCGACATGTTTTGTCGAAAATAACTTTAGTGTGATATATCACTACACTAATTATGTTTGTATGGTATTGGAGGGTTATTTTGTGAACTTTAGCGTGTTACTGTTATTATGGCTTATTAAATTGATTGGGAACTAAACAAATAAAGTATAATGAGAATACGTATTCAAAGTTAAATTTGTTGGAAAAAAAAACTCGATTTATATGTCTGTGGTCAGAAGTTGGCCTTGAGTAGTAAGAATTATTTTATTGATAACTATTATTTTTTTGCCTTCAATACATGGCCTTCAATACATATACGTTCAGTATATATCGAGATATTGAGAGTGATATCAGGTTCAAGAATCAAGATAGATTTTGGTGTTAAATAAAAATTTATCAACAGACTACAGTTGACGGTGAATATATGATATAACTGATGATTGTACAGTAATTAACTTCATAATTACCGAAAGATATCTATACTAATAAGTAATAAGTTATTCTAACATCATAGGTGACCCTATTATTTTGTGTAAATTTCTATTCAGACTTACTTTCAAATACATTTACTATATTACCTTCTACTTTTCCAATAGATTCTATACCCATACAATATTTTGAAAAACTCTCCCACGATACAAAACACTCAAGATACATTTTACTGGTATAAACAGTGTCATTTGTAACACAAGTAAATCATAAATAATCTAAAATCACAAACGAATGGCAAGAGTTAAAAGGGGTCTCGCCAAAAAAAACTAACAATAAAGTCTATTTAGTGTTTCGGTAGCTTACACCGCTTCCGACACTGCTTTTTTTTTATCTGCCATTGTAACGATTGCGAGAGTCAACGAGTGCATTTTTTTTTTGGCATTTTTTTCAAAATCCTATTTCTCGGATTTAAAGGGATTTAGACACTTTGTTGTGGCAACAATGACGTTTGTGGATTTTGTTATTTGTTTTGATTTAGTGCAATTTTTAAAATATATTTTCTCACGAATGACCAGATTGTACCTAAGCTTACTATAGATTTTATTGCCTTCTTATAATAAAATATTTTGAAATATATTAAAAATAAAACACAATACTTACACCACATCAATTAGGATTATTTTACTAAACCTATTTCGAAATTTTATGCACCAAAAAAGTCGATGTGACTCAATTCCATGTAAAAATTCATAGTTCTAGAATAAACAAGAATACAAAGTCAAAACCTATTCTATTTCAAGTCAAAAAAGTGTTTTGTTAATATAATTTTTCAATTGTCATAGACAATAAATCTCCTAATAGAAAGTAAATGAAGGAGTAAGCCTGAGAAATATTTATGATTTTGACTTAACTGAGTAGTAATCGTTATTCAGATATTTTCAGAACATATTAAGAAGGAACGCAAAATTACCCTCCTTCTAACGCAGTGGGCTAAGAATGTTATCGTCGCTGATAAGATGGCTGAATAAAAAAGCAAACGCTCGTGATCTTGTAACGTTGAATCAAATAATACATACATGAATTTATCCAAACAAAAAAAAAAAACACCCCGCGAAAAATATATTTTATTCATAACTAGCAAAAGTCTTGCGAATCCTAATCACATCGCCCCATGTCCCCAATACAATCTCGACCCCAATACTTGGCTTATCAACATTCGGACACCATAACAGGCCTTTTCTAGCCTCATACATATTTTAGGGTCCCGCACCCCGCCTGGTCAACTGTCAGGAATGATTTGCTGCCTTCCACCCCAACAACGCCCCCACGAATGCTAACCAATTTCACATGACCCATACACTATTTGTTATTTATTACGCCTTCGTCATTTCTATCCAGGTTGCGAAGACCGGGTTATAATGGTTGGGAATAGAGACCAGGGGGCGTTAGAAAAAGTTAGATTATCTATTTTATTCGGACGCACCGGTAGGGATGTCTGGAAAATATGGCTTCCTACTGGTATAGATTGGCCGTATTCATAGTTTATTTATTTGTTCTCTATATGGCTCGGATGTTTATGACTTCATCGCATTCAGTGTTCACGAGCAACATATTTCTTTCATCTGCGTCAGGTTTTTTATGTTTTATTTACATACAATGTTTTAGCATTTCCTTACTGAATTGTTTAGTGTAACTTCATCTTGAATGTGCTTCAGATATGAGTTGTTCCATAGCCTCTATTCACTTTAATTCATGTATAAGTTACTAGTAAATTTTCATTACCATCATATCTTCAGTCTACCTTCGTTCACTTTTTTTTACTCGATTGCTAATAAACTCGATTGCCAACAAATACATACCGTAATTTCATACCGATTGAGTCAATGGTTTCTATTTAGAACAGACAAACTAAACATTTCTATGTAGGTTAGTAGATGTAAATTAAAAAAAAAATCTATTTCAAATATAATAACAGATAAGGAACAAACATTTTTGAAAAATATTAACCGACTTATTCGAGACGTCGCCAGCAGATAAACGTTTTACGCTGAACACACAAGCAGTCGGATATATTTGGGTAGCGGCAACGTGACACCGCCACTGGCCCGCGGATTTCTTAAGGCAAATAGCATTTGTGGGTTGGCAAACAAGAACCACTATCGTGGTTCTTTGCTCAATCATTAGCATCATCATGCATTACCTCCTACTGGGATTTAATGGATGAATATTTGACCTTAACCTTAGTACATCGAACCTTAATAACAGGTACTGGCCTTGCTGTAATGCAGCGGACTTAGACTGGCAATACTGGGTACTTCACTTATCGCACACACGATAAAGCCACAAAGTGACAGTTTCGTTGTCGCGTTGTTTTGTGAGTTTCCTGTGGCCCACCGGAGGGGAGGAATGAAAGAGGGCAACGCGTTGGCTTACATACGGATACGATACGGTAATCATCAAAAGGCTCCGGCTGCTCTTTTGTCCCCTTATAAATCTCCACGGTTTTTCTAGGCCAGTATGTTATCTCGTTGCAATCTTTTAATGCTCCCTTTGCCCGCAATCTCAACTAGACCACTCTCAGAGGTCACCCGACGTGTCTTATAGTAACCGCTAAAGCTGTACTGAGTACTTCCGGCAGCATACAGCAGTAAAAAAAACTGGCGACGAAAGCAACAAAAAAAAACTGGCATTCAAAGACAGTTTTAACTTTCTTTTTCTGTTTTAGACTCGTGATATCTGCGATGTTTTCATTCAAAGTGACACCGTTGATCAAAGTGACGCCGTTGATCAAAGTGACGCCGTTGATCAAAGTGACGCCGTTGATCAAAGTGACACTATTGATCAAAGTGACGCCGTTGATCAAAGTGACACTATTGATCAAAGTGACGCCGTTGATAAAGGTGATCCTTGATCGCTGTTGTGTTGATTACAACATAGGAATAGCGAACGCGATAACGAATCGTGGGCGAAGTCCGTTTTTTTTAGTCCCGATCATTACAACTTGTCCCATCCAACTCGAACTATATTTAGCTATGTCAATACCACAGAACATACGTTCTTTGTTCTGTGATGTCCTTCTAATATTAAAAATTCTAAAGCAAATGTTTTTTTTTTTAATTTCTTCACGCATAATTACGGATATAGACGTGGAGTAACATAAAAGTTCATTCAAGTTTTAAGAATAAAGAAGTAGTTACCTGGGGATAATTTGACGCAGATAAAACCGAAGGGCAGTGCTTGTTAAATCGACTAATAAAGCCGACATTATTAAGTTGGTGTCTCCTAGAAATAAAAAACTGTATGATTTTTTAAATTAAGGCGATGCAAACGTTGCAAAACTTAAAGGAGCAGAAACTACGTGATTACGGAAATTCTGTCTCATTCTTAAGTTTACGCGAATGTTACTCATTACAATAAAAATACTTTTATGGATTTTATCGCGGTTTATTTAATTATTTAACTATGGGTTTGTTATGTTTCAGAAGCTTTGTGGTCACGGGCGGACCATGGTTGCTGTAAAGCTTCTGAAACTTTGGGCTAGTTAAGTAATTAAATAAACCACGATAGAATCCGTAAAAGTAGTTTTAATGTAATCCACAGGTAAATCTTAAGAGACGCAAGAAAGTCCATTAGTCATTATAATGGATAACATTCGCGAAAATATACGAAAGCAATAAACTAAAGTGAGTGAAACGTCGAGGCGCAGATAGTAAATAACATATTCACAGGTCCAATGCATATCAAACGCACACGTGATGCGACTCCGGATCCGGCCGGGAGCCGGACGCGTTTGTCGCGCTCTGTCTACCGGAATAACACACCACGTGCCGCACGATACCGACGAATTTGTCCACGTCTTCCAATCCATCCCCCTCTGTTTTTTTTTTGTTTAGGGATACAAGTTTAAGAAGAGGTAGTGCCTTGCTGCATAGGAGAAGCTAGTGCCATGCATGGTGCATGAGACTACATTCTCCTATTCCACGGAATTGGGCCGGCATGACCGGTGAAGTACATCTCGCTGAATGACAACGCCACTATCGCGTTTCGTGTGGTTTCTAAGTAGCCGGTGGCGCTTTGGGAGGGGAGGATGATACGAGGGCAACGCATCTGCGTAGTAATCATGTGAACGTCCATCGGCATCGGTAGTCATCAAAAGGCTCCGATTACTCGTTTGTTCCTTCTATAGCATATATAGAAAGGAGCTGTCGGAGCCTTTTCATGGCTATCGACAGCCGATGCTTACTTGCCCTTTTTCCCTTGTCCCCCCTTTAAAGTAATAGGTATGTAGTGGTGAGTGATTCCTATCATGTGGTCGCGTTTCGTGCGGTTCGTGTGATTCAGGTGGCCTATTGGAGGGAAACATCTGCGAAACAATAATTCAAATGTTTTTAAACGTCGGTAGTGGTCCAAGGCTCAAACTCCTTTTTTGTTCCTTACACTGAGAATGTATTTAAAATGATTGGTTCAAAAGATTACGTGTAATGGAATCGAGTATCTACAATATACCTACATGTTTCAAATGTTCAATTGGTACGTAACTCATGAAATCAGTGTGTCCTGTCGCTGATACATCGGAGACTCCACCAAGGTGTAGCCGACCGATGGCAGCAGTGGTTCGAAGCACCCTCCTTCACGCAAGGCGCTGGCCAAATCGTCGAGTATTTCACCAGTGAAAACAAAGAAAAGTGGTGGGTTAAATGAGTTAACCACTTACGAATGACGCGAAAGTGTACATACGTCTTTCACATCTCCGTGGTGCATCGCAAGCTTTTTTTCACCTGGCTGCCTTCTCCTTTTCTTGGTTTTACAAGTCATTGCAATCTTGTACTGTCTCCCGCTTTGACTAGGGAGGGAAACTGGAATTACTTCCTACTTTTTTTTCTTCTGGTTAAATATGTTGCCGGTCCCAAAACCGTTTCTTAGCTTTTACCTCGAGCTCCCTGCGGTAATATCAAAGGGTCGTCAGTGGTTGCCGCTGTCGATCCTGGCTGGCAGGAGTAGCAGCAGTGGAAAAGTGACGTGGGCCAAGCCCTTTAAAAAAATACGTATTCCACTTACCGTCCTGAGATAGCATTACTCGTTTGTACAATGGACCCAATGACTGGCCATACGAGGCATTTACTGTACACACATTGATTTTAAGGACCGCTATACCATTTGACTCCCCTAACTGCATGCGAAGTACAGTTGAGTCAATATAATCCTTTAAAGATCCGCTACTCCGTGAGAACGCGGAAGACACCCCAGACGGGCGCCTGAGACCGTAATGCAACTGTTCCTAAATAAAAGGTAACCCTTTCGGATCCGCAGCGGGTCGGAAGGACCCGAAAGGTTGAAAGTTGGGGTTCGACAGGTGACAGATGCACCGTGATTCGCGTGAAATTATTTTTCTTACAAACCGTTTTTTTAAGGCACCTTCGATCTCACGACAACTGATGAGGTGTGAAAATTAATGGCCTTCTTTTGATGTCGGTGCCGTTGATAATTGTGTTAGAATGCAATCACTAGCTTTGGATGCATCAAAATATGAAATTTATATATTTTTAACGTGTGAGGGATACGCACAGCCGGAAACCTACCACTCGACTGATAGAAAAAAAAACATTAAATCGAATTTCATTACGATGTTGCATACATGCTGAAGGCCTATGCTACAGGCCCAAGCCTGTATCACTCTATGCATTATGTGTATGTATGTGTAGTATGAGGTAGATGCATTGCAGCGTAATTGGTCTGGCAAATCCGGGAGGTGTTTCTCACTCAAATGATATCACCTTAAAAGCGACGGCTAAGCTGTGTCGTTTCGTGTGGCTTCTGTATCCTGTGGTCCATTGGGAAGAGAGGGTGAAGACCAATGAGCCTTCAGGGCCGGCCGATGATAGTCTCATGGCTTCGATTCCTCGTAGAAATTGTAACATAAGATGTTATATGTACGTATGCAGTGAATGAAATGTGCATGTGTAGTCTTAAATGTGTTCCCTGCTTCATTGATATACTTAAATTATATTACTGAACTGTAAATTATACCATTGAAACAGTGCGTGCTGTTGTTGATTACCTCAACGTTGAATGGAATGTATTGCAGCCCATGGAGACCACGTCGAATAAGCTTTTATATTACCAAACAAGGTAGGTATATTACTATCTATTAATATCAAAAATAAAATTAGCACCTAACATAATATACAATAGCATAGAACAGCGAAATACAAGCTAGTAAAATGATTTAGCGTCCCTTTCAAAATCGCCGCTAGATGCATTAAAGCATTCCAGCTTTTTTTACTCCGGAATTCACCACCCACAATACATGTCAACGAAGTTAAATACAAAATACCACTTCAAATAATTAATCCTCATTGAGAACACATCTCAAGCCCTCGAAATGTCAAAAGAGCCCGGATATAAACTAACCGCCTATTCTTTGCGCGTTGAAAAGAAAAAAAAACTACAAATTCACCGGTAAAAAAGGGTTACTGGCATAAAAAGTATAACAACAGCCTTGGCTATGCTACGCCAATTTTGCTTTCGAGGAAATTAGATATCCTTTTACAATGAAGACGGGTCTTTTAACCCTTTGTAGATGTGTGGGAAAATGTGGTGTCTATTGACTTAGTGGGACGCAATTTCACGTTTTATTTACTTCATATCTTGAATTTTGCAGAAGGGCTGAATCCCACGATAGTTTCACACAAAGTGAAATTTAAAACAAATGAACCATTTATTTTCGATTATATGTAATTTATAACTGAGGCTTAAGCTTTTTACTCTGTTAATTGATAATAGTATAGTGATTAATTTGTTACTTATTTACTTATTTACTTATTTCATATTGATAATACATCATCAATTTCCTACAAAACGCTTGTTGTGGACTAAAAAAAATTGCAAAAGGAGCTCCAAATAAATCTGTTAAAAATGTATTCTCCAGCATAATATTTCTTTATTCTTAGGCTTTTTTTTAAAGTAATAAGACTAAATACACTAGTTATATGTTAAAATAAATAAAAACCTTAATATGTATATATAAAATAAAAGGCTAACGTTATATTCTAATCGTTGACTGCTTTCAATTTTCGATGCGGCACTATTCGCAAAAAATAGCATCACTTTTAACGCGTTGCTTTGACGCTGAGGCAACAAAAATACTGGCATGCGGTAGAGCAAAACTTGAGGCAGCCCGGCGCGGTCGCTTCGACCCATTCGTAATTTCCCACAGGATATCTCTCAACAAGGATAACTAATGCCCGCCGGACGTTTGTGTTTTCCACAAGTAATGGCGTTTTAGCTGCATTTTTTATAATGCGCATATTATTTATGTAATAACTTTCATGCCTACAATAATTATCATATACATTAAGGCTTTGTTTAAGACAGAGCTATCAAAATATATTCTATAACAGTTACAATTCAAGTTTAAAGCAAATATAATTGTGTAACAGATTATTAACATTGTTGCTGACCAAGAGACACACTGTCATGTTTTATTGGCGGAATTAGATCTTGAAATATAAGGTGGTGTGCGTCTCAAAACCGTCCATATAAAAGACTGTCAAATTTTGCACTTTGTAAACAACATATCATGAGATATGTTGAAGTTTTTCACACCTCTTAAATGAAATCTGCTTTGCAAAAACGACTTAAAATATTATACGTTTGGTTGACATTGCAAAAAATATGTTGATGTACAATCTCGGAAGCTCTACAATGACTGTTGAATATAAAACCATGTATCCTGTATTTTTTTAATCAATGCACGAAAGTAAAACATATAGTACATTGAAATTCGTCGCAGACCTCTCGGAATGAGCATTGAGAAGTTATGAGCGTACACAAATTCGGTGGGTTTACTTTTTTATATTTTTGTAGACAGTTATATTGGTTAAGTCGGTCTCGAAGAAGGTTACAGATCGTTCCCAGTTCAAATTCAGCGAAAATTACACACATTGATCCCTTGTAATGTGAAGAAACACATCATTAGTAAATTAAGTACCTTAGTATACACCTTCATACTGATGGTTACACTGCCTACGTAATGCGTTTTCTAATAAAGATTATTTTTTATTATGAATTTAATGAATTATCATTATATAATGTGGAAGTCTGCGCTCTGTTAGTACACAATAACATAATTATAGAGTCTGAAATAAGCATCAAACGTAAGAAAACAATGTTGTCTTGAGGAGGTCGGAACAAGTGGGCCTCTCGACCGCACTCGGCGAGCATCCCTCGCTGGAGGACTAGAAATACCCTCGAGATGAGCTCGCTAACTGCCGCAAACTTCAATAAATCTACTTACACTATACTTTTGACTACGGGCTCTATATTTTTAGACGATCATTGCAAAGGAAGATGACCTGTCCTTAACCGAAGATTTTTTCTGTCGGACCTAAACTTATGATGTGGAAGCGAAGAGAAGCTCAATATAGCTTCATCGGATACTATACGGAGAATGTTTACGATAACTAATTTAACTATTAATATCATGGCAAAAGAAAGACAGAAGAAAGTGGTCCCTCGTCCCGCGAGCTGACACCGGCGGCAGTAAATGAATAGCATAAGGAGAGGATCACGTCTGAGGGGTATCTGGATTATAGTGCATGCATTATATTCGGTTATTAAAGTCGAGTTTCGCACGACCGGATGCCTGTATGTCAGTATGTTATATACTGCTATACTGTCGCGTTTCGTGCGTTTTGTGAGTTTATTATGGCATATTGCAGGAAGGAGGAAGAATGATAACGTATTTGCGTAACAAATGTGTCGATGGCTGTGGACGTTGGTAGCCATCAAAAGGCTCCGACCGTTCCTTACGGCTGAAGAGGACTAATAAGGAAATTAAGCTAAATCATGATTGGTGAGTAACAAAAAATCTTAAGATGTTTACGAAATAATGAACTGCCACGGAATACTAAGTATAATCGAATTACTGTTACATAATCGATACATCGAATCGTCGAATCGAGTACTTAGACGTATCTGTATAATGTTATATTGATGATTCTGGCACAGACTGATTAATGGTACCGCGATGTAGCGTACAATGCGAACCGAGCCCACGATCGATTTAGGGTTAAGCCTGTAAGGTCACTTCGGGCATATTTACATCCATTGCTGATTAATAAAATGATATTTGAATTTGTATTTAGTTCTAAAATGCAATGTATAGCGTTGTCATGAAAGTCATCACGTCCAAATAAAAATATAGTGCACAGTTAGAATATAGGGTTGTCGCCACAAACATGACTAGTGATTTCGTCCTTATTATGTTATATAAAATTATTTGATAAACTCAACTAAGATATTTTATCATTTTTTATATATTTACCTTGTGTTATAGACACAATGGAATAACATTTTTGGTGGCTCATCGTTGTCAACGTCACAATTTAAGAGTAAGAGATAGTGATAGTGATAGTTAAGTAAGAGATAGTGATAGTTAAGTAAGAGATAGTGCCCATGTTACATTGAAAACAAATTAGGCCAGCATGACCAGGAGGGGGGAGGGGGTCGTATTCCGTGCGATTAGTTTCCGATGGCCTATGGACGAGAGCAACGTTTCTACGTAACAATTATGCGGATGTCTATGGGCGTCGATAGTCATCTAAATGCTTCGACTGCTCGTTTGCTCACATAAACTATAAGGCATATTTATCAAAAAAATTACTTTATAAAAATATTATGAAGTAGTTACGAAATAGGTGATGATTGAAATGATGGATACACCAACATCAGTTATTCTGTATACTACAGGGGGCAAACGAGACACCGAACCTATTTGGTGACTACCGACGCCCATTAATTTGATGGATATTCAGATGCCTTACCTCCCTTTACCGCATCTAACAGTGGGCCACCGACACTACTCACACACTTAGGGGTCTTCAAGAGCATAACTATTCCTTAAAGGCCTGCAACTCCACTGCAAGATGCTAGCCTTGCAGATGTCTATGGGCCTGCTTGCCTAAAAAACGGCAAGAAACGAGACAGCATGGCTGCCACTTTACGGCAGTATCAAGTGAGCGAGCTCCTGCATGTAGGTGCCGGACTAATCCGGCTATAATCCAGCATACTTATCTTAAATATTTTACATTTTACTCATTTCAGGAGGAGGTAGTGCCATGCTGCACAGGAGAAGGTAGTGCCAGGCACAGTGCCTGACGCTATATCCCCGCGTGCAACGGAATTGGGTCGACACGACCGGGGTGGTACCTCTCGCTCACACCATACGCATACATATTCAGAGTCACGTTTCGTGCGGTTTGTGAGTAGCCGGTGGCCCATTGGTGTGGGGGGAAGAAGGGTAACGCATCGCTATAGTAATCATGTGGATGTTCATGGGTAGTGATGAAAAGGCTCCTACTGCTCGTTTCCCCCTATTCTATAAAAAAAAATACTTTTACATTTCTTGTGTCCGTAAATGGTCTGGTTCTCTCTTCAGATGAACACTTCGGTCCCATTAGATATGATAAAATTAACCAGCTCGCAAGCTGTCGCCTAAAATCAATGGGCTTTTATTATTAATGGTTAACCCTTTGTCGCTACGGTTAGCAATCGATTCCCGAACCCCGCGGCCTCCGTGACCCAATACAATGCACATTTTAAAATTTAAAATCCGATATCTGTAGTGAACTTTTTTATGGTACAACGATGCATTTTTAACCCTTCGCCGTATGTCTGTCGGTAGTGGTGCTGAAAGTGTTTTTGATTAAGTCTCTCATCTTTTTGTCATTTGAATACGTTTAACATTTATGTAATAAATATACTATTATTTTTGTAAGCGGGGTAGCGATGGATTGCAGCGAATTTATTGCAGCGAAGAGGTGTGTCATGCGTAGTGCATGACACTACATCCTCCTATGCAACGGAATTGAGCCGGCACGACCGGGGCAGTATCTCTCGCTCGCATAATACCACCGTAAAGAGACATCTTCAGCGTAGTGTTTCGTGAAGTTTTTGAGTAGCCGGTGGCCCATTGGGACAGGGGAAGGAGGGCAACGCGTCGGCACAGTAAGCATGTGGATGTTCGTGGGCGTCGGTAGTGAATGGGATTCGGTAGTCGTAAAAGGCTCCGTTTGCTTGTTTAGCATTTTTCAGTTATTTTGTAAGTGGTAGCGCCATGATGCATTGTAGCGGAATTGGACCTGCACGACCGAGGAGGTACTTCTCGCTCATATGATATAAATTGACACCTTCGGTATCGCAAAGGAACATTCAGGTTTATACGCTTAGTGTACATTAATGTTTACAGCAATTAAAACAAATTTTGATCAGAAACGTGAATTGTGTGTATTACATACATAGCGTATATTGTTCTCGATTCTCTCTCTCCGAGTCACCGTTTCGGAAATACACCTGTAATGATTAAAAAGTTGGAAATCTTTGTTCTTCATAATAGATATTATACTTGATTGTGGTCGCTGGTATACACACGCAATCTCTATATGTATTATGTAATACTTGTTATATATTACTGGCTGTCCCGACGGACGTTCTGTCATAAATTGAATTTGTTGTCATTGTAACGTGTAAGCATTTAAAAAATGTTAAGGGTGACAAACCGTATCACGCAGGGGTATGAGAAATAGATAGTAGCCGATTCTTAGGCCCATTGAATTTGCATATAAAATTTGAAGTTAAAAATGGTTAAAGCCAAGAGGAGTAAGGTGACTAACATTGTGACAAGAGAATTTTATACATCAGAGAAATTGTGTTCAGGATCTATAAGAATCCTCCTCAATATAAGACTACTGCTGCAACTAAAAGGACAGTTTTGTTGGAAACGAGTTTCATAAAAACTGTACCCCCTATTTTCCTCCTTTAGTACTGATAAGGTAACTTATTCCTTTCTTAGTACTTACGACCGTTTTATTATCTATCTGCATTCTTGTAGGCTCTGGGTTCAGTGTTAAAATATTTGCTTTAAAAGTGCCAGGATTCACTTACTGACAACAAACAACGCACAGCCTAAATAATAGACAATCCATTAGGAACAGTTTGGGAACCGCTGGCAGGGGATTGTGTAACCACGCGGCGTCTGTACGTGACAATTTAAACAAATTCTAGGCCATTTGGCTTCTGGGGGTCGTTTTTTAAGCACTTATTTTGAATAAAAAAAAAACTCCATTGATCGACATCCACCCGGCGGATCATCTGGCGTGTGGTCCTTAAGCCACTTGCTAACCTTCACTTATTTTTTAATACCATAGACAAAATGGTAGTTGAATCAGTCGACGATGCTCACAAATATTTGCGCAACCATATTGCGTTAATTTAGTCAAATGGGGTCATTAGGATTTTCACGAATACGAGAGCATCGCCGGCACAAAATATTTAGAGTCGGCAAGTTTATTGCCAACTTTTTACTGCGTAATGTTATTAAGAGTCAGCAACACATGATACCGCCGTAAGGTGACATCTTCGGTTTCCTGCGGTTTGTGAATGACTGTGGTGGGTGAGAGGAAGTGGAAAGGGGGGCAACGCATCGGCATAGTAATTGGCGAAAAGGCTTCGATTGCTCATTTACCCCTATGCTATTAAAATATCAGTTAAACGACACGACTTTATTTTCTTTCTTTTATGGCATTAGGGGTCAAACGAGCGATAAGAGTTTTGATGACTACGGACGCCCATGGACATTCGCATGCTTGTGACGCAGATGCGTTGCCATCCTATCAAACCATCCCAATGGGCCACCGGCTAATCACAAACCGCACGAAACGCGACAGAGACGCTATCATGTTACGCCGGTATCATGTGAGCGAGATTTACCTCCCGGCTCGTGCAGGCCCAATTCCGTTGCAAAGGAGGATGTAGTGTCATGCACCACGCATGGCACTAACTCCTACTATGCAACATGGCACTACCTCTTACAGAACTGAGTAACAATAAGTATATAAGAAATATAATAATTACATTTCGGTTTTATAAACTAAGACGCCATACTGCGATGCATATTTAGACGCAGAAGGCCAAGATCCGAAATATTATTTAAGAACCAAGTGATGTAAATATTATAGACTATTAGTAGTAACTTAAAAAATACGCCATCAAAAAAATCGAACATTATTTTTTGATATTATAGCGGGACAAACGAAACATTCGAATCCTCTCATCGACCTACCTTCCAATAGGTCACCGACTATTCATAAACCGCACGAAACGCGAAAGGATAGCTGTGTCTACGGCGGTAGGTATAATGTGAGCGGTACCTCCCCGGTCGAGCCAGCCCGCTGCATTGGAGCATAACTCTATTTTATTAAAACTGTATCATCTTAGTAAGAGGTAGCTCTTACTAAGATGATACAGTTATAATAAAATATTTTAATAATATGTGTCTAAAGTAATATTTTATATTTCATACATTATTGTTACATTTGCATTGTGCCTTATAATATAAAGGTAAAGGAAAGCCATGGAGTAGATTGTGAATATTTAATATCACCGCGCCATGTGAGTCTATGATCTCCTTACAATGTGGAGCCCATCAAAGCACTGCGCCCAATAATCCAGCTCGGTCGGAGATCTTTTCCATACAGCCCTTTATTACGGCCCGTACATTATCTGTGCTTCGAATTGTTTAAAAATAGAATGATTCTTCGCGGTAATTACGACATTTTCTTTTTTTATCTTAATTACAATAATGGTAGAAGTGGCAGTGGCAAAATTCGGCTTTCTGAGCTTTTCTTAAAGATCTGGAAAAAATATCGTATAAAGTTAATGTGGAAATTAAAACTTGAAACGTGAAACTTGATTATTAAATTTATTATTATATCAGTAATTTTAATGACATACGTGATTTTGCTTCCCATTTTACCATATACATACACTATGGTGTCAAGAAAATTTGAGGCTATATTAGCTAAATAAGCTTCCAAAATTTATTCCATAAAGTTACATGTACAATGGAAAAATAATGTTTATACTATAGGAATCTAATATATTATATTATTATAAGATCTAATCTAAAAACAGATGACTTTAAAGAACCAGTTCCCAAACGATGAAACATATTTATAAAATATAAAATAAAAACTTTATATATTTTTTTGAAAGCTGTCTTTTTACAATTAGACTACATTCTAGGCTATACATATGTAAATTTAAGAAAATATAAATCTAATCTAAAAAAAAGCGGTTTATATAAGTATAAACCACGTTTTAGATAAACGGGACTTAAACCCCATTACTCGCTCGGACTAAAAAATGAAATATAGACAGGCAGCGATTCAAATGTAACTCTCTTAACCGTATACGCCATCAGTCGCCACCGCCCACACCGTGTTCCTCCCAAATACCATTTATTAGGGGGCGACAGACCAATTTATATAGAACATAAAGAGGGACACAAAATAATTGAATGTAAAAAATTGTCTGCTTGGCCCCCTTTGTGTTGCGAGGGCGTTACGGACGTACAATTTTAATATTAAATGCTCAACGTATGCTACTCGGTACAATTCTAAACGTATCATTTTTTGACGGCTTTTAAATGGCGTAGGCATAATGAAGGCCTAGTCAAGGCCGAGAATATGTCATTTAACTTATAAATCCAAAGTTGTATGTGCGGTTTTACACTACCATGCCATAGAAAAAATATATTTTCATATATTATTCTATTTTTATTTCTGGTACAGAAATAAAAATAGAATAATATATGAAAATATATTTTTTCTATCTAATAAGAAAACTTAAATTAATTTGTTTATATAAAATGATACTTTCTATTGATGATATTATGAAATTATTGTATAAGAGATAGTACCGCTATACTAATATAGCCTAATACCTAACCGGTGTTGTACGACTTACGTCACGTTTCATGCGGTTCACGAGAGTACGGGATGTCTACATGTCGCCTTCTTATATCATTATGTGCTTGTGATCGCGAAGCCAAAGTTCGATCTCAGTTTAAAAAAGGAAAACCTATACTTTAAAAAAAAAGTGAAACTATTGTGTTTGACAGTTGACACTGACAAGTGAATGCATGTGTGCGTGCGGTAGGGTGCGCAACGTTTTATTTAATTGAAATAATGAAATCTAATGAATATCATATTAAAATAATAGCTACGCCCCGCGGTTTCACTCACGTAACTATACTACGGTCCTTAATACATTATGGACTCTATTTACGCAGGTGAAATCACTTAGGGGTGTGTAAAATAGATAGTAGCCGATACTCAGACCTACTGAATATACATATAAAATTTGGTGTAAATCGGTAAAGCCGTTTCGGAGGAGTGAGTAACTAACAATGTGACACGAGAATTTTATATATAAGATAAGCTTTCTGCACACCTAATCCATATAATCTTAGACTATACCAATTTCGAATTCCCCAATTCGTGCAATTCTTTAAAAAGGGAAAAATTAATTTTTCCTCGCGAATTTATATGTAGATGATCGAAAAGATCATCAGACAGTGGGGGGACATCAGACAGTGGGGGGACATCAGAGAGTAATGCTGCCTGTTCCATAACATAATATACTATAAAACTCTAAAACTAAACTGTAACATACTCCGTAACATTGAATATCATGTCTATATTTAGACATCGATGAATGGTCCACGGCCAGCTGGTTGGGCAAAGCTCCTGTAGCCTTTGAACTGTGAATTGGATTGGATGGCGTTATGTTGAATGCGAGCATGCACTTTTCTCCATAAAATAAATAGGTTACTGGCGTCGTGCACTATACAATTTTTCGCTAATTTTGTATTGCATTGTTATCTATATAAAAATGAAACCCTTCCAAAGTATGTATAACTTCAGAATGACCGCGTGTAATTTGATAATGATTTATTTTTGCATTCTGTGTGACAAGACCAATGTATGTATGTAGGGATATGTTTGGAATGTTGTACGTAAGTCATACAAATTATGCAAATCACAACGTTGCAATTTAAGCTAGAGGGTTTGACAGTTCGGTCACAAAACACGTTACCATGCCAACAATTAAAAATGTCTGTCGGATAAGCTTGTAATGTTATCATCGTCTCATCATCACTAGCAGCCCTTATCGGTCCACTGCTGGACATAGGCCTCTTTCAATGAACGCCAAGACGACCGACCTTCTGCTACTCGCATCGATACCGGACCCGGCTACTGCACGGAGATCGTATAAAATGATTTAATTTTAAGTGGATATGTGAGAACTCTTTACCACCCTCAATTAGATATATCAAGTTTGTTTTAGACTAAGAAGTGTCGTTGGATTTGATATAAATACGGATTATATATAATTAATATTATAAAAAAAGGGAAACATTTGATTGTTCATTTCTTTGCATTAAATAGGCTCTGATAGTACTGGAACGATATAAAAAATATTATATAATTAGAATTTTACATTATCTGTTATGCTATATATACTATTTTCAAGAATGGTTTAGATGATTATGAAAACTTAGATGATGTAACAAAGGTGTGAAAAAATATTAAAATAAATCTTTAACTAGCTGTCGCGACGTACGTTGTCTGTCATAAATTTAATATGTTGTCATGGTAACGCGTAATGTTTATGAGGCCGAAATATTAAATCTTTGTAAAGCAAGACATTTTTGCCATATCTCATGTAACAACCGTCCGAAGCCGGAACGGACTGAGTCGAGAATGGGTAAGCCATTGTCAAAGTGCTTCTAGAGCATGTTTTCACGTGTTATAATAATTAGCATTGTGTCATCGCGTAGCTCATGAACCAATAAAATTATAAAACCCAGACTTAATTATATCTAAATTTTTGTCATACCGAATATAACAATCGTCATAATCATCAGCAGCCGGTCCACGTCCACTGCTGGTTATAGACAATATAACAACAAAAATAAAAATTTATACATTTTTGTGTGGACTGGCGGAAATATTCTTATAATTTTTTTAATCAGTTTACTTGCAACAGTCGCAACGCCGTCCTCTTCCACCCCTTGCGCCCCTTTACACCCCTTTCACCCCACTCGGACCAGAGGCAGGTTTATAGATCTGAAAAATCCCATATCCCCTACAAAATCACACGGTCGTCAGCACAAACCTTAGATACGCCTGCGACGAGGACAGTACACATCTAGAAGTGCCAATAAAATATATTGTGATCACTTGTTTGTTCATTACTATAAGAAATCGACGTGATTTCTTATAGTAATGAACATGATTCATCACCAACAGACAACCAAAAGAGCGGAATCTCCTACCACAAGTTTACTTTAAACTAACTAGAATGCTTACTGTGTTGTTACAATTATTCTTAATATAAATAAAATTATTCTACCATTATTGTTCAAAGGTAGTAATATGCTGCATTGCCGCCAAATTGGGCCGACACGACCGAGGACAAACATTTTTATATTGCTCATATGATACTGGTGTTAAGCCCCTATTATGGGTTGCAGAAAGGGGGGCAACATATATGACAATAATGCGGATCTCTAATCGCGTCAGTAGTCGTCAAAAGGCCGATTTCTCGTGGGGCCCCCTATGCTATAAAAAAATAACTCTCTCGATTGCACTGCGCAATCAAACCTTCAATGCCATATCGGGCGAGCGCATATCCGCGTCAACTATATTCACAATACTACTTTTTTTTATAAATTTTCTGATACATTTCTTTTGGGATGCATCTCCGGGGGAGGTAATATTTGTGCGATAGTCTCCGAGGCGTTATGAATATAGAGTGCGCTTTTATTGACTGTATCTCATAGGATTACCTACATTTTACACTTGATTGTGTTTTTTTAGACTACGTGAATGACGTTGTCTTTTGTAACAGTGACAACATCGCAATCAACTACTACTGGGGACTGGTGAGGAGTCTCTCCGTTGTATAAAAATGAATTGAAGTGACGGTTAAGCCGCATTGGCTTAGCCAGTAAGGGTCTATACCCCACTAAACTTTTGAGCAATACTTATAAAAAGTAAATTATTCTAAAGTGGACTGGAATCCTGGTTAAGGCCTAATGTTCAGCTGACGTGTGTTAAGCGGATAGCGGGGTTCCAACGCGCAAAAGAGCATAGCAGTTTGCATAATATCCTTTTGCCTAAATATGCAAAAAAAAACGATAAAATCAGTCCTAATCATATTTCTTTTATTTAATTTATTAATGTTAACCGTTTGTTGACTTTATATTTTTCTTTATTATTTAATGTGACTGAAGATGTTAAGACGGTTGGCGTTAGATTTACCACTTCGTGTTTCGTTTAAAAAATATCTAATTTACGTAAGTAGCGCGAGAAACTCGATATTTTGTACCATTTACTTATTTCTCGGTATCGACACTTATCGTTATAGCCCAGGAGCTAGTAACCGTAGTAATGATTATTTTTTAAAGTATAAGTGTGCAAAAGAGAAATCGGAGCCTATTGATGACTACCGACGCCCATGGGCATTCGCATGATTGTTACGAAGATGCGATGCCCTCCTATCACCCCTCCCCACGGGCCACCGGATACTCACAAACCGCACGAAACGCGACAGCAACGCTGTTACTTTACGCCGGTGTCGAGTGGCGAGAGGTACTTTCCCGGTCATGCCGGCACCATACATGGTACTACCGCCTCTTGCTGAAAATTAATGAATGTAAAATAATTTAAAAGTGATTTGTTATGTATTCAAATACAGTACTTTTAAAAGGTATCTACTTAAAAAATACTTTTAACCTTATTATGCGTATTGGTTTTAGTGTGTCATTACTATTAAAGTATGTATTTTTTTCCTTTCTCTATGAGATAGGGGCAAAAAAACATGTCAGTAGTGACTACCGCCGTCCATAGACATCTGTAAGACTAGGCGTTACAGACGCATTGCCGGCCCCTAAGAAGTAGGTATGCTCTTTTGTTAAAGACCTTTAAGTTGTATCGGGTCGGAAATACCGAGGGAGGCAGCTGGTTCCACAGTACAGTTGTGCGCGGTAAGAAGTGGCGTTTAAACCTCACTGTCGTGGATTTACAGACACCAAGGATCACCTTGATTGTGGAAATTAGAGTTCTGTCGCGATATCCGAAGATGGAATTCTGCTGCTGGTGATCAATTTCTCGGAACTGCCGAACAATTCCTCGGAAGCACTCCCCATAAAAAATACGATAAAAGGTGCACAGCGAACCGACATCTCTTCGTAGGACCAAAGAATCGTGGTGTCCGGAAATAATTTGGGGTTGTCAACGATTCGAGTCGAACGTCGAGAGAACGTTGTATGCGATCAAATGTAACGGGCTGATGTTGTATGCGATCAAATGTAACGGGCCCCTGCCCAAATGTTGGAGCACTACTGCATATGCGGTCGGACCTAGGCCTTATAAAGTTCCAGCCGATGGGCTGGATTGAAGTACTGCTTTGTCCTAATGAACACGCCTAGCTCCTTTTAGGCTAATTTACCTTCCGCTTCCAAATGACCGCGGGACTGAACGTTACTCGATTTGTCGACACCAAGTACTCCGATACTAGTTGAGGCCGATCCACCTATCTAGGTGTTCTGAAATCGAGGAGATACGACGAATTCTGACTTTTTAGCAGTAAACACGCAAACTTGTGAGTTATGGGGGTTAAATTGGACTAAGTTTAGTGGGCTCCATTGCGAGACGTTAACAAATCCTCGACTTCAGACACAAGTTTGTTCCGATACTTGTTGACGTGGTCCCGGGAAATATTGGCACGGCCAGTGTATAATGCATCCATAGTATTAGTGCGCCATGGGTAGGATGCCAAGAATGACCGCATCCCATTCCAATCTGCTGCCCTGTAGTACCAGATGCGATGACAGCCTACAAAATCCGGCCATGGTCTACGTCGAATCGGCACTGTACTCCGTATCATGCAGTGGTCCGTCGAGACCTAAAGAGAATTGACGGAAACCAGGTAGCTTTCAGGATGGGACACCAATAGAAGTTCCAACAGGGAGGGAATGTGAAATGGGGGGATGCTACCTCTTTGTTGCTACCTCTGTTTTAAGACTTAATAAATTACATAACATCAACTTGAAACATAGGTTATATCTATTGGTGTTTTTTATGTATAAAAAGTTGTTATTTAGTAGCCAGTATATATATATTCTCTTATTGTTTCGAAAAAAGTAATTATTTTATTTTCTTAATGAGTTTTAATCTTGTTACTTTATTTGTTTCTTTCTAATCCCTTGCAATACACAGACAGAGACCTGGAGACAAAGGAGTTCCGGTGATTTATAATTTTATTCTATTTGAAATCCATCGTTCCATCATCCTTTTTAATGATAACCGACACTCACGGGGGGAGAGGGAAGAGGGAAAGGAGTACAACTTATTTGCATGCAAATGATATGGATGACGTCGGCCCCCATATTATAAAAAACCCACCTCCGATATTCTTGTCGGTATTCGTAGTTGTTTGCCCATTACTTGCTGATACATTATGACCGTTAGCTCTTCGAATACACGTAAGAAACAAAATGATCTGAACGTTTCGACGTCTACTCACGTATTGCGTATACAGCTAAAAGCCTTATTCTTTACGACATTATCGGAGATCGTGGTATGATCGCGATTGCCTCCGTTCAGATGGTACGTGACTATAGCGGCAAGCGGAGGGTGGGGGGGTTAGAATACGTATCAAATTGCAGTTTGTAAGAGGTTGTATTGCGAAACAATGCAATGGAAGTACCTCTGGCTCACATAACACAGGCGTGAAGTGGTGGTAAAGTTCTTTTGTAGTACAATGAGACAGACGAGTAGTCAATTCCTTCTCGTTACTAGCCACGTCCTTCTTCTTTCCTTTTCCTCTCCACCAATGGCTACTGACCTGAAATAAAAGGCAAATAATAACTACCAGTTAACGCTACTATTTCAAAGAGCAAGCCACAATTAGCCACCAGTTCACGCTGGATTTTACAAATACAAGTCCCAACTTACTACAACGTCACGCTAGTGTTTTAATTGGGACGGGGGGTTATACGAGGTCAACGCATCTGCGTAACAATCATGCGAACGTCCATGGGCGTAGATAGTCAAAGGCACGATTTCTCATTTGCCGCCTTAAAAACACTGATATTTATATACAATCACCATCATATGGAAATAGAGAAGCTTCTTGTTCGGAGCTCATCGATCACAATAAGCGCCCGCATCTAGATTTATACAGATCACAGGTGGTCCGGGTGATGATTATCACATTAAATAGTTTTATTACGCTACAACTTTTATTCTTACAGCGCTAATAATAATAAAACACACGTCCACATAAAACCCCCGTACCTGTCTCGTAAACCCCCCGCCAATAACCCCTACAGTCAGCGGGAAAAAATAGCCATAGTAAAAACTCCTATCCGAACCTAATAACCCGGGAATATTATCAGAGAGTCGTCGGGTCATAACCCGAAATTGGTTTTGGGTCCGTAAGTCCCCAGTTTTATATGTCGCATTATGAAGGCCGTCAAACGAATTCACGTAGAAAATCGAATCTATATACGCCGATATCGCCCGTCTCGGCTGGCTTCAGATAATAAAATAATGTATCGCTCATACCTTCGTTACGTTTGACCCGAAGCTAATATGTGGATATTTATTTGTTGGATGATTTTTTTAAATGATAACAATATATATCATATTATAATACTCCGATATCACGCGAAGGATAAGCTCGCGGAAGTCACACACATTTAGAAAATCAGATGGCAGATGGGCCAGTAAGGTTCTGGAGTGAAGGCCGTAAGTTTAGGAAAACGAAGTGTCGGTCGACCGTTCACCAGGTGGGAGGACGATCTCCGTGCTGTAGTCCATCCGGGATGAAGACGAGTACTAGGAGATGGGTCGTGTTGGCATTCATTGGAAGATGCCTATGTCCAGCAGTGGACTGAAAGGGGCGGATATTGAAGATGATGAATAGTGTCAGTAAGGTATAGGCGGTATCTGTGGTTGACCAATAGGAGACGAAACGAGAGAAGCGATCAAGTTTCAATCTTGTTTTCGACTAACAAGTCGAGGTGGTCATCCGCATTATTTATTGGACTGTTGGCTCTTTTGACAATCAGTGAGATTCTGGAATAGAGGCCGTTTGGGGTTAAATACTGGCCAACTTCGTTAAATTGGCAAAGTGCGTTTCTAGCGATTTGTGTGTAGCCGGTGGCCCGCTGTGAGGAGGCGAAGGAGATCTACAACTGACTCCCTTCCGGATGATGATTATTTATATATGTTTTATATGTGTTTGTCTAGTGAAAGGCTGTAAGACAAGTCCTTACGGTACTTGGTACATGGCTGGACTAATGTAACTCTTGATATATGTGTCTAATCTATTATTGTAAATATATCGACTTTTACAAACAGTTTCCTAAAGCAGAATTGGTGGGTATATGAGGGACTATGTTGTATTACAATACTTGCACAATACTTGCACAATACTGTGAGATCTGTGCAATATAGTCTACACAGTCGCGTTTCGTGCGTTTTATGAGTTACAATTGAATGGCATGAAAATAGGGCCAAACATCATAATTGTTTTACGTATGTTAACGGGAAGTAGTAACTAATTCAAAATGTTTTCACTTTTGCCCCCTTATACTACAATAAGGCCTACACAAAGGTATCCGTAACGAGCAAGTAATTATTGGGGTCTATAGCCATCAGAATTAGCAGAGGATAGACTTTGGGCGGGTTAGCGATGTCACTTTTGAGTGCAATGCATACCTAGTCATGGAAACCCAGTTGGTGTAATGTTGACTTCTGAAATATAAAAACTACATCTGTTAGACATACTGACTCTAATATTTTATGATGGAATAGGATATTTCAGTACGAACAAAATAAACATAAAAGACCTCTTTGTACCGGCAAAAATCTCTAGTAATCGGCCATTTTGCATAAGAAAATAATATATTATTCAAAATCCAGACGAACACACTCCCGTATACTTATCGGTAATAAAGGTGGTCGGGCGCGGGGAGAAGCGCTCAACCGCAAAATTTGAATTTTTCCTCTCTGATGTTCGATCGTATCGCTGAGCACAAATAAATGTTTTACGATAGTTTCTTTTTATTCTATCAAAGACAAACGAATAGAGATTCACATATGTGAATATATGTCTGAGGTTTCTTTAAATTACTACTTAAGTAATATATGTTACTGTCGTAGTGGTAACGATACCAATTTGTACAAACAAATCGCCGTATTAACTTACGGCTATCCATTATAAAAAACGGTAGTTTTGCTATGTGGCCAACGATTAGCCGGATTGAATGTGGCTAGTCAAAATCCCGCCAGATATAGTACAGTGTTATACGTTATTCAATAGAGCTAACATTATTGAATTAAAGTAGATCATTATTGGACTCTTTAACGTGTTGTAGTTCCTAATTTAAATACTGTTTTTGAAAATGGTTAGCCGTAATGAAATACGCTTTTTAATTGGAGTTAAAATTTAATGGAGTGTCAATTTAGTATTTCTCGTGTGTTGATTTATATTTTATTACAGTTCTTTGCCAATCGTATTTGGATCTTAATTTATCATTGTTATTAACAATTTTAACAAATACCTATGTAAGTAAATATTTTTTGTAATTTGAATGAAAACTGTTTTATAAAACTTCCACGATATGTCACATAACATGATCATAGCTCATTTATATTTGTAGCAAGGCGCAGCGTCTCTGGCTTAAAAAGCATATGATTAAAAATAAAGGCATGACTGTACTGTAGCTTGATGAGAATAAAAATATCACTTTTTTATTTTATGTGTATGTATAGTTTGCAACTATGAAACTATGGCGTTGCTTATCCGGCAGTACCCAAATTTTTGGATTATTTCTCTATGATAGAATATTTTATTTAAAAACCAAAAACACTGTTCTATATGATAATTATTTCACTATAATGTAATGATATAATGATATATATGATATAATAAGTATTTTTATTTATTATAATAAGTATTTACATTATATCTATATTTTTATTTAAATAATTATAAATACTATATTTCATGGAAAAAAATTATGACTAATATTCTTAAGGAGATAAGAGATCGGTCGTCTTGGCGTTCATTGAAAGAGGCCTATGTCCAGCAGGGGATCGATATGGACTGATAATGATGATGATATTATTAACATTAACACAAAAATTTTGCAAAATCAATATTTTGAACTTATACAACGTGACGTCGAACCGTCGCGGCCGGCTGCGAATAAAATGCGGTAGAAAGATGCGGGCCCAGCAAATCCACCGCTCAACGCCCGTCCCATTATTATATTCCTTGATTCTGAGCCCCCTTAGTGTTGCCAAGGTGAATGATACGCGATAATATATCGAGAAAATGAAGGAGTGCGGAATAGAGGAGGTATTTATTTGTATTTATCTCTTGCATAAAATTAAATTATGTTAACCCTAGGATTTTTGAAAAGGAGTAAGGTATACCCGCTATTTTTTTGATAGGTAATGCAGACCATAACTCACAAGCAATGGGAAGGAGTAGTGACATTTTTCAGTGAATATTCTATACTGCTTATACACCGCGGTTTAATGCGCGTAACGTGTAGATGATCCAAGGATTCTATTAGTTTTTTTTTTTTAGAATAAAAAGTAATTTTATTTTTATTATTTCAGACTTGTAATTAACACCTGCCAAATGCCATCCACGTTTCTTCATTAGTTTTGACATGCACACACATACATACTAGCGCATTAAGATTATATTGTAAAATGTGATTGGTTTTTTTTAGGACAAAAAGCCAATCGTATCCCGACTACCGACGCCCATGAACATCCGCATGATTACTATGTCGACACGTTGCCCTCCTTCCCTCCTCGCCACTAATGTGCCACCGGCTACTCACAAACCGCGCGAAACACGACGTCGGTATCATGGGAGCGAGAGGTCCCTCCCCGATTGTGCTGGCCTAATTCCGCTGCAATGCAGCATGGCACTACCTGTATGTAGTACTGTATGTATACACTAAATGCATGGTCTGGATTTGTAATATTTTAAGCCCTGATTAGAAAAGAACCAGCGACTGGTGTACCTATGCCTTTTATAATCCATATTTTAATGCACCAAGGGTCCGCATCGGGCTTGTTGGTACTGGCTACCATACTGAATTAATTGTAATTTACTTTGATAGTCAGTAAGTAAATTGTAATTTACTTTGATAGTCAGTAAGTAAATTGTAATTTACTTTGATAGTCAGTAAGTAAATTGTAATTTACTTTGATAGTCAGTATGTACACACTCGAACCTTTCTTGAGAATTGTTCTATCCATCAGTGAAAACCGCATAAAAACCAATTTAGTAGATTTTGAGAAAATCGATCGATTTGAGAAAAGCTGTCTGTGTGTATGTATAAAGACAGCTTTTGGGAACTCTGTTTCACAATACGAGAGTGGATTAAAAAGAATACGGACTAACACAGATTCATTCAATTCTATAAATCAAATCTACCCACATTGTTTAGTTCAGTTCAGACGAGTTAATTGTGTGAAGTTCAAAATGTGTGCGACAAAAGTTGTGGTTTTGTTATAATTTTTTTAACAAAGCAATAGGACATCGTTTCTGCCAGTGGAGCAGATCGGACAGCGTGCCGTCATTAAGACTACCATAACAAGGGGTTATCGCCGAAAACCACCCATGATGATATGGTCAGTATTTTAGGAGATTCTGCTATGTCTTATTCATTCGTCAAAAAATGGATAGCAGAATTCAGGCGTACAGTGAGTGTGAAAAATGAGCCCCGCTTTGGAAGGCCTTCGACGTTCACTACTGGCGAAAATATTTAAAAAAATCTTGATTTAACTATTGGAGATCGCAGATTAAAAATTTGAGATATTGCTGGGATTATAGGTATCGCTTATGAATGAACTCATAACCTCATAGTCAATGAATTGGATTTCCACAAGATGTCGGTGAGGTGGATACTTTCAGTTGAACAAAAAGGTCGCGATTGACTGTTTCACGTGGCTGTGTGATGTTATTCGAAGCCGATACAGATGATTACTAGAATCGGTATGTTACAATGGACGAAACATGGGTTCATTACTGTACGCCAGAAGCAAAGTAACCATCGAAACAATAGAGAAGGCCCCCTAAAAAGGTTAAGGCGATTTTGACGGCAAATAAGGTAATGTAAATAATCAGTATTCCAGGACGTGAAGGGTGTGATTATGATTGATTATCTTGAAAGGGGTCACGACTATAAACTGCTGTATCTCAGTATGCCATTCACCAGAGGAAATAAAAGGGAAGCGTCCAGGAATGCTCAGAAGAAAAGTCCTGTTTCATCAAGACAACGCCCGTGTCTATGCAATCAATGACTGAAATCCACAATTGTGGCCTGGATCTATTATCACATCCGCCTTATTCACCTGATCTGGCACCGTCAGAATTTTTTGAGGTTAAAGATTTTCTACAGACGACGAGGTCAAAACAGTAGACGCATATTTTGACCCTAAGGACGAATCATTTTTTTTCAACGGTCCAAGTGCTTTAAATGGGAGACGGCGAAATTATATCGAGCTTGATGTTGATCCACATGAGTAGAGAAAAAAAATAGCTGATTTAGTATTTTATTATTTTCTTGGTTAGACCGAATACTTTTCAATCCACCTGGTATTTTTCGATATATTTTTAGTAGTATTTTAATTAGTATGCCACCAATGGTAGCCAGGCTTGACCTAGTAATCCGGAGCAACAAAGTAAGTAACTTTTTTTCAAACCCAAATTTATCCTGTCCATAAGGTTGAACGCTATGAATGTCAAACTAGACGGCAGTAAATAAAAAGTGAGTTGCGACCCTCCGCGTGAATTATGAAAACTCGGATAAATATTTAAAGTTCGCCCCCGATACCGCGGAGATAAGGGAATGGATGTTTTATATCCTACTAACTAGTGTGAGCGTGGGCATGCCAGACCTTCCGTCTTCCTAGACTTACCCCTTTTATATCGGGTTCGATTGCCTAATCTAGGAGATTTGACGAGCAGAATGCTATGAGTGTTCGTCGGGCGACGAGTCTTTTTAAATAGAATAAGGGGGCGAACAACAACAATCCACACCCCCCCAATGGGGCCACCGGTCACACACAACACGCGTGAAACGCGACAGCGGCTTTTTCACTTTACGCCGGTATCACATGAACGAGAGGTACTCACCCGGTCGTGCCAGCCCAATTCCATTGTAGGGAGTGCCATACCTGCCTAGGTAGTGGATCTCTTCCTAGCATATGCGTTATAGATGTGTAAATTTAGCTTGTACTAAATTGTTGTTGTAACGAAACCCCTTCACGCCAGTTTCCTTACGGTAGAGTGAACGGTGCACAGCTCATATCATGATTCACATACCTGCCTCGTTTCCGCCACATTCGTAGCTCTCGTCATACATGTCGGTTGAGCTTTTGGACAGTCGTAGGCTCTTGATACCTTCGGACAGTATCCGATCCATCTGATCATGATATGTCAGTCTTGGCCTTCCCTTCTACATCCTTACACATTGTTTGTAACCTTTCATCTGCCACTCAGTACTTTAGCGAGGATAGATATTTTTAAGTATTACCTAATCACAAGAACAGAAACACTTTGAGTAGTTGTTTGTAACCTCTAACTAAGTTAAGCAATGACTAGACCTAAGTCATCTAAGCAATGTGTAGAACTAAGTCATCTAAGCAAACACTACAACTAAGTGATCTGAGCAATAACTAGAACTAAGTCGTCTAAGCAATGATTAGAACTAAGTCATCCAAGCAATGTCTGGAACTAAGTCATCTAAGCACTGGTCAATATAGACAGTAAATAAAGCGAGAACCAGAATGCATTAGCTTTAGCGATGGGTTTATTTCCTCGTGCTATAGTGTTGAATCCTATCTCTGTTTACATCTGTGTTACAAATGTGTTACATCACGTCGCCGAACTACCCGTTACTTATCTCGCCTCGCACGCTAGGGTTGACACATCTTTAGAAATTGTTCCACAAGAAACTACAGACTTCGTAAAGTGTAGCGTCCTCAAAAACCGTATCTACCGCCATCGTGCTCACTCATATTTATTATTATAATATGTATCTTCTTTTTCCTAGCCTTATCCCGTTTCTATATAAGATGATATCGCGCTCGCTGCTTAATCTACGGGATTTGGCGAGGGCGCCAGTTTTTACACAGAGCGACTACCTTCTGACCTCTGTGACCCAGAAGGCAAACTCAGACCAATCCTAGGCTGGGCCAAATTCGAATACATGAATCCAGGTTTCCTTCTCAGAAAATTTACTTTAGTTAAAAAGACTCATTGGTACATAACCGGTACTGAACCTGGGATACCCGAGTGGTATTCCGTAGTGCTAACCACTAGACCACTGAGGCTCTTTGTATGTATATTGCAAAATATCCAAACCCTCATCAAACTTATCCTAAGCGATAAGCTTAGGTAAGCAGTAAATAGAGGATTGTTTTGTTTTTTTTCGTGACCTGAATTTATGCTGGGGAAGCGATGAGAAGCCCAATACAGCTTCATTGGATTGCTTATGGAGGTTAATATATATATAATATATAATACCATAATTCTACCTCATATATCATAGCTATAACACGTCACAAAGATAAACAGTCACGGTTAGGTTAGGTTGGGTCAGCTGTCATAGCTGCCATCACAGGAGAGACAATGTAAATGTCTTGACAGATATGTAAGAGAAATCTTTGTCGAAAAATGAAGTTAAATCTACCTTAAAAAGAGAATAAAAACCTTTATTAGACTGACGCAAATACCTATTGTTAAAAACATGTTAAAGAACGAGTTCATACATGTTAAATTATTACAATAAAATTATTGTGATGACACACGTACATTCACGTAAAACTAAGACATCAATACGAGACTACTTGCTTAAACCGAATAAGGACCAAAACAGGTCCTTAGTCAGTGGCCTTCACCCAAATAAAACAGATTTAAATGAAAATAGAACCCCCTGTTTAAAACATACAATTCTGTCATTAAAGTGAACAAATACGATGACCTGTTGCACCTTCATCCCCTGTCAATTATCCATTCACAGCATCCCCTGCTACACTTTTGATCTCAAGCGCCAGGTCAAACAGGTTTGGCGTGATCCAGATTTGATCTTCTCTGACCGGCGCGTGGCCCGGGGTGAAGTGTCATCTCCACATCTCCATGACAAACGAGACTATACGAAAAAAAATGATTTAAATAGAATTCATTGTAATAAAGTGATTTAAGTAGTTCGATTGTATCACGACAATTGTTTTTTTTTTTTTCTTTCATAGTCAAATAACAATTGTGAGTAAGCCATGTGATGAACTTCGACGTGTCAAATTGTGGGCTACCGTAAACTTCCACAGCTGTCACTTTACGGCGGTATCGTGTGAGCAAGGGGTACCGCCCCGGTTGTGCCAACCCAATCCGTCTACGGAGCATGACATTTCTACTTGCCACAAGACCTTCCGTCTCATTGGTTACCCACTAACACGGGAGCGCGCCATCATCATCAGTTCTAATCCTTCTATTATGTCAAGATACAATACAAGATACTAATAACAAAAAGCAGGAATGTGTCAGCCCTAGCTGTAAACATGTTACAGTTAAACGCGCCATATGTATGTTTCAGGCGCTGACCAAACACCCGCCCACCGAGCGAACGACTCCGGACTTATGGAGCGGAACAAAGCCGTGGAGTGGTGTTGTGTTAAATTCGTTTGTTATCAAAGGTAAAGACAGTGTGATAAAATAATTTATTTGAGATACTTATGTGGATTATATACTTATGTGGATAGCGTATGTGTGGGAAGAATTTTAAAAGGTTTAAAAAACGGTCTTCTTTTGTAGCCGATTCGAGTTGGATGCGAGTAACAGATATTGACTATTTTGGTGGTCAATGGAATATGGTAGTATACGGACGAGCGGGTGAGAGTGGAGGTTGCCGACGCGGCCTCCCCCCGCCGACGACGAATGGGGGTACGGAAGAGGCGCTATCTGCAGCGCCTTCAGTAGTGCCCCTGTGTTACGTGTCAGGCCGGGATGGGAACTTCGTCCACTTCATAAAGACACGGCATCATGGAGACTTTCAAAGCGAAGCAGGACAGTCCCTGAGGAGGTGAAGTCTAGCCGTTTCGCCGAGGCCAGCCTGTCCCTGGAGAGGTCCTCTTGCCTGCAGATCCGGGACCCTCCAATAATGGCGGCTGAAGGCTCACGTAGGGGTTTAGTTGGTATTAGTCCGGGTCCAACATAGGTCTGGGAGTCTACCCTGGCCCAGATGTCATGCGTAAATGCATTCCCCTTAGTCACCAAAAAAAGGGTGTTTACATAAAAATAAACAATTTTATATACAGAGGAATATTATAAAATTTCTAATAGCGACTCCACGGTGTTCCTGTTCTGAGACAATGTCCTCCGCACATTTAGCAAACTGATGATCTCGGGCCCCGACGATCTCACAACCGGCCCTAATGTACGCACCATTTAATTATTAAGTCGGGCTACGTTTGCCTGGTATAACACTTTTAACGTAACGTATACAATGACTACAATCAGTCTAGCGGCACTGTCTTAACGTGGAACGTTGTTATCACCCCTGTTTTGGCTACATCTGCCACGCAAATGATACATTGCAACACCAAGGGGACACTGCCACCGTAACGCGGTAAGTACTACGCTAACGAGGCATTGCTGCGCCAACGAGGCAACGCTACGACACGGAGACATTGATACGCCAGTGAAATATTGCTATGCTACGAACCAATGTCACGGAAACGAAACAGTACTACGCCATCGAGGCAATGCTACGACAACGATACACTACTACGCCAGAGAAGTGTTGCTACGACAACGTAGCAATGCTACGACGACGAGTCTTTTGGCAATTGCTGCGTTGGTGGAGCAAGTCCACGTCATGGCATAAAGGTCGGATATGCTGTGGTTACTAAAAGGCTCCAACTGCTCATTAACCCCTCTGTACTATAAAAAGGAGCAGCCATCTTAACGATCATTGAGCCATCCAGCTGTCCTACTGAATAGCAACCGGTAAAGGCTGATCATGATTATAAACCCAAAATACGTTCCTATATATCTATTTACCCAACTTGGAAGGATTTAATATGTTGTCGGTTGAGATCCGGGGCACGTATCAGTTTAAGTACCCGTCCCAAAGTTTTAGGTCGGAAGGACCGAAGCCCTGCGCGAACCCCCAGACCCTACGGCACAGATTCGGGGTCTTGTTTCACCAATTTATAGCAATTTGCTGAAAATGCCAAGCTAAACTCGTGAGTAGGTAAACAAAAAATGCATCGGTTGCATCTGGCACATGACAAAAATTAAGCTGTAGATAATTGGTAGAGAACTTAGTCTACTCGTAGCTATATAATGGAGCGCAACAAGAAAATGTAGGGACACCGGAAACTCACATGCCTCACTGTCACATTACAATAGCTTCATGTGAGCGAGAGGTATGCCCAATTTGGCTGCAATGCATCATGCCACTAGCTCTTACTAAATATCACAGTGGATTAAAACAAGATGTGACGTTGCAGATGATGATAACGTGTCGGCTCACAAGTTGGCTCGCGACGCCTAAACACCCGCGTAACTAGAAGTAAGGGAAAGATGGTGAGAGGTAAAGAAAACTTGAGTCCCAAACTTACATACAAGACAAAGTGTTTTTTATATAATACAGGGCGGCAAACGAGAAATCGGAGCCTTTTGACGACTACCGGCGCCCATAGACATCCGCATTGTTGTCATGTAGATGCGTTGCCGTCCCCATCTCTCTCCAATGGGCTTAACAGGGACAGTATGTCACTTTACGGCGGTGTCATGTGAGCAAGAGTTACCTTCCCAGTTGTGCCGGCCCAATCCATCTACAATGCAGAATGGCACTTACTAACATCACATTATAATTTAACAGTTTTTACTCGTGTCTCTAACATTTTATCGTTTTGCATAATAAAAACGCGCCAAAATACACGTCATAAAAAAGGTAAGCAGAGTTTTGTTCGGGATATGAGCGTCCAATACAAGGTCCTTACTGGACCGCCCCTACTGAGAATCACAAAGGGATTATGTGCGTGTATGTGCTTCGACCAATGGTCAAGCGGTCGGGGGGCGACAGGGACAGACGCATGTGTTAGAGTGAGACAGGATTAGCAGGGATATAAAACACTGTTGATAGTGTTAAAAATTAATGCAAAATCAATACTTTTGCTTCAGGTGGTGCTGATTGGTGATTGGATTGACAGGTGGTATTATAGATTTTTTTATAATATAAGAGGCCACACAAGCTATTTCCATTTATTGGTGATTACTAACACTTGCTATCATTCGCATGTTTGTTATGCGTGTATGTTCTTCTCCACTCTTCCGATGGACCACCGGAGACTCACAAACTGTCCGTTACTGTCACTTTGCTGCGGTATCGTATGAGCGAGTGGAACCTACCCGGTGTTAATTTTATCAAATTAATTCATAGATATTTTCCCGTCGGTGTACTTTAGTGGAATCAATCTCGTTATGTAGCGACACCACTCAAATGCCATTGGACTTTTGAGTGGATATTACAAATGACTCATTGAACGCGTCGACTACATTTTCTCCCGTTCCAACTTACCTTTTTTTATAGAATAGGGGGCAAACGTGAAATCAGATCCTTTTTGCGACTACCGACGCCCATGTACATACACATAGCCACTGGTTGCTACTTTATATGAATGAAATATTGCACACATTTGTCATTTTGTCCAAAAAATATTGTCTATACATTATTTCGATTCGATTAATTGTTGTTGCTATATTGATGGCCACACGTGGCCGAGACTTCTGGTACATGTCATATAATATATTTAGACCACAGGTTGGCTCAGTTTTTAACGTGGCCGTTAAGCCACGTATTGCGCCAGAGGCCGCGGGTTCAAATCCCTAGGCCTGGGTCATGAATATTTATATGTGAATTACATCTATTCCGTTGTCTAACACCTGTAACAAAAGTACTTACGGTACTTAGCACAGGGCTGGGCTAACGTGGTGTGGTACGTCCACAGATATTATTGTTATTATTGTTATAGTTGTTTATGTACCTCATGACAAATATCTTGAAGCCTGTGGTATGGACGTGTACGGTGATATGTTTAGTCGTGAGGTTGTGGCGTGCAAGTATATTGAAGCTGTTGTATGTATGTTTCTTTATATTTTCCAGTGGGCCGAGGGATTACCCGCAGAATTACTATTGATTTGGGAGCGCACCCGCTTGGCCGCCTTTCAAATGAGCACACCCACACACAGTGTATCAGTACAGAGTTGCTACAACATGAATTTGAAAGTTTATTTTTGTTTTTCGCATACACTTGGCAAATTTGAAAATTTGTTAGTGTTAATTAATAAATATAACGCTTGTTAATTTTTTTTAATATATATTTCACCATAGAAGTACACAGGTATATGCATGCCTCCATGCCAGAGATACTGCCAACCATGAAAAATCAGACGAACCAAGGCCACGACTGCTCAGTCAGTAGTATAAGACCAAGAAGATAAAGTAACATACATAGCTAGGATTTAAACCTGCGACCATTGGCATAGCGTATACGGCTCTCCGCTTGCTTTATGCCAACGGTCATAAAACATTATAAAAGTTTGGAATTTAAAAGGTGTACATAATGGAAGCCCCGCACTAAAGATATACTTAGTTGGTACCTGTTTAGATATATAAATGATAAAATCTATGTTTCTTTTTCAAACCCTAGTTGTCAAAAACGAAGTGATTGCCCATTAATAAATAATGTATATTTTATGATAATTATCACTATAAATAGATTGACAGATGTACCTACTTACCTAGGGGTAGTTTTGTATATGTATACCTCCAAAGGACTACACCTCAACAAGAGTGTTTCCACTACTTTTCCGACGCTTACTTAAATCTGAAGGATCTAGCCTAGGTTCAGATGAACTGATGAGCCTTCCCAATCGACTATATAAAGCGACGCTGGTGTTACACTTGATTACTGCTCCAATTGTACTCCTCATATCTTTTTCGCGTGCCTTATATAATTTATTAAGCAGTAAATTCTTAGGAATTTAAGTAGTATATCTATGGTATAGATTACATTTCAATAGTAGATAATATACTGATGCCCAAAGACATCTTACCAGAATATAATATTAGGCACACAAGTGCGGAACAATGAAATACCTATGGGTGTGATAGAAAAAAGCAGCAAAAGGTGTTCCTTTTTTGCTTCTTCTTCAGGCATCAAAGAATTTGAATAAAATTTGGCACAAGTTTATATTTAGATTATAATAAGGCATGACATGAAATAACTTTTATATCATAAAGTCGAATGGTTATAAATAATAACTATTTACGAACAACTCAATATAGCTACCCATAGAAACTTTCCAAGACCCAACCTGAATTTATTAAGCTGGACCCTAGAAAGGTTTGCCGTATGCAGATAAGGGATTTATTTAGCGGAAAGGTCCGTCCGGGGGTTAGCGCCGAAACGCCTTTTGGGCCACGGATGACCAGGATTGGGACAAAATTTATTGTCGGCTTTTGACTTGATTTATTCCGTGATACAAAAGGCGTTGTAACGCGGGTCTCATATCTTGCTAAATTAACATTCAGTATTAGTAACGCTGAAGCCTGTTACTTAGTGGTCTGGCCCATTAACCTCTGTGTCACTCCTTTAAGTAACACTCTGTTACTTGGTATTTAACGAGTCTTTAGAGTTCTGGGTTCAATTTTATATAGACCTTAATGATTTTCGTTTAATAAAATAAGACGCGTTCTATTGGGTTGGTTTTAATTATATTCTGGGTTCGTCTGCTCTACAGTAGACTTTATTTACGGAAAATAAGGACCACATTTAAAATTGTTTATCTTTCTTAAATGCTTTAGGTTAGCTGTCACTTTACTGTTATGTGCGCTAGAAGTACTGCCTATATACTAGCATAGATCGAGTGCATTCTTTCCAGTATAGGGAACCAACAAGCAGGTGGAGTCGGTTTAAACCTCACGAGGCCCATAAACATCCGAATAACGATCATATAATCAGCATAGCTGAGGCGTTGCCATCCTTTTCTTCCCTCCTCTAATATGCCATTAATATGATCGGTATTATGTTAGAGGTACCTCCCTGATCGTGCCAGCTCAATGCAGTCAATAATGATTCTTACTAAGAATCTTATATATGTCTGTTCTGTTGCGACTTGTATATCCAACAATAAATACTAAACTGTAGGTGCGTATTTCTCTTATGGGAGCTAGTAGGCTAACAGTAAGTACCATCTCTGTAAAAGCCGTGGTACCCGAGGAGGTGAGCACGCGTAAAAAAGGGAAGAAGGTTATAACTATCCCAGCATATCTCTCTACCTCAACTCCTTCTCACCCACTGTTGGGTATTGGCCTCCTCATTGGACTATCTATCTTAAACCTTATTGGATGAAATTGGTGTAATAACTAGAGTATCGACAGAGAGCAGAACCTATGTCACGAACAGTATGTATCTTAAGCTAACTCACAAATAAGTTTAAAGTAACGAACAGATAGTATAGGCGAGAGTTTGAAATTACGGCCGACTGGCGCATGGCGTATACGGTGTAACGAACGGCTCGGCGGGTCGGTAAATGGCGCCAATTACGAGCCGGCCCGTACGTGACGCGAGTCAAAATGGCGCACGTGGTCGGGCGGCGGGTGCTGTTGGCGTTGTGAGGACAAGCAACTAAATACGTTACGATTTGTCAGACGCAATTGTAAAAGTTGCAGATCTGGACGTTAATGGGTTTTGAGGGCAAGCATAAAGAAACTTTTTAAAGGCGGGGGAAAAAACAAAAAACTATCGAGAATTAGCGTTCTGAGGGCTCGCTAATTCTCGGAAACGAAAACAATGAATTGAAATTGACCGAGTGTAGGTAAAGATGATTTAAACTGAATAGATTTCAATTATGTAAGTACTTACTGATTGATCGGTTTGTTATATTCACAAATTCATACTATACCGGAACATTTTTAAAGATTTTAAAATACTTTAAATACGATGCAGCATCTTAGTACCCCTACACTAAGGGATAATTACAGATGCGCCATCTATGTACAGGACATGACGAGATCGATTGATTTTAAATAGAACATGCCATTCGACACTAGGTGTCGCTGTCGCTATATTGTAATTTTGCATTATATGACAATTAAATCAAATACAATATGTTGCATGTAATTTTAGAATGATAAGAAGAAAATACTTAATAGCCTTAAAGGGAAACAAAAGTTTTTCTGATAGTATTTCAATTGACTCTTTCAAAGGAAGTACTGTTAAAAAAACTTTTATTATCTACAAATAGACATAGTTATAAATAGGTAGCGCTTTCAGGAACATATTATCTAGGTACATTTACAACAGCGCCATCTATGTCTAATGTAAGGACATGCTAATCCATACTATATTACAAACTAGCTGCGTTAACTAACCGAGTATTTATACTAAGGGACCATTCGATTATACGGGATAAAAGTATATTCATGACATGCCTGATTATAATCTAAATATAAACTCGTGTCAAATTTTATTGAAATGCTTTTATGCGTGAAGAAAAGAAAAAACAAACAAAACATGTATATTTATCATACCCACTGGTATCATCAATATACTGGTATTTTTTTCTTAAACGGACATGGCCCACTACACTTTCCCACAGTTGCTACTCCTGTGTCTCGAGGATCGACAGCGGCCACCAATTGTGACCCCTTGATATAATCGCAATTACCTCGAGGGAATACTAAAAACAGCTTTGGTACTCGCAACGAATTTAATCAGAAGAGAAAAGGAGGAGTAAGTAGTGTTTCCAGTTTCCAGTAGGTACTTCATTCTTCCGCACTTATGTACCTACTATTATCTTCCGGTAAGATGTATTTGTGCATGAGTATATTATCTACTATAGAAATCTACACTCGTAGATATTTTAAAAGTATTTATTCACTAATAAAACAATAATATTACTTTACTGTTATTGTTGTAATATAATGAGATTATTTTTTTAACTCATAATCATTAGGTAGTATCCACGTTTTCGTATCACCAAGTTACCGACTGTCCTATCCCAAAAGTTTCGCCCTTTACACATGTACGGGTCGCGCTCGGATCGCGAACACACGTGCGTTTTACGACACCACACACTATTGTAATCGGTCGAGAATTTTCCCAATTTTTTTTCACCCCGCCGTGAAATATTGCGTCGGGTCTGTGACCGACGGTCGTTAGGATCGAGTCCGCGTTTGTGATTGATAGCGGCAATGTATCCCGGTCAATATTATTGTGAAACGCAGTCTTTTTTGAATAATGCTTTTGATATATTATCTACAGTAAGATATACATAATATATATTATGAGATTATGAGGTACCTTGTGCGATGTAAAGAAATCTAAAAAGATTTCTTAACATAACGCTTCACAAGTATAGTAGATACACTAGCTGTTGCCCGTGGTAATTATATGCCCTATATCCCTAATAGGTCCATTCCTTTATTTTGGGATGTAAGGACCTACACTTATGGAATAAAATAGTTGATTGTACTTAAAATATATCTGTTTCTGATTTCATCCAAATCTCATAGATCCTCCTGTCCTAGGCCTCACACAATCGAAACTACGGTTCAAGCCTTGTCGTAGCGGTGGGGCTCAGTAGCCTGGTGTGAACCCAGACCTCGCCAATTGAACCAAAGGGGATGCTCTTTACACCCCTCGTATAAGAAGAGGGAGCTAAAGGGCAGGCCTTTGTAACCCTCTTATAAGAAGAGGGGACTAAAGAGGAACAGGAGAAGGCGCTTTTGCGCACGAGGCAGGATGGGAACCTCACCCCATGGCACTGTCCCAAAGTTGTAGGGGTTGTGCTGTGGTGTGGGACAACCCTGCTATGGAGGAGGCGTCGGTCCCTTAGGGACTGACAAGTCATCGAGGTTTCCTGATGATTTGTTGTTCTGAGGCACCTCAAACCTCAAAGGGGTTGGCACTCGCGAAAAAAAAGGCCTCACACAATAACAAACATACTTAAATATAAACATTCGTATCTACAATGTTAGAACGATTAGGTATAGACCATTGACGTGTAAAAAAAACCGTAAGAAGCGCCATGTATCGGCTATTCCAGACAGTACGTTGTAGACCAAGGCTTACCTTATAAGCCCCGCTAGAGGCGCTGTCGTCCCATCGTTTCGTTATCGTGTTAGAATCACAGATATGTTATGGTCAGAATATAGGTTATGAAACATACCATATTTCATAAAATCTTATTATTTCTCAGTATGTTTTGCCATGTTTTTAGTAACCTTATATTTTCCAGCTGTTTAGATTTACTAGATATTGAAGACGCATATTCGAAATCAGGCCTTCACAGTACAGATATTTGTACCTACACATTAATGTGCCCGGGTTAGGACTGATGAAGAAAAACACTATCACCTCACCCTCAACTGCTAAACACGCTATGTTTACACGTCAGTACAATGTGAAAAGGACTTTTTATCCAAAGCAATAAGACCATTATCGCTGGATATAAAATTTTATAGTTTTATTTAATAAATGACATAATAACTATTATTATTAGTAGCAGCCCGTGTCCTCCTGTTTGGCAAAGTTCCCTTTAAATTTGATATTTAATTGCTGAAAATACAAAACGTGTTGTCGCTTCTTTTTCATGTACCTATTATTATATTTATTTATATTAATATTATTATATTATATAATTTGATTTGAAAAGTACTTTTGGGCTTAAAGGGGGTGGTAGTGGAATGGGGCCGGTGTGACCGGGGAGGTACCTCTCGCTCACGTGATACCGCCGCAAAGTGACATTTACGATCGCCCACTACATACTTGCAATATAATAAAATAAAACAACATCTTTGCAACATATTTATTCAGGGATCACAGATTTTTACAAAAATATAAATTATGTCTATAGCGAATCCCGCGAATTGTCCTACTAGCATTCTATATAACCCTATTTAGTATTTACACACATGTACAAATGTTTTGACATAAAATAATAGTAATAAGGAGTTTATTTTAAAATCGAACAAGCCAAATCAATAAAGATTGAAGCAGCAATAATTATTTAAACTGTTCGTTTTGTTTCTTTTGACACATTTAGAGATGTATGGCTTATATATATATATATATATATATATATATATATATATATATATTAAAACAGATATTTTGGAAGAGTCTTTCTTCCCCTTTCGAGGGATAATATTTTTCTTTCGTATAACATTGAATGTTAGACTACTTTATTATCAACTATGATAACAATTATAGATACGCATGAATAAAAATAATACTTTTTAAATTGTAAATTATTGTGTCATTCTGAACCGTTATTCACAAAATCACAATAAATTTTATTAAGAGCCATGAAGTAGATTAAACTTGTCTACGTTTCACGATGCATTCATAAGTTATAACTTAATATTCACCACCAGCCCTTACAGGGCCGAAAAAGGCCTTTTTCAACGAATTTTCAATGACGATGGGCGATGTAGAAGCCAAATTTAGGAAAATGAACTACAGCTGATATTTATTTTACGTTTTTTCTTAAGATTTCTGCCGAAAGGGGTCAATATATACACATTTTTTGCAATTATTTTTAGTCTTTTGAGATTCACATATTTCTTTTGTAATTTTTGTATATTTGAATTATTTAAGAAATGAAATATAGAATACATGAATTTTCTACTCTGTCAGCAATTTAGTTGACTTCATTTCATTTTCTGACATAAAACCTGGAGGCAATTAGTCTGATATAGTCCGTAATGGTTCACTTTATCTAGTCGGCTACTCTGCCATAGTTCTATAATAATTTGACAGAGTTAGGTTCGACGTTGCTCAATAAACTCTTATATTATGGGTCATAAAGGGGTCATAAGTAGTCATATCTCCAATAGCTTCCCAATTACGTAACTATTAAGTACCACACATATGCCTCATATTAATTACATCTAAACGGAACCTGCTTAGCCGATTTTCAAGCTTAGGGGACAAACGAGAAATCGGAGCCTTATGACGACTTCTACGCCAATGGACACCCACATTGACATGCAGATGCGTACCTTTATTTCCTTCACCCTTCCAATGAATATGCGATATTAGTTCGTGTAAGTACAATGTTTAATGGCTATGAATGATGCAACTGTCCCACCAGCCAGCCTGTATACCGTCCACCAGTGACAATGGTTGCTGTAAAGCTGCTGAAACGTCGGGCTGGTTAAATAATTAAATAAATCGCAGGAAAATCAGTAAAAGTAGTTTTATTGTAATGAGTAACATTCGCGTAAACTTCGGACATCAATACCGCCTGTATAACTGAGACTCGTTGGAACCCCTGTAAAAACTGGCGGCCTCGCGGTCTGTTCGCATCATTGCAGTAACGTCACCATTCACGTCAAGTCTACACTGAGCAGTTGATAAATTTAATGAGAAATTTTTTAATAGCTAATTAAGATATGATAATAATTGCATTATTTTCCACTCCTTAGTTACATTTTGTACAATAGTTCTAATAATTATGTTGCCTTCTCATAATGTATTACGAATGATTTTATCAGTTCATCCCTAATTATTAACGGATTGACTAGCTATAATGCTGACGTCACTGTATTCTTACCGTGAACAAAGATTTCCAAGCGCTGGACTTGGTCTTTAAATCGTTCTGCAAGCGACTTTTAAGCTTTTTGAGTCCGGTAGTTAGCGGCCCATGGGGGGACAGGAGAAAAGGAGGGCAACGCACTGGCATAGTAATTATACGGATGTCCATGGACGTCGGTAATCGTAAAAAAGGCTCCGGTTGCTCGTCTGAGGGGCAAATTGAATTTTTTGATATATTAGCAATGACGCTTGGGCCAATGATAAGAGGACAAATGCGTTATCGACTGCGAAGCGCACCGCACACATCAGAAAGACTACGGTGGCCATAATATGCGATCTCAACACATATTTTTCATCTTCGGTAGTCGGAAAAGGCTTGGGGGCAAACATATAAAGAAAATGGTCTTCCTACTCCTTGGTAACAATCTGTACGATAGTCTTGATGATTCTGTTGCCCTTTTCGTAGTGCAGCAGGTTCAATGAGGGGTCGTTAATCTTCTCCTCCAGCAGGCTGATCAGCTCGACGCGAATCGTCTTCAGCATTTCCGCTACCTGCACATTGTATGAGTTTATTGGCCTCGTCGTCTAGTGGTAATGTTTAATCACAGTCGTGAAGTCTCTGGTTCGAGGCTCGGGTCGGAGTTTTATTGGGATTTTTAAATTTGTAATAACAATTAGAAATCTAAGAATCCCAATATACTTCAGACTGTCGTCTGATCTCAGGAAGTTGGCGGCATGCCAAGCCGTCGGTCCCGCGCCTGTTTTGTCTCCGGTCGTGTTGGAGTGCCGTCCCATCGGAACGGGAGAATGCGGGAACAGGGAGGGGGAACGAGTGTCTGCACACACACTTGTGAACACACTTAGTCCCGCGCAGTTGGCCCATCTGTATACAGATGACCGCCCTAAAAAAGTTTATAAGCTGTGCCCTGGGGTTTCGCCCGCGTACTCTGCTCCCATCTGTTATAGCGTAGTGGTCTATTGCTTAAAACATTCCTCGGTAAATAAGCTATCTAACACAGAAATAATTTTGGAAATCGGATTAGAAAATCCCGAGATTGACGCGTTCAACCAAACAAACTCTTCAATTTTATAAAATTAGTACAACAGCACTGATGAGTAATGTCCTGAATTGTTGTCGAATTGAACCGACATGATTTGGAAGGTACCACTCGCAAACACGATAGCGCTGTATAGTGATGGCGACTGTCGCGTCTTGTGAGTTACCGGTGGCCTACTGGAGGGCCAAAATGAAAAAATGGCAACACATCTGCACAATATACTACCGCGTCACCTCTCACTCACATAAGACTGACATGAAGATATCGTTCCTCTTACGGCTTGTGAGTATGGTGGCCCATTGGGGGTTGACATGACTAAACCGTATTGCACGTAGTGCTGCGGATATTTATGGATACCGGCACTGCTTACTCGATTGCGTATGAAATGAAGTTAAAAAAATTACAGGACATCGACCCGCGTTATTGAACGCTGAGACTACATCAGTCACGTGACGCACCTCGTGGTTCTCCACCTGGAACATGATCCAGCCGTCCTCCAGCGACACGATGAACGTGCCGTTGTGCAGCTCCACGCTGAGCTCGCAGCCTGGAGGTAAAAACAAAAAAATGTGTATGTGTTCACAAATAGTAAAGGATTTCTGGTCCAAAATAACACATCTTTGGACCATCAAGAATGCCCGGCTACCATGCGGCAGACCCCGTCGACAGTGGCGATATGGGGTAGACTCGGAAGGATTGGCCCAAACTAGCTCTAAGCAGACTGGTGTGCAAGGAGAGTAGAAAATCCTTTGCCCAGTAGTGGGACACACCAGGCTATTATTTTTATTATTAATAATAATAATAGTGTTCACACGAAGAAGTTGATTGATATTTTTTTACCTTGCCTGTCGATGTTTTAGTGGCGGTGTGCGCGCAATCGTAAAAATCGTCTTATAGTTTGGACCAAAGACACTTAAAGAATTGTAGCTTCAAAAACTAGTGTTGTGTTTTGACCAAGGAAGTAAAACTATTAGAATTAACTTGAATGCAAGTCACAAATATACAGACTATAAAGCCCTCCAAGGCGGGCTATGTTAAGTGTTCATCATCTGTTGTATATGGCAATGTTAAGTTAGAATTGTGGATGTAGCAGAATGTAATGAGATATGCATAAGGGAGAAAAAAAAGTGTATTCATGTAAATGGCGAAGAACGGTTATGGGCTATGAGTATCAGGTCATCCGGTTGTTCCTTGGATGAAGGAAAAGAGGCAAGAGAGAGCAGCAGCTGCGCTACTACTGCAGTAAGCCATACTGTAGTTCGCCTCTATCCAGTTATATACAGATCAGTGATCCGTCTCTCTGCCCGTTATAAATTTCAAAGGAAACTGACCCGAGAACAACACGAGCGGCAGCTGCGGCACCATCGAGCAGTCGCGCACGAACACGCGCGACGTGCTCACCTTCTCCTGGTACACCAGGTACGGGGACGTGAAGTGGCCCACGCCCGCGGTCACCGAGGACGGATGGACGGCCACGTAGCCGTCCGTGCGGGTGCGGAAGCGCAGCTCGCGGGGCGCGGGCTGGCGGGGCACGGCGCCGCCGGACGACATGTGGAACGATTTCTCGGGGGTTAGCACCTGTACAGAGAGCATTGTTTCATTGGGGACAAACGAGTAATTTGGAGCCTTTAACGTGACTATCAAAGCATAATATTATATCATAATCTCTTCTCTCCTCCCGCACGGGATTCTCACAAACCGCACGAAACGTAAGGCGGTATCATACAAGCGAGAGGTACTTCATGGTCGTGCCTGCCAAATTAGGATGCAATATAGCACTACCTGAAGCTGAATGATAGCTAGTGGTGTATAGACACAGATAAAGCGACGCCGGAGGTACTCCAGCTCGTAGGCTGTGGGTATGTACGGGTAGTAGAATACATTGGGATGCTCGATTAATCTTTGCCTATAAATTACGCTGTGTCCTTATAACTGAAGGTCATTAGAGCTAAAAATGTAATATCCAGTACATTGGATAAGACTGGACAAATAAAACATTTTTTTTTAAATAGATTGGGGGGAGAAATCGCAGCCTATTGATGACAACCGACGCCCATGGACGTCCGCAGGAAAGTTACGCAGGTGCGCTGCCCTCCTGTCACCCCCCGTAACCTAACGAAGTGCGACAGCGGCGCTTTACGCCGGTATCAAGTGAGCGAGAGGTACTTTCCCGCTCGTGCCGACCCAATTTCTTTGTATAGGCGGATATAGTGTCACGCACTATGCATGGCACTACATCCTCCTATGCAGCATGGCACTATCTCTTCCTAACATCTACACGGTTATTCCAGAATGTGATACGGCATTGTCAACCTGTGTATGTGAGAATTCGCAATTTAAAGTACTCAGTCTGTCACCAATTAATGTGTTTGCTTACTTTGACGACGTTCGGGTAGAGCGCGGCGCACAAGATGGCGGCTAGCAGCTTGTCGTTGTTGCCATTTGAGTTCAGCTGAAATATTTATTTTACTATTATAAAAATTTACAATTATATTATAATGAAAACTAAATAATAATGAAATTAGTAATAACTAAAGAAGTAGCTCGAACAAAACGCATATCAAAAGACATTGACGCTACTAAATTTATATCCATTGGATATGAGATATCGATATAATTCTAAAATGTAAAATCGGTGATACCGATTTTAATTCGATCGGTGATACCGATTTTAATTCGATCGGTGATACCAGTGATAACTTAAAACTTAATCGACTTAAAACTTAATCGATTGTTTGTTACGATTAAGTTTTTCTTATGTCACATCACTATTGTCAATAAAAATTGCCGTGCGTGTCGTTATACAGCGATCTAATAAGTAGTTGGGCACGGGTACCATGACGGAACTGGAACAGTTGATTACCTCCTCCCCGGTGAGGCTTGCGACGGCGTCCCTCCTCATGTTCCTCCTCAGCTGCGGCAGGTCGGGCACGAAGCCGATGGACGCCAGCAGCCCCAGCAGCTGGTGCTTCACATCCCCCAGCAGCAGCAGCGTCTTGTGCGACAGGTAGTGCTCGTTTGCGAACACGAGCGCCGCGTGCGAGCTGTTCGACAGAGCCTCCTGCCACTTCTGCAACAGTTATATATACATCATTATGTCCGATCCTGTTGCTTAGGCTTTCCGTACCATGATTGAAGCCTTGTCGTGGCGGCGGGGCTCAGTAGCCTGAGCTGAACCCAGGCAAAGGCTTTCCGTAGGGATGGGCCAGTAACATTTATCGATGCTGATCAAATGTCGTAAATAAGTGAATGAAATTAAATGTAAAAAGTACCACTTCTAGTTTAAAAATAACTCACTCTATACGCTCTCAGGGTGGTCAGCTGGTCGCTGTTGGACATGGCGAATAGTTTCCTTTTCGCATCAGCTTCCGACTGAAATAGAGATAATTATTATAAAAATAACAATTAAAAATTGGGTATAGTACCGGTTGGTCCGCCTTGACCATTGGGCACAATGACATAAGATTTCAGTCAATTGAATTCATAAAAGCTTTTTTTTTATAAATCGACGGTTAGAATATATAGCCGCAAACAGCAATCGTCAACATCTGCAACACCGATGTTGACTTTACATGACGTCACGTAATGGCGGCTTCCGTTTCGGGTTACGTAATAAACAATAAGATTTCCTTAAAATCACACGAGTAACATAATATATTACAATAAAACTACTCTTACGGCATTCAGAAGCTTTACAGAAACCAACCAACAAAATTAAACCGCGATAGAATCCGTAAAAATAGTTTTATTGTAATGTTACTACATTCGCGTAAACTTATCAATAATATAATATGAGTAAAATGTAATAAATATATAACATACTCGTGTCACAACTAGCAAGTTACCCTTACTCCTCAGAAACGACTATACCGAGTTTTACCAAATTTTATATGCATATTCAGCAGGTCTGAGAATCAACTACTATTTATTTTTATACCAATAAGTGATAAAGGTCGTTCATCCATAACAGTTTTTCTCAATGTTTACAATGTTACAATGACAACAATTTCATTTTATGACAGAACAACGTCTGTCAGGACAGCTTACTATGGTATTATAAAATCATCAATATGTACCTTCTTCCCAAAGGGTGCAACGAACGGACTCTTATGACTGAGACAAGCGGCCATGGTGAGCGCGGAGTCCACACAGCAGAAGATAGCTCCCATCAGCATGAGTTTCCCGACTCGCACGTCGACGGGCAGCGCCGCCAGATGGCGCCCCAATGCGGTCAGAGCGTACGAGCTGTCGAGGGCCCCTACATGCTGGAGCCGGGTGAGAGCGCCGTCGATGTTGGACTTTAATGGCGGCTCCACTGTTTTTGCTGAGAAAATGTTTGCAGATTATGTTATTTATTCTATATACAGACACTTATGGTAAATACGCACTATTAAACCACACCCGCCTAGTACGTGTACAGTCGCGCACACTTTTGCGCAATGACTATAATGGGCTTCACACAGTAAATGACTGTACAGTCGCGTACATTACTAGTACCTCCCTCTAATCTCTAGTGTGCAATCTCGCACACTACTCAGGTGGGTCTAACATTTACAGTTGTGTATACTATTGCGGGGCAAGTCTAGCGAGCCTTACTAGTAGTTAGTAGCACCACCCGCAACAACGTACAGTCGCGTACACAATTGTAGGAACATATTAACACATTACTGGGGGTGGGTCTAACGAGTGTCAGTAGGGTACAGTTGCGCGTACTATTGCAGGGCGTGTCTAGTGATCCTCACCTAGTACATCGTGCACGCTCATGCTGCGGAACAGCGGCAGTATCTTGAGCTTTAGCAGCAGCTGCTCGAGCGGCACGCGGTGTATCTCGGGTACGGGCTGCTCAGCCAGGTGGTGGTGGTGGCGGTGCGACGTGAAGAGGTGCACGCACACGCCCGGCATCACTCGCCCCGCGCGTCCCGCACGCTGCGCAGCGTTCGCGCGTGACACCCACACGAGTTCTAATGACTCCATGTTGCGGTTTGAGTCGAATCTGAAAATAAAGCGCAATCAAAACCGGCTAAGTGCAAATCGGACGACGAAGGCGAGGATTGCGTACCGATTAGAGATCAGAGCATAAATAGACACAGCTTTAACACTTGACTAGAAAGATCGGATTTAAAAGATACCAAGACCATTTCTGACTCAGTTATATTCACCTACCTTTTCTCCTTCATCCTGCCGCAGTCGATGACAAACACACAGTCATCTATGGTGACCGACGTCTCCGCTATGTTGGTAGAGAGGACTATCTTCCGAGCACCAGGTCGCGGTTTCTTGAAGACCAGCGATTGTTCCTCGCTGGTCAGCGTAGAATGTAGTGGGACTATCACATATTTACCCGTCCTGCGGAAATCAAATCATGACATCGTCAGCAACAATCAGCACGCTCCAAGAGCCATCTATAGCTATTATTTACCCAATTTGGATAAAATGGCTACCATTTTTTCCTAAATTCAACTGTTACGTATCATTATTGTTATCTGACACCTCTAATACCCTGCTGGGTATCAGACCCCGGGTTAAATTTCAAAATAGGGTGGAACAAAATGGGATTCCACGAACACTGAGTAAAACATTCTCGTGCCTTAAGGTGCACGTAAAGCCGTTAAACAACAGCTTCATCTCTCCATTGAATGAGAGAATACAGAGAACACTGGTATCCGTGCACACATGTCTATATGATATATTATAGAATATAGAGATATCTTCATAGCTATGCCACCACAGTCTCGCCAGCCTTTGGCCAGTAATCGTTAAATTTAAATCGGAAGCGCAAGATGCTCGTGCACATAACCTATGACGCTCACGTCCCGCAGTCAACGTCCTCCAGTTGATCGTGGTTATGGTGGTCAAGAGCTACTCACTTGGGGCTGAAGGTGTGGCTCTCCACCAGCTGGTCGTGCAGCGCCATGATCTCGCCTATGCCGGGCAGGAACACTAGTATGGCGCCGGAGCGCGGCCACTCGTGCTCGCCCTGCACCAGGTACGTTAGCACGTGCTCTATTAGCTCAGTGTTTATCTGAAATAATGAAATTGATATTTGTTTGTGAAATCGTAAATGTGTAGCACGCATGCAATTTAGTAATCATCAGGTGGTGTGGGTAGTCCCTTAAGCTGTTGGAACTGGTTATTGTATAATTGTGATAGTTGTTGACTTTATGTGATGGACCACTGGGGCGAAAGAGGGGAACGCGTCTTAAAGTTATACGGATGCCCATGGGTATCGGTAGTTATTAAAAAGAATCCGATTTTTCGTTTCTGATCAACAATTGCACATTTCTTCTTACCCGATTGTGAAGGAAGCATTACGTGTTTTATTTGTGAATGTATAATACAATACAATATGTGCATATAAAGCATAAGCACACATTTCGCATAGGAAACACGCACGGGACGCACACATATTTCGGTACGGAAGCATTGTACATGCAGCAAGTATGCTTGGTGCGTACAGTACGCACGAATTATACGCACATTTCTCACTAATAGATAGCCTTGATAGCTCTCGTTACGCTCTAATTACTATTCACAAGCATGTATGTACGTACACGTACTGCACGCTAGTAATTGGTACGTATTGCACTCACACATTGTTTGCACGTGCTGCAAAAGTACGCACACTTAATACAAATTTCACATTTACCTTTTCCGTGTCCATCAGGTACAAGTTTTTACAGGTCTTTTTGCTGCAGCCGGGGTACCGAGCTACCATCTGCGATATGCTGAGGTTCTCGTCCCGTATGGACGTCTTGGGTGGTTCTGTACACTCAGAGCGCACGTCGCAAGTTTCCAAATCTGTTTCAAGGTCCGATCTCTTGTCTCTATCACCTGTGGAGAACAAAAATATTTTTGAAATAATTTAATAGATGCTTTTGGAGGTTACTACTTAAGAATCGATAATTGAGGCCCATCGTCATCATTAGCAGCAGGAGCATAAGTGATGTGTCGCGATGCATGTCCTCCTTTCCCCCGGGGGAGGTTCCCTTCAATGGGTCATTGGCTACTAATTTATTTATTAGCAAAAAGAAAGCACCAGGTGAATCAAATCACCATTTACAAAGACTTTGTGTTTTAAATTATGTAGGTTTTAGATAATAGCATTCGCAAGCCGTCATTCGATTTAGCTGCTATGCAACTTTTTATAGTATAAGGGGGGCAAGCGAGAACCCGCGTTGTCTTCTTATGACTAACAACATCCGCACAATTGCTATACAGACATGTTGACCATCCCGCCTCCCCTCCAAGCAGTAGGTTTTAAATGGCGAAGGGTATATACCTTTCTTGACTTTCCTCGCAAAGGGCCCATTTTCCTCCAGAACATAGTCGGTGATTTCCATTATTTCCTCTATGAAGAGTCGCTCTACTGGGAATGTTCGACCTGAAAATTTGTTAACTAAGACATAGATTTGCACCTTTTCTTATAGTGTGAGGGGGTAAATGAACAGCTGAAGCCTTCTGATGAACAGCGACGATCATAAACACTTGAATAATTGATGTTCAAAAGTATTGCCCACAGAGAAGTGGGGGTTTCCCCTTCTTCGAGTGGATCAATAAAACTCACAACCCGCATAGAACGCGACAGCGTAGCCGTAGGTTGGGGTTGGGAATTATGTGAGCGAGAGGTACATCCAGAACCAATTTCTTCTGTAACGCGTCATGGTATCTCTTCCAAAAAAATATATCATGTTTTTGTGACTGATGAGTGAAAATGAAGTCTTAATTCTAAATTGCATTATGAAGATTGACTTTTTCAACTTCAGAAAATAAATCTACCACCGGCTCAGCCACTGTCCTGAGAAGAACCGGCGAAACAAACTCAGGGTACGCGAACAGAAATTAACCAGATGTCTCACAAACCGCACGTAACGCCACTGCTTAGCTTTACGCTGGTGTTATGTAAGTAATTACGTGACATTTCCTCTCCGGCCTGATTGTATTGCAATGCAGCAATGACATTTACGAAAATCAGCGCCCATCATTAAGCAACTACAGCTAACAAGAACATGCAGAGTTTTTTATAATATAGAGGGGCAAACGCGCAATCGGCGCCTTTTCAACGACTAACCGATGCCCATGCACGTCCACATAACTACTATGCTGATGCATTGCCCTCCTTTTCCCTTCTCCCCCAATAGGCCCCAGGCTACGCATAAACCGCACGAAACGCGACACCGAAGATGTCACTTTACGCCGGTATCATGTGAGCGACATGTACCTCTTACTAAAGATACTCGTAGATATAAGCTCACCTGGTATATCCAACACTGGAACCTTGTTAAAGTAATCCGAGAATAGGTCAGCGTTCAACGTAGCACTCATTAACACAACAGTCAGGTCTTTCCTGACTTTGATAAGGTCCCTCAGGATGAGCAGCAGGAAATCGCTCTCCTCGGACCTCTCGTGCACCTCATCCACTATGACGTGGGTCACGGACTTCAGCTGCGGGTCATATTCCAGTCTCCGGAGGAGTATGCCCGTGGTGCAGAAGGTTAGGCGCGTTTTGGATGATACTTTGCTCTCTAATCGTATCTGTAATTGAGAACGTACTTGTATCAGTAATGGGAGTTGTTATCGCTGCATTGCAGGCCGATTGACGCACCGCGCGCTCGTCGCGGTTTCGAATCCCGCCCATGTTATGGATGTTTATACCTATAACATAACTAAAACTTCTCGATCTAACAGTATTTTCGTCTGTGTGGTAATGTGTCAGTCAAATAAGTCAGGTCATGGCGTCTTTGGACCTTTGGTCACGCGAGTTTTATTAGTTGCCTACGACCATAACCTATTATGTCCAAAATAATCTCAAATCTATTAGTCCTCTGTTTGTTAGTCGGCGTGTGTATGTGTGTATCAAGCTAGGTTATGCCAGGAACAGTGCATGCATAATTCAGGTTTACCATTTGGATTTACCTGGTACCCTACGACCTGTCCGGTCTTCTCAACCCGCTCCTCAGCGACTCGGTCCGCCACGCCTATGGCGGATATCCTTCTCGGCTGCGTGCAGACCACCTCGACGTGGTCTCGGCCGCCCCTGTCCAGGTTCTCCAGCCAGTCGTCCAGTATGTACTGTGGGACCTGGGTACTCTTGCCGCACCCCGTCGCCCCGCTGATAACAATCACCTACAATGTTTCTTATACAGAAATTTGCCAATGTCATATACATTACTAGCTGTGCTCCACGGTTTTACCCATCCTAAGGGAGCCATTTTTTTTTTGAGATGACACATAATTCCATGTCAATCTAGATCTGTGTTAAATTTCATCCTTTAACAGTTGTTTTTATGTGAAAATTAATATACATACAAACTTTGTCACTATATTATATACAATCAAGGAAATTAATATTCTTTTAAACATACTTACTATAAGGGGGCAAAAGAGCAGCCCATAAGCCCCCCATAGACATTAGTGTATATATCATTGCCGTCCTGCCCTCCCGCCTCCAATGAACCAGCCGAAACTCATAAGCTACACAGCATAGCTGTCACTTCATGGCAATTTTTTGTGAGCAAGAGGGTATACTGAAAGCGGAGAGGTATCCCGGGTCGAGCCGAAACAATTTTGCTGCAAATCCATATGGCACTACAAAGTCTAGTGCAAAGTAGTGTAACATATGCAACGCACATGGAAATGTTTCTCACATAACAAGCTGGTTACAATATTATATGCATCCCTACAATAAAAATACCTACATCTGCAATTTAGTACACATTTTTATACATATTACATTTGATGAACATTAAAACCTGACCTGGCTGGTTCCTTAACCATAGATTTTAATTGTGATCAGTAGGTATCACTGACAAATGTTTTAGCATATGTAATGTCAGGAGTACAGAAGGTCTTCACTGATCTTATTTAGTCATACTTCATAAGGGACATCTTGATATACAGTCAGTACTCCTTACCACCAACCTCTATAACTCTATATTACAATTAAGTAATCATAGTTACATGTGATTTTTTCATTGAGTTTAAGATCTCCTCTTTTCTCTTCCAAGCAGGAAGTTCTTTTCTACTCGCCATCATTCTATTATATTTATCGTTCTCACCCTTTTCCAGCCACCTCTTGGCAATTTCCCTATTTTCTTTCAACACTTCGGCAAAATCAATGTTTTGCCTTCTATCCTTGGATTGAGACTTGGTGTAGTGTGAAGGTTTTATCTCCTCTGGTAAGTTGTCTTCTATTAGCTGTGGGAACAATGCATCGCAAGCATTGGGAAATGTTCTAGTATCAAATTTTATAAAATTTAATATCTCTTCTTCATTGTTAAGTAATTCTACTAATGAATATATACTTGGTATTCCATCTTGGGCTAATAAACAAGCTTCTTCATATAATTTTGCTGTAATTTTCAAACAGACTACCTCTGGTATTATGTTACAATTATTTTCTAGTTTTAGGAACAAGTATGGTGGCTGATAAGGGTATAAAGTGTCTTCTGAAAATCTTATTTCTAATTCATAAATAATGCATGCACCACCATTATCTAGTTTATTGTTACTTGTATCTTCCTTCTCCTCTCTGGTTTCATGCATAAATTTGCATTTAGCACCAAATCTACAAGGACCTTTCAGAAAAAGTTTACACACCTCTTTCTTTTTTATTTTAAAATTTCTATCTATGTTTCCCTTTTTCTTTGGTACTACAATATCCTTGTTTTGGTATGTTTTTGTTAAATAATCTAAACTTAAATTCACTCTCCATACGTTTTTATCTATTACTTTAAATTTGCCTTCATATATGGATTCTAACACAGCCTTTTCGTCTATCCTCATTTCTAATAGCTCAGAAAGATTAGGAACATCTTCTGGTTTGTCTTGTAAATCAATATTAAAATATTTGTAGAATAATATCTCTAATGCTTTGTCTACACTTTCCGCTGCAACTTGTAAAGCTTCTGCACAGTGAGCTTTATGAAAGTTATACCTGCAAGAAAACTTTTATATTTAGTACTATGCTACATAACATGCAAGTAAAAAAAGATCATAAATTTGTAGGAGGACAACATCCTTGCCTCCACCTCTCTAATCAGCCACTAGAAAGATGAAAAGCACTAAATGAGACATCAGTGGCTCTGGTAAAAAACTCACGAACTGTAACAATATCTAACAACAATATTATGTGAGCAAGAAATACCTCACTGGTTGTGCCAGCAAGCTAATTATTATTCACATATTAAATTCACATATAACACAGACATGAGATGAATTGCTATGCCTTTTCTGTTTGTTTGTGAGAATTGGAAGTGTACAGGAATGGATTTACATTTTGGCATGACTGTTAATTTGTCTACAGGGGTTTGGCAACAATCTTGGTGGTTATTGGAAGAGCTTAAGAAGAAGACCTATAAGGGCAAATAAGAATAACAACTGGACAAAATATGAGAAACTTAAAATTTTGTTAATAATTAGTTAATGAAGTTCTAAATAATTACAAGGATTTACCAAGCGATAAATATGTATGATGGGTATATTATAGAATAGATTATTTCTAAATTATATTTTATTAGTATTTAACATTGTGCACTAAATTTTATTTGTGTGCCATGATTTTGTTTTATATCTAAGGTAGCATAATTTAAGACTTAAAAAAATGTTAATATCTTTAAATTTGACAACATAAATATTTCACCACTAAAGATATACATAAAAAGAATATTTTTTTTTTAAGTTTTCCATACTTCTCTAATTTAGCTAAAGCGAAATCTCTAAGCCTTGTTTCCGAAGACTTCATGTCATGTTTTTCATTAAGGGAATAATCACAGCCACCTTGTAACACAAGATTACCTCTCTCCATCCAAAACCTGTTACCTAGATTTGAACCTTTATCCTGAAAAGATATATTCAAATTTGTTATAGATATTATATCAACCAGCAATGAAATGTTAGTTATTAAAAAAACAACACTTAGTGATACATACTTTGTATAAACCAGCACTGCCAAGCTTAAATCCAGGCCCATGAACGAATCTAAGAGTATCTAACACTAATTTCTGGGAATCTGCGCTAAGTCGAATTGTTTGCAATTCCACTTTTAAGGTTGGGTGAGACTCTTCTTCCGGTTCGTCTTTAGGTTTCCTAAAGTAAAAGTATATATTGAAACGATTCACATAACATTTAGCAAAAAAGGCTTCCCTTTATTGCACAATGTTATGTGAATTATATTAGTTTTTTTAACCTTATTCGAGCGTCCACTGGCTCCCTTAAAAAAAAGTCTGCCGCTAGTTCCCTACTTTCGTTATCCATTGTTATATCAAAATTTTGTAGATATTATTTATACAATTAAGAAAAATATTTAGAAAAAGGAATATTAAAACTAAGGTTAGATTCACATCAGGTAATTGTGATTTGTGATGACAAGTGTCAAGGTGACGTATGCTGTGAGTGTGACAAAGTCAAAGTCAAATAACACTTTTTTTTTTTCATTAAAATGGCGGTGACACCAATAATACAGATGTAGATATGATTGTGACGATTTGGTAGACGCTGTTCACAAAATGTAGTATAAAACTGCAATCTCATAAACCGAACGCGTTAAGCTACCAGAGATTTTCTATCACACAATTTATATTTGGTAACGTAGTTGTTATACTAAACACTGTACACTGTACATATTATCACAATCGTCATCATCATCATCATTATCAGCCCATATCGGTCCACTGCTGGACATAGGCCTCTTTCAATGAACGCCAAGACGACCGATCTCCTGCTACTCGTATCCATCCCGGACCGGATACTGCAAGGAGATCTTCTTCCCACCTGGTGAACGGCTGTCCAACACTTGATTTTCCTAAACGTGGCCTCCAATCTAGACCCTTACTGGCCCGTCTGGCATTGTTTCTTCCGAGTATGTGACCAGCCCATTGCCACTTACAAGAGCACCATCGACATTGACCGGCCTAGGGAGAACGTGTTCGTTAAGCATCACTTTTGTCTTGTCCAATTTATCCTAAGGCCAATACGTCGCTGTGGCTAGGCTGTGCAACATTTTCCTCAAGCTCTCCAACGATTGGGTCAACACAACGATATCGTCGGTGAAACGAAGATGTGAGAGGTACTCGCCATTAATATTTATACCGCGTTCTGCCCAGTTTAAAGTTTTTAAAGACGTCCTTCAAAGCATTAGTGAACAGTTTCGGGGAAATAACATCCCCTGTTGCACTCGTCGATGCAATTGAATTGGCCTTGTTTGACCTCCCGGAATCAGAACAGGCGTAAAAGCAAATACGCCATACAATGCTCCCAGTACTTCGACGTATCGCCAATCGACCTGACATCGCTATCTAACGAGTTTCAACGCGATACTTAAAATACTTATTAGAAGGTACTGGCAAAGTTTTTTGGTAAATACCTTGCTTGACGTTTCAGCCAGGTTGGACCAGCCGTGGTCACGAGCCGACTTTACGTGAATATTATTCATTACAATAAAACTACTTTTACGGATTTTATCGCAGTTTATTTAATTATTTAACTAGCCCTACACGTTACAGAAGCTTTACAGCAACCACGATCACGGGGTCATCACGGACTGACATGACAGATAATGTATTAAAAGTACCTGAAGAATTATAATTATTTAGTTGTTCCGATTAACGCAAACTGTACTTATTATATCTTGCTGTCTTGAGGTGTTATGTTTAGTTTTTGATTTGATTATGTTTACCACTGGGTCCCAAGCAGAGGGAAGAACCCAGCCCGCCTCTCTACTGAAATTTGGATGTTTTGTCATCTCAGTCTACCCGTGTCCGTCGTTTCCGTAAAGCTTCTGAAACGTTTAGCTAGTTAGATAATTAAATAAACCGCCATAAATTCCGTAAAGGTAGTTTCATTGTAATACATTTAGGTGATTTTTTTGTATAGGGGGACAAACGAGAAATTTTAGCCTTTCTACGTCTACCGATGCCCCTGAACACTAGCATAGCTAATATGTTGATGCGGCGCCCTCCTTTTAGCATCCCCCCAATCGGCAATTATTGCTTTACTGAACTATTGTTCAGTAATCTCAGGTATGTACTCTGTATACGCTTAAATTGAAGATTTAAGTGTCCGACAATAAATGACATCCAAGGAAAACGTGCCCCTCGGACTGCGGCAGACGGAATAGCCGACTTATGTGTTATTGTGGATTATATAGATAATAAGGATGAAGGTGAGCAGCCGGACGTCGCGTCGCGGCCATGATTGAAGATGCCAACGGATTAGCGAGGAGCCGGTGATAATTAAAATGAAAACTAGGGTTGCGAGCATGGCAAAAGTGAGGGGTTGATACCTCTTTAGCATCTGACCTAGATTGAAGAAAACCTAGAATGTACATCCCGGTGAATGAAATTGGACAGGTAGTGAGATAATACAATGCAAATGAACAACCTCTGGCTTAACATGGACGGCATCGCCAATGATGTCCGATTGGGATAGTGGTGACGTGTGGTGTACGTTACCACTGCACCAATCGGTCACCATTGGCGTGACATACAGAACATCAAAGAAACCTCCCATACGGAGAAATAATAATGCCCATACTTCTAATTCAACAACTTAACAAGTAAGTCAATAACCTTGACAGTAATTGGAATTCACCAAATTAGATCCCATCATATGCAGCGCACGAATATTGCCATTCAAATACAATGCTACGGAACTCGGAAGATACACATCATACATATATTAAATGGACGAAATATTGAAATGATGTATTGTATTTGGTCATTGTTTTTTAGGGTTCCGCACCTCTAAAGGTACCTTAAAAGATCACTTTGTTGTTCATACGATGAATGTCCGCCAGAATTTTCTTATTACAATTTTTGTCAGGAACACGTAACATAAATGAAATTCATCTCTAACACTGACGTCGGACGTTTAAAACCTTTAGGTTAGGTACTTCCCGGTGTCCTATTATCATAAAACTTTGAAAAATATGCTAAAAACTGAGGGGTATATCTACTTAAGGGTTTTTGTGCCTAAGTCCAGAGCCCCGTGAATGCAAGGTCCTGTCAAAATTCTGTATAGGTATGGTGCCCCACTAACGGCCCATACGTGTAGGAACTTACGGTACAAATAAGTAAATAAATCTGAAATTTGGTACATTAATATCACTAAAAAAACAAACACATTAAAATTTTAATTTTTAGTACTCTCTTACAAAAATGCCACTGCAAGTTGGTTAATTTTTATAAATTTACTTCCCTTAGTACAGGACCCACAGCGAGTGAATTCGATCGGTTTTTTTTTACATATTTTCTTTCATTACGCCAGTTCCGTACGGGGTTAAGCACCGATCACATATTGTCAAGTCACCTAAATCCCGCACCGCCTCCTCAATCGCATATAGACGCTCACAAATTCTGGTTAAGAGTTGTATTCATCTTTTTGGAAAGCGGCCAGCAAGCTAGTCGCGAAAGTTTTCCTTATGCGAAACAACCACTAATATATTTAGAAGACCATTCCTCTATTGTGGTTCTTTCTTTTAAGTGATGTCTTATTTATTGCATAAAGGAGGAAATAAAATCTTAAATATTATCTAAACATGCAACGCATAATCTAATCGGCCTTTCTGTAATATCACAAATAAAACCTCTACTAAAATCTCGAAGAGCCGAATGTCTACCGAAAGTATTGCCAGCCTTGTTGCTACATTGTTCGTCACTTCTTTTTCAATTTTATACTCAAAATCCGTGTTTTGAATTATATAAGGCTCTTCCGTTACGTCAGTCAATTAGTCACTATGATGTACACAGTATGGAGCTGAACTTTTACTTGTTTCTTCCTTGTACAGTGTAGGGAAGCACTAAGGGAGATTTTCTGGAATTCCACCCCGAAAGGGGTGTAGGGAGTGAAACATTTTTATATGAAAGTTTTACGGCCGTTGAAGCTTAAACTTATATATTGTAATATAATTATTAAAGTTTTAAAGTCTGTCTGTAGGTATGCAACCGATTTTTTGAAATTCTACTACGGTTTTTCATGAGGTTTTCACCCATATGTAGAGCGATTCCTGAGGTAGGTTTCAGTACATAATCGGTTGGAAAACGATAAAATGGCGAGAAATGGTTGCTTATCGTTACCGCCTTTTGAGTTTTGTGTACAAACATTGGTTATCAAAGAGGCGATACCCTTGAAGTGCTGAAATTACCAGTCGTCACATGTCACAAATATTTACAGGTTTTATCTTTTTAGCGTTCGGATTAAAGTATTACTGCGAAAGCCCCATAAACGTCATCTGTGAATACGTATATGAAGTTGTTGGCAACTGTTGTTTTGTACGAGTAATACCAAAAAAATCCATAGTTAAAATATTGAGCAGGTCATATTATAGAAGAGGCAAGTGGGCATTTGAATAAGCTGTTCAGACAAAAATCCAGAATTTCTTTGTCATTGGTATGCGGTTGTGCCATGATGTATTGCAGTCGAACTAAGCACGCACGACCGGGGAAGTACCTACCTCTGGCTCACACAATACCGTCACCAAGTGACAGCTATGATGTCGCGTTTCGTGGGGTTTGTGAGCTTCAGTGCCCCTTGGAGGGGAGGAGGAGACTCATCAACACGTCTGCTTATTAGTTGTCATGTCTATGGGCATCAGCACTAGTGATGCCGACTGCTCGTTTGTCACCTACAAAAAAAAATATAATTCGTATAACATAGAACATTACTGAGTGACAGATTCACTGACTGACAGATAAATTGACGTCTGACGTCAGATAGCTGAAATTTGTTATGCATGTTTCTTTTATACAAAAGGGGTGGAAACGAGCAATCGGAGCCTTTTTACGACTACCGACGCCCATAAAGGTCCACATAATTACTATGCCGATGGGTTATAAATTGGCCCCGATTTCATGAGAGCTTTTTGAAGTTCCCATTTTTTAAATCAAGTTTGGGAAAAATTTTGAGAGTAAATTTTTACGATGCGCGTACACACCATCACGAAAAACCGACAGCCTGAAGTTAGGTATATTCAGCATTTAATTTTTTTTAAATACTCATGCGTCATAGTAACACTTTCAATGTGTTAACTAATTGAGACACCAATACTATGTGCAATTTCAACGCTTTTTGAACACGCGTTAAAAAAGCTCTTGTGCGATTTGGGTCAAGCTTATCGTAAAGAGGAACATTAAATATTGCCGACTTGAAATAATATATTTATCGACGCCACCGAGATCTTATTTGTTACTCATATATATGTTAATAGTACAAATAACGTTTGTGCTAACTTCTACACTAACAATGTGACTGCCTCATTCCTCGCTACCTACTGGTTGTCTGGAGGAGACCGCTACTAGCGGTAAGACCGCCATTTTTGTACTTTATTTTCTAGTATTACGGTTTAATTGTATTTTATTTTGTTTTCTGGCACAAAATAAAGCATTTTTTATTTATTTATTTACCTAGTCTTGCCACAAATATTGTTACAAGAAAAAAAAATTTTTTTTTTACTTGCAAATAATTTTTCAAAAAACCACTTATTACTTTTACAGTTTAATAGACAAATATGAAACAATTAAAAATATAAAAAGTTTATTTGAAGTAATCTCCATTGACTACAATACAATCCTTTACACCTTGAGGCCAGTTGTCAATAGAAGCACGAACTCTTTCCATGAAGAAATTCTTCACTGCCACTCGTATGGATTGTTTTAGGGACTCCAAATTATTATCATGGCGTTTAGAGCAAGCTGTACTCTCTAAAACTGACCATGAATAATATTCCAGCGGATGAAGATCTAGACTAGACGACGGCCAGTCTTCAGCTCTGATGAAGTCCGAGACGTTCGCTTCCAACCAAGGCTGTGTGGACCGCGTTTTATGACCCGGAGCCGAGTCTTGGTGGTTATTGAACAAGTTGTTATTAAGGGGCGCAACTACCTTCTCGAGAATGGTATCTTGAGATACACAGATTGCCGATGTTTTGTTACCTTTCTCACAAAAGTATGGCTCAGACATTCTTTCTTACTATTACCCCACCAGACAATCACTGAAGTCGGGCTTCTCTAAGGAAGCTTCCTAATTAATTACAAAATGACCGTATTAATGCTTATAGTTTTAGATCTTTTGTTGTATGTTTATTGTAAAAAAAAAAAACTCATCCGTAAATAAAAATTTTCTATGACCTCCCTTTGCGTACCGTTTCTGAAGTTGTTTAGATTTTACCACCCTGTTCACCTTTAATTTATCAGTTTAGAAATGACCAGTGCTGCAAGTCCTAAGTCATCTCTTAAGATACGCGCCATGGTCCTAGGTGCTATCGTCATTTCTCGACATAAAATCTATTGCTTCCGGACAGGATTTATTCGAATTTTTCCCTTACCGTTTTGATCACCTATTTCTAATTGTCTAAGTCTAATTACAATTTCGAAAGCAGGGCCGTTTTATTTTCAAAAACAGTTTTTTAGTTGTGACCAACGATTAGCCACATGGGTACGGCTACTCAGCCGAAATTTCACTCAAAATTGCACCAGAAATAATTCGACGTTATACGATATTCAATAAAGCTAGCCTTATTTAAATAAAGTGAATCATGATTCGCCATTTTGACACGTTTAAGTTCCTAAGTTTAGTTTAACACTCGTTTGACATGACAACAACAATGGCGTCGATTGTAGAATATATATA
>JAFELO010000919.1:234859-281321 GCA_017140195.1 Eumaeus atala
CCTTGTCGGCGGGGGGTAGCAGCGTCGGCCGCCTCCTCTCTTACCCGCTCCTCGGCTTCCTTCTGGGACATGACGGTCTCACAGAAGGAAGCCATCGCCTGGTAGGACTCGTCGCTACCGGGCATCGCGACGATGATGCTCGACTTTGACAAGTCGAGGGCTGCTCTGCCTTTGGAAGCAGGCAGAGCCGAGCCTCTTTTCATGCCCCCGGGAATTGACCAGACCGCAGGCAGTGATTGAAGACTTACCGGTGGCTATCCCCGAGGTACACGAGAGAGATCGCCAGCACTCTCCTGTACACCCCGTCTGGACCCGGTGCCCTCTTCTTACTCTGGAGGCGAGTCAGAATCGCCTCCATTATTCCAGAATTCCTTCCAGAAGGAAGCCGAGGAGCGGGTAAGAGAGGAGGCGGCCGACGCTGCTACCCCCCGCCGACAAGGGATGGGGGTACGAAAGAGGCGCTATACTTACTAATTGATCTATATATATATATATATATATATATATATATATAAACATAGATCAATTTGTATTATACTAGAATCCTGGCGTCCGCTGTCATACAAATGAATGTGTGTAAAATACATACATTGATTTGTGCATGTGTGAGTTTTGGCGTGAAAATTCATTGCATACAAAAAGATGTAATTTTTGAGTAACATTCAGTTCCTTCGTTAGTTTCGATTTAACCATTTCGTAATTAAATTAATATTCTGTGTCCTTGAGAATAAGTAAATACCTAATTAGTAGTTTTTCATAATAATATACAAATTCTCTGAAAAAGGACTGTTGAGATTGCGTGTGGTTACTACTCTATTTCTATCTTCAGAAAGATTTTAGTGTTGTTAGAAGATGCTGCTGAGTGTTTTGTGTGTGTAGGACTTAAAATTGAAGAAATGTGGAAATAATATGCGGTGTGGTCTAAGTAAAAGCGAGTTCGGGTCTCCATTTTTGGATACTTTTTTTATACCATAAGGGGGCAAACGAGAAATTGGAGGATTCTTTTAATTACGTGTCTCACTAGCCATGCCGAAAAGTTTTATGCGCTATCCAATTAAAAAATAAACCAGTTTCTCTTAAGTTAGTTTTTTAATAGCATAAGGAGGCAAACGAGAAATCACTGCCGTTTGATTGACATTCGGATGATTGTTACGCAGATGATAGTTCGCGTGTTACGCCAATGGTCGGAGGTTCGAATCCCGCCTAGGACTCGACCCGCCTAGTGAAAATCGAAGTCTGCGCAATTAAAAATTGTATTATGTCAAATTTTCGTATATCCAATTTTCACCAGATTCACCCTAAGTTCCATATAAATTGATCGCTTAGAGTAAAATTACCATGCCAATGTATTGCCCTCCTCTCCTCCACCCCTCCAATGAGCCAGCGGAAGCACGAACCGCACGAAACGAATACTGTCAGTATTACTTTAATGACTTACTTCGGAGTCATGAACAGCAGTCACGTGGCTAATCTAGATTATACCTACGTTTCATCAGCATCATCATCAACAGCCTTTATTGACCCTCTGTAAGACATAAGTCTCTGTCGAACAGCTCATAGCATCCTATTCACCAGGTGGTGAATGGCCGGCATTTCGTTCTAACGCACATAGATAATTATGCACTGGTTCCGAACAGAATCTGCGTTGTAAAAACGACTTAAAATCGTGCGCACAAGGTTGATTTTGTTAAAAAATAGTCTTAAATTATGCACTTCTATCGAATAGAATCTGCTGTGTAAAAACTGCTGAAAATCGTGCGCGTATTGTGCACATGTATTTTTATGTACAACACCGAATGCTCTAGAATGACAGTTCAGTATGAAATCGTGTATCTTGTGTTTTGTGAATCAAACGCGGCACCAGAACCATGCTGGCTGTTTATACAATTTTCTTTTGAATATAATTAACGAGCGTGTGCGATGTAATCGAGACACGACACAGTTTCCTATAACATTCTAAACAGGAAATCGAGGAAGTAACCTCAGAGACCAAGGAAGTATCGATCACTCGAAATAGATATTTACATCACAAACTACTTTTTGCGCTAATTCTATTCAAAGTCTAAGTCTAAATTGCATTTGTAAAGCAAAAAAATAAAAGAACAAAATCTCATTTGTGTGAATCTAACTTGCGCTTATTATTATTTTTTGGCTGCACCGTAAAATAGTTTCCTGTATTTAAATTATTATTATTATTTATAATTTTTATTTGGTTTCCAGCTGAATAAATTGTATTTCAATATAATTTTATCAAATACATTTCGGAAGGATTCAAAAAAATATGTGAAAATGATGATGATGGTGAATTAATAACCACCATCAATACATTAGTAGGTAGAGTTCCAATTGTCACAAGAACTCTACCCTAATGTATTGAGGATGGTGAATTAATAACAATACATTAGTAGGTAGAGTTCTTGTGACAATTGGAACTCTACCTACTAATGTGTTGATGATGGTTATTACTTCACCATCATCATCATTTTCACATATTTTTTTTGAATCCTTCAGAAATGTATTTGATGAAATTATATTGAATTGCAAACACAATAATTAACATATAAAATATAAATAAATATACTTTATAAGTAAAATAATAACCTCTACAATTTTATTTACAGATATTATTAAACCAATATATATGCGACGGGCATAGGTATGAGACATGCGTACTGTTAATGAATTTCCCGGTATCCGTAAAAAGCGGGCAGCATCAAAATGTGGACTGATTTAGCCCGTGTTTATTAGGGCTTTATACAAATGCTCTATTCCCCTCTAGGCAACAGAAAAAAACAACCAATTTTATCACTAAACATTTGTAACAGTTTACTGTGTAAGGATTAATTGTACACATTACGTCAAACGTTCAAGATATTTGGGAAGAGTTCGCTATCTTAAGTTATGTAATGCGTCACCTAGACGAACACTATCAGGCACTGAATCCTTTTAATCTTGTGTCGTAAACGAAAATCTTTCACGCTTTATCATCGGGCCTAGTGCCGTGTATAAAGCAACAACCTTACATATTATCCTTTCCGTCGAGCTAATACTGTCAGTCTAATATTTAGAGCTGTCCGTATAAAAAAGGACGCACTCAGAGTCGCACGCGATTGTATGCGCGCGCGCCGGGAAAATCATTCTGTCGTATCGATCACTTAAGTCGAACGTTAGAACGGATTAGATCGAAATTTAAAATTGACGAAAAATTTATAATTGTAGTTCCGAGTATAAATTGACAGTTCCGAATACAAAATTATAGGTATTTAAAATGTCGCGAATGATATAAAGTGCGGTGTCATTAAAAAGTCAATGAGAAATTCGCGATTTTGTGTGAAGATGTTGAGCAAAATGAGAAGCTGCGCCGCATGTCCAGATGCTGTTTGTAATTCTTAGCGTTTGCCATATGTATTATGTTTAGATAAATAGATTTTAAAGACGTGTGATAGAATCGTGGACATTAGTGAATAACAAGAGCCGGAAAAAAAAGAAAGACCTCCAAAATGATGTCAAAAAAGCAACTTGCGTGCATGCTGGCACTACACATAGTATACCTTCTAGTGGGTGCTAGCATATTCTACCACATAGAGAGCCCGCTGGAATTGGCAAAGCGAGCTGAGGACAAGCTGGAAAGGCTGGAAATTCAAAGTAAGTTGTCAACAATAGACACCTAATATATTAATAATCACATATTGTAAACTGTAATCACGTATTGTTACCAGACACACGTTACTAAAATATGTCATTGCTAAGTTGAATTTAAATTATAACATTAACATTTTGATTTATTACATTTTCGCGAATGTTATTCATACAACAAAGCTATTTATTATACCATGGTGTATTTTAAATATATATGCTATGTTTCGGTTCAGTGGGTATGATAGAAATTACAAAGATAGTGATTATTGTTTTTAAAATTCCTTTTCAGTCGACGACGCGAAAGAGTGTTCTAATTAGTTGTATTATCTCATATATGTATGTAAATAGTATTTATATTTATTTGACATTTTCTGTAGTCTGTAGGGATTGGATCTTTTATCCTATAGATGTGATCAGGTTCTACTGATAGTTGGAAAAGCATTAGTTATAGATAGAACAAACTATTTTGTAAACTACAACTTAAACACAGTTTTCACTTAAGTTATGATCACGCTTTAGAAGTTAAGACACGTATATACTATAGTCTGTTGTCGATGCATATTATAAACCATTATCTCCCAAAGCTGTCTGTCTGTATGTGATTTATTTTTCAAAATCTACAGAACGTGTTTCCATGTAGTTTACACAAATGACTAGAACGATTCTTGAGAAAGGCTTTAGTGTGTAAATTGTTGAGGTAACGAGACCCTGATATTCACAGGCGACGCCGGAGCGGATCGCTAGGTTCAAATAAATTAAAACATTATTTTTTGGGTTTTATCTATTGGGGTTTATCTACTGCTTAAGGAACGACAATTAAGGCCCTCCTTCATTTTCAGAATCGTGTTCATTCTTAAGGAGTAATCTCCAGTCGCATTTCGCAGCTGACAGACATAGAGTCTTTCCATGCAGTCTCCATTTCTTATTTTTTGTTTCTTGTTATGTATAGGTATCATTAATCGAAGGCGCTAGAACTCGAATGTTTTAATTGTATAACATGCAATTGATTGCTACTTATCAGATAAGTTTCAACACAGCACTTCACTAATGTTTGTTGTCGATCACTTAACTTTATCGACATAGTGTTGTAACTGCAGTAATTCACGATCTTTTAAATCGACTTAACAGCTGTAGATAGCGGATACTTGATTAATGTATTAAAACCATTTATATTAATTGTTGAATTATTTATTTTGAGATCTCATTTCATTCTCAAATCATTGTAAGAAAGCTTGCTAGGCTATACTCATGTTATAAGAGTCAATATTGCATGGTGGCCTTGTAAGCATTCGTTATAACTGTAATTCCAACGAATACGCTATGTAACTCTTTTCACACTCAAACCTGCAAGACAGATCTGTAGAGGAGAGATGGAGGTGATCCAGTCACTCGTCAGCGTAACTTGCCTGTTGGTAGAAAAAAATTACCAGTGTCTACAAATAGTAACCCAAATCTAGTACAAAATTTAGAGTCTTCCGTTCTTGCTGCAACACGCAGCTAACAAAACTATTATTGAAGCTCGTACATGAGTCTCGGAGTTTTAGGATCTCGTTTAAATAACTTATTACCTTTTTTAGTAAGGTGTACGCGTAGGTCGTAAAGTCAGGGATCCTAAAAGAGTTCTTCATCTTTAATCGTCTCTAATTTGTAATCATAAATGAGCGTATTAAAAAGCATCAAGTGCATGTGAAAATATATAGATATAGATCGAATCAGTATTTATTACCTAATTAAGATGTCTACAGGTACACAGATTTAGTTACAAATGGATATCATCTAATCAAGTGCTGTCTAATGGTAGATCAGTAGTAATTAACTTCCGCTGGGTGCTATGCCTAGGAATGGAGGACTCCCCTTGTAAGTACTACTAGACGTAGCACACAAATAATTGGCGCGGCTTAAAGGAGGCAATCAAATGAGTGCAATCTTCAATTTATTATCTATGGTAAATGAGATATAGGTGTGAGTAAGCATGTATATGTATACGTATGGTTTTCACCGATTAAACTTCTTTATGTGCCAAAATGGCAGCTTATTATAAAAGTGAGATATTAATGACAACAGCGGGCACGGCATTCGGAATTGACAATGGCGCCATAATTTTATGACAATCATACTTCTACCAAAACAGCTCCACCTACTAATGTTATTACAGCATATTAATAATAATAATAATATATGTGGACATATAACACCACGTGAGCTTAGTTCTATAGTATATTGTTGTATGTAAATATGTATGGAAAGATCCCAGAATGTACCCCTGTGGGATCTTCATTTTTATAATTATTATAATAATTATACTGTCCCCGGCGATCGTTATCTAGTATTAGTCTAAACTCTTTGAGTACTTCGCCCTTTGCTTAAGTATAAATCGAACTATAGAACTTAATTTAGTAAAGACCTACGAATTGATGATTACGAAGTAAATAGTCTATTTACCATTGAGTAAAAAATGAATAATACTTCCTTATTTTATCCACTTTTCCGTGAGGTAAAACAAACTCTTAAGTTATATTTCAAACCACCTGCTAACTTTTTGTTTTCCTTATATTTTCACTTTTACAACTGTTCGTCCCCGATCTCACCTGGCAATTTGTCCCTGCTTTATGCAATTTGGACTCATTTATTGGCTCAAATACGTATTATGTTAATAATTTTAATCCTTATAATTCCAACATTAATAAACGCAATAACACCGTTGAAATCGCTTTAAGGGGCTGTTTAAACTCATATCTTTGAAACATCGCCCACTGAGATGAAATTAATAAAATAAACAAGAAACAAATTCGTTGAATACTAAAAGGGAAGAAACTTAGTAAGCTGTTATAATTTTTTAAAATTAAATTCGATGTTGCCATATGCTAAACATAGCAAATAATGTATGTGACTATTAGATTCAGCTCAATATTCAGCGGTCGCTGTCGCGGCTCATGTTTTTAGTTTAAAATTAAATATATGGATCTTGATAATTTTCAGATTGTAAATTTTTTATAAATTCAAAAGTTGAGCTGAACTTACTTGATTTTTTCCCGTAATAGTGACTCGGAGTTTTCTAATACTTTTGTTACGTACGCCTGAAAATTGTTAAAAAAAAATACGATTACAGAAAAATATAATTAACTGTCGAATTCACCGTATTTCCATGTCTGTCTGCGTTTTTCTTGGCGTACAGATGGATTACACAAAAACTACTAAGTAAAATAGTCTTGCTTGGGTAAAACCATAAGTAGGTTGTCATATTATTTATATTATATTTAATTAAATATTACAATTATTATAAATTGTCGTACCCCGACAGAGGTTGTTCTGTCATAAATTGAATTTGTTGACATTGTAACTAGTCAACATTGAAAAGAATGTTATGGGTGAACGACCTATATCACTAAGGGTTATGGAAAATCTATAATATCAGACCTACTGAAGGTGCACATAAGCTTTGGTAATAATCGGTCACTCCGTTTCTTAGCACTAAGGTAGCTAACATTGTGACATGAGGAAAATGTAACATGAACATTAAAGTATATCACGTGACATGCATGTATATACATACACAGTACTATTGTGTGGTACCTACGTCAATCACACTATACATTGGTTATGTAAACGAAATTTTTTGAAAATTTAAGAACTTTTTAAAGTAAAACTCCTATGCACAATTGATTTGGATGCGAAGACGGTGAACGTCGACAAGGGACGTTGAGATGAGTTAATAAAGAGAAAGAGAGACCAACAATTCTTAAATTACTGTAGGGTTAGAGAGAGAGGGAGAACCGACGCTTCTTAAATTACTGTAGGGACAAAAGAGAGAGGGAGGAAGAGAGAGAGAGAGAGAGAGAGAAATAGAGAGAGATTGAAGCACACATTTTCTGTCATTCTCTCCTTCTGTCACAGCCACGTTACGTTTGGTAGTGCTAATAAAGTTTTACTTCCGTCGTGAGGGCTAAAGCGCTCTCGTATTTTTATCAGTCACTACGAGCTGTCGGGGATTTTTTTATGACTAGCAAGGCTTACAAACACACACATCATTGTCATACTAGTGCTTAGCATTAGGTGACAAATGAGGAGTTGAAAACTTATAGACTCTTTTACGCTGCCACTCGACGGTTAAAGGAATAAATTTTGCCGTAATTATCCCATTGTTGTTGTTTCTACTATGTTAACCAATCGTCATTGATTAATAATTAATTACTTATGTCGTTAAAGCATCGTTGTGGTTACAGATAAGATAGTTCAAATTAATGATTGAAATATAAACCTCATCTTGAGATCCGGGACGCCCCACCACGAGGTTGACTGCTCTCGCTATTTTTATGTCAGTAGTAATGTAGCAAATATGTTTTGCTACTTAGACATGTTATAAAAAGTATGTCTGTCATCTTTGACTGTCAGACTGAAGGTTTGATCGGTATCGACGAAATGTCACTCTTTTTCCTCTTCGCCCCCGACGCCCCACGTTGGACGCCAATTGTGCATTTTTATTATATTTAAGGAGTCATGTCGGGAGATAAAGAACTGATCAAGTTTTAGTCACTATTTTAAATACATTCATTCAATGATGGTCTCTCCACATTCACCATCCAGAACAATCTTAAAACAATACACGGAACAAACAGTGGAACCAATCCAGTTTTTAATTTTAATAAGGATTAATAAAAAGTTAGGGAACGAAGTCTTATCTTGGTAGTTGTCCGAGACTCCCTGCTTAAACCCGTAAAATATAATTGCTACAGTAACACAACTAAAAAGTAAGAGTGCTATGCTTTACTGCAGAAAGCGGGCATGGCCGGGGAGGCACATCTCTCACATGATAACGCCGTAATGACAGCCAAGACATCGCGTTTCGTGCGGTTTGTGTGTTGCTGGTAGCCCATTTGCAGGTGAGGGGCCCTCCCCTCACACACACGTCTGCACATGCACATGTTAGTGGGCGTCGATAGTCATAGTTTGTTCTTGTGGTTCGTTCCCCAGCTTATGCTATTAGAAACCCTTGTACGGACCCACCCTTCCAATGTAATAAATGCATTTTACCATACGTAAAAGTCTTGTAAGACACATCTGGTGATCAAAATGAAATAATATATTTTGGACATTCGCTTACAAGTATAATTGTCATCGCAAAATCTACAATTCTATGTAAATGTATATGTCGGTAATGATGATGACTCGGTTTTTCAGGCTACTATTAAAGAGCTCATTAGTTAACCGATACACAAACAAAGTGCCACATAAATACTTAATGTTAAATACTTCTAAATGGGACCATGTGGAATCGAAATTTGTAGTTTATTTGCCAGTTAAGCACTACGAGTAATACGTTAGCCGGGACTTCAACAGGACGTGCCTCGTGATTGTTCGTTTTATCATCGTTTGTTTTGACACTATCCAGCTGGAATGATATTAAACAATTATAATAATGTTGCAAGATTTTATTGAAGATTATTTCATAGCTACAATATCATCGTCGCGCGTGTAAAATTTGCTATGTGGTTTTTTACACACTTTACAGGAAATGCAAAAAAATGACTATCTTAAAATTCACCTAGAATATTTGAACAATTATTATCTCTTTAAATGTTGCATTGAACACATAGCTGTTTTTACAGTATGCGTGTAAAAACAGTAAAAGCTGAATGAAGAAGTGGAAACCACTAAAAACACAGCGATTCTTATATGTGCAACGACTATATATATATATATATGTAGCTTAAGATATAAACAACTAGCTATTTTTATCTTAAGCTATATATATAGCTTAAGATAAAAATAGCTGGTTGTCTCTAAGAAATTAGTAAACACTTTTCGCATTGACAATTCAAAACATAATTAAAAATAACACTCTAAGAAATTAGAAAACACTTTTCGCATTGACAATTCAAAACATAATTTTGGGTTGTTTCTGTTATAACAATTTATAATCTATCCATAGTCTACCATAGAGTATAACTTCATCATTATTATCATTAGCAAGCCTTAATACACTACAGGCTTTGGACATCTTTCGGTAGACGCTCAGACGACCGATCTCCTGCTACTCGCATCCATCCCATGCAGTCTAAAATATAACCTATTAAGCCGAATTATTTGCACTATATATCTATATCTAAGGCTAGATCGAAGCTTTAAATTAGATCGTTTATTAAGTGATATTAGGCTATGTAAAAAAACATTTTAGACAGAATATGGCTGGCACACCACTGCACGGTATTCTATCTGTCAATACCGTAAAGCTACAAAAATACGTAAAAACAAATCATTAACTTCTACATTGGAATCTGACAATCTTGTAACAACTATTTTTATAAATTTTCAAATGTGTATCAAGTGAGTGCAGAATTGTAATGTAGAATCATAAAACAATAACAGACAATACTCAGGATTGCTTCAAAATAGAAATGACACGTAAACATAGCGTTTACTGTACGTAATAAACTTTAACGTTTGTTTATAACTCTATGTCTCTGATAAAGTTTTACTGCACCCGATAGTTTCCTGGCAATTTCAAGCCTTGTTGTGGTGGTGGCGTTCAGTAGCCTGGGGTGAACCCAGGAAAAGGCAATTGAACCCTCTTCTTACAAGAGGGATGCAAAGAGGGCCCCTCTTTATATCCCTCTTATGAGAAAAAGGGGCTAAAGAGAGGGTGGAGGATCGCTCCTTGTACCACTCTTATAAAAAGAGGGGGACAAAAGAGCAACAGGAAAAGTGATTTTGCGCACGGGCCAAGTTACGAGGATGGGAACTTCACCCCATTGCACTGTCCCCCAAAGTTGGTGGGGTAGTCCTGTGGTGCGGGACTGTCTGTAGATGTGGCGTCGGTTCCTTACGGGGATGACCACGCGTCGAGGTGCCCTGATGATTTGCTGTTCCAGGGCACCTCACCAAAGGCGGCACTGATGGCGCTCGCGGTGGTTTTGGCACTATAATGTGCAGCAAGCCCTCATACTACTGGACTCCACCCAGGTCCAGCGAAGGCGCGTAAATGCGTTTCCCCGCGTCAAAAAAAAAGTGCCTCAACACCTGTCACTTGTGCTTGCTCACACTTTTGTGCACTAGAATATGACCTGCGCATTTAGATAGTCTCTATAGAGATATCCGTCGCCCAAATTTGGCCAGAAAGACATCACTATTATTATGGGCAACAATGGTTACTTACTACATTCTCGTTTGCGTCTTATTCTATTAAGAAGACAATTTTTCTTTCATCGTAACTCATTCTATTATCCATTAGAGTTTTTCTGATGAGTTTATGCTATAAGCGATTCTAATACGACTTAGGGTCCGAAGAAACGATAAACAGCAAGAAATTAATGAAATTGAATAGAAATATAAATAAAATAATTACTTGCTGGCTTTTCATCAATTACAGGAATATTTAATGAGAAGTATCTAATTAGATACGTGTATTTATAGCTATATATTAAATACTTTTTATTTCTCTTTTTTATCTAATAAATACCAAACCGTCGCAATAGCTCCGTATACTTCAATATAATATAATAGTTCTGTCCCAATTCTATCTAAACCGGTTATAAAACTAAGGGCCCAAAAACGGTCTGTAAATATGTGGTCGATTTCCTCATATTCTACTGAATACATTTTCATGCTGTTTTCACTAACGGATAATGCAATCCCGAGGATGATTTTTAGGATAGTATAGCTATAAATCTAAAATAGAGACTTTTGCCAAAGTCTTTTACGTCATTACACCATTGCTCAATAACACGGTCATCAATGGTCATTGAGCAATAATGCAAGTGTCAGCACGGGCAGTCATCATGATTTACCAGCAGCTAACCTGCAGCGCATAATTAGTTAAGGTTCCAATCCGATAAATATTGATTGGTGTATCTTTCAAGTCACTTAAATTATTATGCCACTTGCCAGCACATATGTCATTGCTGAGAAATCAAAGGGTTATTTATATTTTTTTAGATCCAATTATATAAGTTAACTAGGTAATATATTAAATGCATTTGTGACGATGTTTGCTAAGATAATAATTGTCTGTTATTCTAGTACCTATGTAGAGTCGTAGCGCAGACAACTAAACGTTAAAATTACCTGACAGTTCCCCAGTTTAATTTTATCGTTCGCGCCATTTCAATATGTCGGGCGCCATTTTGAAATTGTTGGGGACAATAATTCAAATTACAAACAATGATAGGTGTAATTAAAAGTAATACCACAACATTGCTTTTAAAACAAAAGCGACAAAGAGTAATTTTCAATAATTCTCTTTTAACAATGTGTCTGAACTTCAAAACATGACGTAAATCATTGTTAATTAACAAGAACAATGTGAATGCAAAGATTTTTTGTTTCTATGCATATGTGTTAGATACCTACGTTATATACCTTAGCTTATACATGCTATACAACCAAAATGAATACATTATATTAAAATATTATAGGTGGACAAGCGAGCAGTCGGAGCCTTTGATAGATACCGACGCCCATATCCATATACATAATTATGATGCAAAAGCGCTGTCCTCCTTTCCTCCTCCCCTCCAACGAGCCACACTCACAAACTTTACAAACCCCCTCGTATCAGAATGAGTCTCCCCCATTTGCAGGAAAAACAGACCCCTAAGGGACCGACGCTACAGTTGGCGTTGTCCGCACCACAGGACTTCCCCACCAACTTTGTGCATGTCAGTGCTATGGGGCGAGATTCGCATCCTCGCCCCTTGCTCGTTTTTTTTGTTGTGCTTTTACTCTTTTGTGCTTCCTCCTCCTGCGCTTCTTATAAGAGGGGTACAAAAAGCGCCTTCTCCTCCTGCTCTTTAGTCCGCTCTTCTTATAAGAGGGGTACAAAGAGCATACGCCTCCTCGGTTCAATTAGCTTCGCCCAAGGTGTCTCGGATCACCCCAGGCTACTGAGCCCCACCGTATCTTTTTTTTTTGGTGACGAAGGGGAATGCATTTACGCATGATACCTGGGAGTCCGGGTAGACCCCCAGACCTTTGTTGGACTCGGCCTGTAGCAATAACAACTAAACCCCTACGGGAGCCTTCAGCCGCTATAATTGGAGGGTCCCGGATCTGCAGGCAACAGGTCCCCTCCAGCGACAGGCTGGCCTCGGCGAAAAGGCCAGACCATACCTCCTCGGGGACTGTCCGGCTACTCTATGACAGTCCCCACGACGCCGTGTCTTTGATGAAGTGGACCGGGTTCCCATCCAGGCCCGACACGGAACACAGGGGCACTACTGAAGGCGCTGCAGATAGCGCCTCCTTCGCACCCCCATTCGTCGTCGGCGGGGGGAGGCCGCGTTGGCAGCCTCCTCTCTCACCTGCTTCTGGGACATGACGATCTCGCAGAAGGAAGCCATCGCCTGGTAGGACTCGTCGCTGCCGAGCGTCGCGGCGATGATGCTCAACTTTGACAAGTCCCCTCCGACAACTAATGTCAGATCGTGACGCAGCGCCGCCCATCTCGGGCACAGCTCGAGGGTGTGCTGGGCCGAGTCCAAAGCCCCACCGTATCTACAAAAACTTGGTACAATCACAAATCAAGAAATATCTACAAATAACGTAATAACTACTTCGTCCTAACCTTATTCTGCATATTAAGTGATATTGCGGTCGGCTACCTTGTCTAGGCGAACAGGGCCCCAGTTTTCACAGAGCGACCATCAGCTGACCTCTGCAACCCAGAACGGACATCAGGCACATTGCTAGATTAAGTAGAATTCGAGTAGATGAATCTGGGTTTCCTCGCGATGTTTTTCTTCACCGTAAGTGCACTGGTAAGATGTGCACATTGGTACACGGCGGGGTTCGAATTTGTACAAACGGAATTTGAAGCACTAACCTCTCAGTTATATCCTTATTTAACTAAGCCGGCACGGCCGGGGAGGTACTTACATGACACCAGCGTAAAGAAACATTTTCAGTGTCGCGTTTCTTGCGGTCTATGTGTAGCCGGTGGCCCATTAGGAGGGGGTCCAAGAGGGCAACACATCGACATAGTAACTATGCTGGTGTTCATGTGCATCGGTAGCCGTAGAAAGGCTCCGACTGCTGGTTTATCCCCCTATACTATTAAAAAAACCTACTTACCTAGTAGTAGATGGAATGTTTTGCCACTTCTTGATGAATATTCATATTATAACTTGAATAAATAATATACTGTTTCGACTAATTTTTAATTCAAATTAAACAAAATAGGTACAACCGGTTTCGACAATTAATACATATACTGCATTTGTATTATAAGTTAATATAAATACTTAGTATAAAAGGTATAATTATTGCCTCTTCAAGTTACCTTATTACCTAACATTACTAAGTTTAGGGATCAGAAAAAATTCTAGAGTGAAGACCACTGTTGACGAAACTATATTCTTCGATGTTCAATCAATTGAAAAACCCCTTTTATGCGGGTAGTTAGAATCGTCACAGAATTCTCGACATAGAATTCATTGAAAAAAGAGGAGTGAAACTATTCACACTCACGATAAGTATAGTTGGGACTATAGTGCCTGAGGCACGGTGTCTATTTTCTTTTTTTTTTTTTTTTTGTTGACGCGGGGAAACGCATTTACGCGCCTTCACCGGCCCTGGGAGTCCAGCGGTGTGTGGGACTTGCGGCACATGATAGTGCCGAATAACTACAAAAACCACCGCGTCTGACATCAGTGCCGCCCTTGGTGAGGTGCCCCGGAACAACAATCTTCAGGGCACCTCGACGGCTAGTCAGCCCCCTACGGGACCAACTCCACCTCCGCAGATGGGGTTGCCTCGCACTACAAGACAGCCCCACCGACTTTGGGGCAGTGCAATGAGGTGAGGTTGCCCGTGCGCAAAAGCTCCACCTCCAATTGCTCTTAGGTCCCCTCTTTTTATAAGAGTGGTACCGAGAGCGATTCTTAATCCTGATCTTTAAGCCCCCTCTTGTTAGAGGAGGATTGCAAAGATTTCCCTTGGTTCAATTGGCTTCGCCTGGGTTCATCCCAGGCTACTATGCCCCACCGCTATGAGAAGACTTGAACCATGGTGGGGCACTATATCTATCCTGTGGCATATTCATGCGGTCTTTTCTCTCCCAAGACATTCTCAGACGAACTGTCGCAGAGAAGAAACTGAAGTGAACTTTAGGATGATTCGAGACTTAGACCCCCTTTCGGCCTGACCTGTAGCATTTTGCTTACTGAATGATTTTAATAAGAAACAAGAGTTTTAATATAATAATATACCTTTTTTACCGTAATATTTTATTTTTCAGAAATACCAAATTCTACTTAGTTTTCAAAAATCCCTTGTTAAACGATGTTAATAATTCCTATACCTACACAACAATGAATATACAATTACTAAAACTTTTCGTTTTGATTTTAATTAGAATTCTTCCTCCGAAGTTTAAAAAAATATTCACCTGGGACATAATGGTAGTGGTGAGGGTTAGAAGTGATTAGACTATATTTTACTTTTACCTGAAGGATCTGTCTGGACCATTCCTAAAGCCGTACATTGTACCTCCACTAAGATATATTTTCCACCTTACAGGGAGAATAATAATACAAAGTACACTGATGAAAAGAAAAGAAAAGAAAAAAAGATAGAAAACTAACATAATAATATAAAGATTATTATTGTTATGTAAATAAGAATTATGTAAACAAGGAATCCGGTCCGGGCCAAGTATTCAGATTCGTGTTATAAATGTTGGGGTGGTGATGGTGAGTGGTAAAATTGTGAGTAATTTGTTAAGTATGTGTTGTTCTCACCGCGTGTGTGTCTGTATTTATGATGTCTTGGAGCGTGAGTGTAGTAGTGCTTAAGATGCGGCGAACTATTGAGCATGTAATAGTAATAATATCTGTGGCCTTATCACACCACGTTAGCCCAGTCCTGTGGTACTTATACTTGCGTCGCAGGTACTAGACAACGGAATATATACTTTTTATATATCTAAGATTTTTATTATAGAAATGAGTATATTATCCATGACGTAGGCGTGATTGCAACACGCGGCCTCTGGCGTAACACGCGGAGTAACCGTCGGTTGTTTGTATAGGACAATTGATTATTGCAGTGGCATATATGTTTTTGGATTATTAATCACGCCAGGATAATCTCACTCACACTAGTCCTATAGTAAGAATGTTAAGGACCCGTAAACACGTACCTACTCTCGAAAGTTGATAAAAATGGGCCGCAGGGACATGGGCTATAAGCATGCGAAGAAAATAATCTAATTGCGACTAGTTGATTTTTTTAAGCTACGGGGTGTAGCTTAAAAAATCAACTAGTAAGCTTGATCTCCGTACAGGAGCCGGTCCGGGATTGATACGAGTAGCAGGAGATCGGTCGTCTTGGCATTCATTGAAAGAGGCCTACGTCCAGCAGTGGACCGATAAGGGCTGATAATGATTATGATGATGACACCCCAGTTTACAGGAATAACAAAACAAAAATATAAAATTATAAATAATTTATTTTTTGTACCATTTAGTTCCCAGTACATACAACAAAATGTTATTTTATTATTTCATAAGGGGACAATCGAGCAATAGGAACCTTTTAGTACGCACCGACGCCCATAAACATTCGCACAAACAGAGGTCCTTTTCTCCATCTGTTAAGCTACAGTACTTACAAAAAATAATATTAATTTACGGAAGGTATTATCTGGCGTGAGTTACCTCCCCGACAGTGCCAGCCCAAATCGGCTACAAAGGATAACCGTCAATCATAATTGGTATATTTTTGGAGATAACAGTATCATTTCCTATTGCTATTAACCTCAATCAAACGTTTTAAAATGTTGTTTATCATTAAGATTAATTTTCCCGTTTCCCCGTCAGTATTCAGCTCAGATGTGGTTCCGGTCACTTTTCCTCGTGGTGACCCCAAAATGCTAATGCGTCGCGCCAAGTGAAGCACTATTGTCCTCTAAATAGTGATTCTTTAATATTACCAACATAGACAAATGCGGTTGTACTCATGTTGTTTGCTTTTAAATGTTAGTGTATATAAATAATTTAAAATAACCTAACATCAAGTTAGAAACCAAAATTTCGCCGGCTTCCAATACACGGTAGACAAATAAGCCGGTAATTTTAATGTGGGATAGGATATATTGTCAGTATTAATTTAAAAAAGAAATTTTGAAAAAAAAAAAACATCACCGTCTTATAAATATATGGGTTTAATATAATGTCGTTCTCGTACCTTTTTCCAGCAACTTTAACCGCCCACTGTTGTGCATAGGAGCTAACGTTGAACGTCAAGTGGCTAGTAGAAATCTTCTCACTCGTTTGAGCCTCGTCTCCTCTCTCTTTCATTTTACAAACCCTTCATCATAAACACGATAATTATTAACCCTCATCGCCATTATCATCGAGAGAGCGCCAAGATGGCTGTACTCCTTCCCTCGCTTCCCATCATTCCACATCGACGAACACTTCGCCTTCTTAAGCGCAGCCTCCATCATTATTGTTTTGTAGATCCTAAAAGTTACTGATTTGTCTATCGTAACGACTACGACCACAAGGAATTTATGTGCACATCATCAAAATCGTTTCAGTGATTTTGCCATGATATAGATGGAGCCATTTATGTGCACATCATCAAAATCGTTTCAGTGATTTTGCCACGATATAGATGGAGCCATTTATGTGCACATCATCAAAATCGTTTTAGTGATTTTGCCACGATATAGATGGAGCCATTTATGTGCACATCATCAAAATCGTTTCAGTGATTTTGCCACGATATAGATGGAGCCATTTCGACTATATAATTCTACTAGCGACCTACTAATTATTCCATTTTTTCATTCATTCCTAAAACCATCCATGGGAATCCCTCCATCCATGAACTTTACGTATATCCGTTCAGTAGATTTCGAGAAAAAGCATATAGCTTTTGGGGACTTTGTTTTATAATCAGTATATAAATATGTACGATGACTAATACGACTAATTTATCCTTCCACCTAAGCGGAACCCAGGGCACATCGCTAGAATCTTGACTAAACCTCGATAAATCTAATGCAATCTAAAACAATAATACAAATAAAATAAATCTACATATTGAAAGTATCAGGAAATCTGTTGTCCTTCTGTTACAGTTGTTTTCCTTAAAGCTAAACGATCGGTCGCAGCTGATTGTACGTGCAAATAATGACGACCTCATATCGGCGTCGTGATCTCGGAATTAGGCGTTCATTAGACATGTCACCTGTCAACACGTGTCAATAGAGTATAGAGCAAATACCAAGGGACGTCACTGTGTATGATTTTTATAAAATTATACAAGTGGCGTGTGATTTACGTATAAATAAATTTTTCAATATTTCACTTCATAAATACTTTATATAACTGGCCGTTTTTCTCCAAATATGTAGCCTAAAACCGTCATAATTTTTAGTCGAAATAGCATGTTATGAAATACACCAGATGAAGTTGTTACGACGTTTCAATGTTATGTTCGCTATTATACTTATATTATTATTTATCACTATATATATATTTGAGAGGGTATATACATTGGTAACTTGAGTTCGTACTCTGGACAATTTTTAACATATAAAGCTGTCAATATAGCGCCGAAATACAGAGCGACGACATAAATTTTCATAGATAATAGAAATTGTAGTGTATAAGCTAATCACCTCCAGCTTCACTAAGAGCAGAAATTTAAGAAATATTTAAAAAATAAATTGCATCAAACCATCCACAAAATACTCTCTAGTTGCAGTCACTTAAGTAAGTGCGCACTCTACAATTGTAATAAATGACTTTCGCTGTTATTTCCGTGTTTTTCCAGTATCTTTTCTATTCGTCTACTAAAATAAGAAATCAAAATAAAAAAGTATGCAGACATGTCATCTGTCAATATGTGTCACTAGTGTCTAGAGCCGTATGAGGTCATTGTGTATGATACAGGAGATTCCGTAGTCGATATTCAAAATATCAAGTTCACAAAAATGTCAGGTAAAGTTTTTACGAAGTGGAGTTCTAGGTAATTTTTAATATAAAAAAGGTGTCCATAAAGAGCAAATGATATCAAGTGACGACATGTCTACATAAATTCTAGAAATTAGGTTTTTTCTTCGGAGCCGAACTTATGCTGTGGAGACTATGAAAAGCCCATAGAGCTTCATAAGCTCAGGATTGCTGTGAGTGCTCGTCGGGCCGACATTCCCCTCCTCTGCAGATAGGAGAGATATATCCTGATATGAGAATGTTTATAATGTAGCTAGTTGATTGAATGTAATGTCACTTCTTGGTGGAAATTCATGTCAAAACTTTAATAAATATTACAATAAAACTACGTTTACGGTTTTATTCGCAGCTTATTTACTTAATTAACTAGCCCGACGTTTCAGTAGCTTTACAGCAATCATGGTCACGGGTGGACTGGGATGGCAGATGTCCTGATGTCACAAATTATTAAAGGTACCCGAAGAATTATAATTGTTTAGTAGTTCCGATTAATGCAAATAGTACTCATTATATCTTGTTGTCTTGAGGTGTTATGTTTACTTTTTGATTTCATTATGTTTATCACGGGGTTCCACGCACGTGCGGTTTGTGAGAATGTTTGCCTACAGGAGAATGGTAAAGGGGGCATCAGCTCCATAACCCCAATCATGTGGATATTAATGGGCGGCAGTAATCACCCAATAGGTAGAACTGCTCTTTTATTGTCCTATGCTATGAAAAGGCCAAGTAGTATTTTGCTTAATATAGTCTTACACCATAAACAATAGAGTTGGTTGCTGTTAGCCTTTAACGGAAAGTCGAATGAACAGCACTGTATCTTTTTATATGGGGGCAAACGAGAAATCAGTGCTTTTTACGATTACGACGCCCATGAACATCCACATAATTACTATGCCAATACGTTTCCGCCCTCCTTAGCTCCCCCAATGGGCCACCGACTATAACACAAACTCCACAACGCGACATCAAAGTGTCACTTTATGGCGTTATTATGTGAGCGAGAGTCACCGCCCCGGTCGTGCCAGCACAATTCCGCTGTAGCGCATCATGGCACTAGCTTTTACTAAAAGTTTACACGTATTTATAGTGGATGAAACGAAAATTAAATCCTAATAGAACATAAGCAATAAACTTGTTATATATGTATAATTTCCACAAATTATTAATTTATTAATAAAATAAAATTAAACTCATTATTAATAAAATAAAAAGACCTTGTTTTCGGAGGTAATATTATGCCGTGGAAGCTAAGAGAAACCGAATACTGTTTCATGGGATTGCTATGTGATCTCTTCGGACGACGAGCCTGGGATTGGACTCGACTAACAGACCGACCCCCAACAATTTTAGTCCAAATTTAGTTCATTGTGAAAAATAATTGGTACTTGAATTAACGAATATTTAATTGCAATAAAATGTGAATAGCACTCATATCAGACATCCCCTCTCAACTCCCGCATCATCATCTCATTGTTACATATTAAGAATTGTATTTATAGTATTATCTAGTACGTTGTTATATTTATAGTATTATCTAGTACGTTGTTATATTTATAGTATTATCTAGTACGTTGTTATATTTATAGTATTATCTAGTACGTTGTTATATCTATAGTATTATCTAGTACGTTGTTATATTTTTAATAGGTTTTACGTCATTCAATGAACTGGCATTATCGTGGGCGAGCACACACCATGCTTGGATCATTGTTCGTCTCTGCCCGACTGCGAGAAGTGAGGGTAATTTTCGAGGACATGTATGTAGATGTCTGTTTAGGAAGTTGCAGCAGCAAGAACCTGAACGGCTTCACGGTTATGAGCAACCGAGTCTCTTGTTCTTCGATTTAAAGTTTGTTACTACTACAGGTTACTACAGTGATAGATTCTCTACTTAAACTATTACATGTTCCGAAGTCCCTTACCATGTATTTTTCCCACGCATTACTTCTTCACGGAACCAGCTACATCCTTCGGTATTCCCGGACCGATACGACTTAGGGATCTTCAAGAAAAGCGCCTATTTATCGCTAAAGGGCTGGCAACGCATCTGCGAGACATCTGATGTTGTAGATGTCTATGGGCGTTGGTGATCAGTTAGAAGTGGTCCAACTGCTCGTTTGCCTCCTACGCTATAAAAAAGCAAATTGTCTGTAATTAATGTTGAAATTTCAGAAACTATAAATCCTGCAAACTTGAAACTATATATATGGCAGGTAGTTTCCCTATAGAATAGAAATAAATTTATTCAGTGCTTCACAGTAAAAAAAAACATAGTGGGTACACAGAATACAAATTATTTATAAATGGAAAAGGAAGGAATAAAAAATAGGGTCCAGACGTCTCTAAGAACGAATTTTACGAAACTCCACCCTTAAAGATTCGTTGTTGGGGGTAGAGTACACAGGTGAAACCGCGTGTTGCAGCTAGTTGCATATAACTATGTGTGTATGTCGGTGGTCAGTTGTCAAAATAGCACCCGACTGTTCGTTTGTCCTTCAAGTTCAAGTTTACAGCCCACCTCGCGGTATACAAAGCGAAACGCCACAGCTGCATGACGTATTTGGGCAGAGAACGAGCAATTGGAGACTTTGTGTAACTGACCGGCGATGTTACAAACATTCACACAACCAGAGTTTATGCAAATGCCTTTTCGTCCTTCACCCCATGAGCCCATGATTACACGAAACGTAACGTATAGTCATCATTATCATCAGACGGAAGCCGCCCAGTGCTGGACAGAGGCCTCCCTCGACCAGCATCTCAGATGACGGTCCTCTTTGTCATTTGCATTCAGCGTCTTCTCGCGAACAACCGACTGTTTTAGAGCAGTCAAGCAGTCCCATTTTCGGTCGGGGTCGCCTCTCCGGAAACCTTCCTCCTCGGTGGTTGTTGGTTCTGGATCCAATATGCCCATTGCCACTGTACCTTGGTCGGTAACTGAGTCATGTCGGTTACCATAGTTTTCTAGTGAGAGTTCGAATTTCGGACTACGTGTTGCAGATAAATACTAAGCATAACTCTTTCCATGGCCCTCTGCGTGACTCAGCATATAGTTTCACTGGTTTGTGGCCAAAAACGCTCCCGATCATGCCAGATTCGGCGGTTAGTTTATTAGCAACTTTGACTGAGTTTGATAACGTCACTAATTTAAATTCGGCCTTAGCGACATGTTAGCTATGAATATGTAAGAAACGTGAGTGACCATTCGTTTGTTGCATATTCACATGTTTGGTGACAATTTACATAATTGTTTGTATACTTTATTAAGTCCGATGTTCCGGTACAAACTGCTCCTGAAATTGTAAATGAAAGAATGAGAGATAGTTCACACCAACATTGTTTTACACTATGTGATTTGTCCTGTTAGGTATTTTAATCTAAATATGTTTTTACATCTTGTTATTAAATATTTTACTAATGTAAGTTGTCCGTGACATTTAGAATTGGAAGATAAATCTTTCTTACGTTTTTTACATAATACATTACTATGCTAAGACAATCCAATTTTCTCTATTTCGGAGACTGCTTGCAAGTATCCAATTATAGTAATACAAAAGAGACCGTCCAATTTAGGTGTGATCTTATACCATTACACTATTAATAATAAATAATATTTTTAAAGAAAGTAAAGTTACCAATATAAAGAATATTTTCCGAGTCTGAGGTTTGTCTGGAATACTCAGCTATATGAAAAAAGTATGTAATGCAATAGAAACTTGTCGCCTAGAGATTTTTTTAAAAGTGTGCTTTTAGTTTCTATTTAAAGTGCCTTCACGCCTATTATCCCCGAAGAGGTAGGCAGAGGTGTGCTAGTACATCCACAACTCGTAAGTCCAGTAGATATACTAGAACACCCACGCTTAGCCAAGGTACTGAGACCCATGATGTCATAGGTGGCAACGCCTATGACCAATTCGAGCACATTCCAATCCCGGGCAAAGTAATGCGTGCTCAGTATAGTGTGTAAAACATTTTAATAATAGTTGCCTGACCTGGGGATTGAACCCAGGACCCCACGCGGCTAAGGGTCTTAAAAGGTGTCACCCGCACCGTTAAACCACAGAATTACACCAGAGATATTTCTTATTTTCTGTAATTGTGTAGTTAGTGCTATGGTTGAAAATAAAATAAGTAGTTTACGTGCACAAGACAAAAACCAATTAAATAAATTTTACTATAGGTTGACAATCCTATATCAAGATGGCGCCCTTTAAACTGTTATTAATATCAAAATGTACGATTACGCCATTGCTAGTAACGCTTATCATGGAAGTGTTAAATAGTTCTTTCACTGAAATAAAGACGATTTCGTGGACTTTAACAATCTGAACCGCCCCATATAATATATTTCCTTCATTTCGTAACTGGCACAAGACTAGTCCTATGTCCTATGCCCCATATAATTTTGGACCGCATCCTTTACACTGTTTTTGATGCTTAGGTTCTTTATTAATTTATTTTCATAAAAAAATGTACTGACGTTTTTTTTAAATTTATTTTCATAAAAAAAATGTGTGAGGAGGTGTTTGGAATACTCAGGCATATGACTAAAGTATGTATGCAGTAGAAACATGTCGTCTAGAGATCATTTTAAAAGTGTGCTTTTAGTTTCTATTTAAAGCACCTTCACGCCTGTTATCCTCGTAGAGGTAGGCAGAGGTGTGCTCGTACACCCACAACTAGTAAGTTGAGTAGATATACTATTTATGTCATACTTTTTTTACAAAACATGGTCATAATTTATTAAACAAGCGAGGGATGATATATGAAGTGGTTCTCTCACCACCCACACTAGTTGCTCCAGGTAATTGTAATGTTTCGATAGTCACTTGACATGTTTGTATGTTGTTTGATCTTTTTATTGCTACAGTTTATTAAAAGCTTTTAACTACTTACCGTGTCGGTTTGAAAGTATCACCATCATCATCATCAGCTGGACATAGGCCTCCGCCATAGAGCACCACAGGTCGCGGGCACGAGCCTCCTTCCTGTGGTTACTCGCCACCTTAACAATGTCGTCAGTCCACGGGGCTGTAGGCAGTCTTGTTTCTGTTTTCAAATTTTGAGTCGCCATATCTATCTTATTTCTTTCTTTACCTAGTATTGCCATAAATATTGTAGCAAAGGGTATAAATATTTTTTAAATTGCAAATAATTTTTCAAAAAAAAAAAACCTTTATTACTTTTACAATTTGTTAGTTTAACGCACAAATAGTTAAAAAGTATGAAAAGCTTATTCGAAGTAGTCTCCATTGGCTACAAGACAGTTCTTTAAACATTGAGGCCAGTTATCAAGAAGAGCAGAGAATGCCAGAAGCACGCACTCTTTCCATGGGGAAATTCTTCACTGCCAATCGTATATTTTATGGACTAAAATTATCATGGCGTTTATAGCAAGCTCAACTTTCTAAAACTGTCCATAAGTCAAAACAGCGGATTAAAATCGGTCCTAGATGACGACCGGAAGAATATTTTTATAATATTATAACAACACTTACATTATTTCCACAGTTTATACAAAATTTTCACAAAACCATTTACATGGTTTCACTGAGAAAAAGGAAACATTTTGAAGTACTGGTAGGAACTTTGTATCTTAAATGGTAAAACTTACATAACAGTAGCCTTAGCTCATCACATAAATAATTTACATGGCTTAGCCAAGAAAAATTAACATCTATTCTCATCCCTAAGTAGGTAATACAATCAGTCATTTGTATGAACAGTTTTTATAGCTGTTGTTAATACAATTATAACTATGTGTGGCTAGTGTCGGGTGCATATCTGATTCATTTGAGTGTAGGTAAGTGATGAAGTTATTATCATATAGTTTGTTTTGTCAGAGTTTAGGATTATGTTATTATCATGAGACCATTTCACTATTGTTATCTATATCTAATTGTTCAAGGTGACATATTTTCTGCGAGATCATTTCCTGCTCGTAGTATACACAGATCGTCTGTAAACATATGCGCTGAGCTGTGCTGTGGCACTTTGCAAGGCTGTTCACGTGCGGCAGGTAGCAGAAGGGAGTACAGCACGACCAAGACTGATTGGACCGAACACTATGACCCGGCGCCGAGTCCTGCTAGAAGGGACCATACTTGGTTATTGAACATTGTGTTATCAAGCGGCTCATTTACCTTCTCAAGACTAGTATCTTGATACACTTGTGCCGATGTTATGATACCTTTTTCACAAAAATATGGCTCAGCCCACTCCTTCATAGCTAGCACCCCACCAAACCATCACTAAAGTCGAATAGTGTCCACGTTGCACTCTGTCGACTAATTAGGTAGCTTTCTTAGAGCTTTGAGCATAAATACGGTCATTTTGTTTGTTAAAATGTTGCTCTATTGTATAAAATTTTCTGTAACTTCCCCTTACAGTACATGTAAAGGAAAGTCACAAGAAGCGGTACGCAAAGGGTATTTTTATTTGTTACTTGTCTTTAGTATTCTTGTTTAGTAGTTGTTTCGATTTTACCACCCTATTCATCTTTAATTCATCAGTTAAGAAATGATCAATGCGTCTCTTATAGGCTGCAAGTCCTAAGTCATCTCTTAAAGTACACGACTTGGCCCTATGTGTTATCTTCATTTCCCGAGATAAAATCTTTTGCCTTCGGACAGGATTTCTTCGAATAATTTCCTTTACTGCCTTGACCACCTACCACCTTCTCGTACGAACACGACGTGGACAGCCCGATCTTTCTCTGTCACAAACAGAGGAAGTATCACTATACCTATTAATAGCCCGGTACACAAATATTTGACTCATACCAAGTGTATGAAGGGTTTTAAATATTATTTATGGTATACAATAGTGTTAAATATTGCATTTTGCTCCATACCTATTCTGTGTAATGCATTTTTTATACTGTTCACTTTATCACCTCACTCCATTTTAATATCGCACAATATTGTACTATGTATTGGCGCTAAAATGAGAAAACAAAGAACAATTGCATAAAAATGACAGATTCGAAATTCAATTTTTTCATTTTTTATTGTAACAGTATTTCTAGCCAGACTAATTACATATATACAGACCGTATTGCATGTACACTTTATCTTCCCTGCTACAGGCTTGTTTGATTTTAACAAACGAGGTGTCGGATATTCGTCTCTTCTGTTGTACACGAAATGTGTTATAAGCAGTCGGGGTTTTGATTTTTAGTTATTTATTACTATAGTCCCTACACCAACTTACATATTCGTCCATATTATTACCACTTGTCACTTAATGTTCAACAAGCAAGATTGAAGGACACCACTCCATAGACACATTACTGATAAGTGTACAGTCTATCAAGACCTATTTTTGCAAGATAGACAATAATATTATTGCTGATTTTGGTCATAAAGCCAATCTGATCTATACTTATTTTATAACCTTGGCCATTGGGTGGGATGATAAGAGGGCAACGTATCTGCGTAACAATCATGCGAATGCCCATGGGCGCCGGTGGGAATTTAAAAGATCCCGATTTCTCGTTTGCCCACTTATGAAAAAAAAACAGTCCCTTAAATCTATCTTGCCTGTAAACGATTTCCTCAAAATTTTCTCAACGGATTTTCATGTGATTTTCGCACATAGATAGAGCAACTATCGAGAAAGATTTCGATGTATATTTTGTTAAGATGACCGGGGCTGCTTGCTTGTAATAAATAAATAAAAAACAAAATATGTACAGAATGTTATTCCGTGATTTTTTATTACTTTACTTGGTTAGATGTAAAGATATTTATTTCTCGGAAAAGGTAATACAGCCACTTACATGTGAACATAACTTGGGTTATTTTAATAAAAATTATTTATTATTTTATTATTTGGTTACAATAAGGTAGGCAGAGGTGTGCTAGTACATCCACAACTCGTAAGTCCTGTAGATATACTAGAACACCCACGATTTGTCAAAGTACTGAGGCCCAGATGTCATAGGTTATATATATAGGCCAGCCTATTTCGGGCACATTCTAGTCCCAGACAATGTAATGCATGCTCAGAATAATCTGAAAAACATTTGGTAATAGTTACCCGACCTGGGAATCGAATCCAGGACCCCACACGTCTAACGGTCTTAACAGGCGTGACCCGCACAGTTACACACAGAGGCGATTATGGTAACGATAATTAAATAAATAAAGTACAGATTCGTTATTCTCCTATATTATTATAAGTAAGAGGATAATTAATTAAATATTTAAAAAAAAGTGATAACATGATCTCATTTCATCAGTGTCACGAAATCTTAAGTTTAAACACTTATTACTCTACGCATAACGCTATTTGCTACAATATTTATGGCAATACTAGGTAAAGAAAGAAATAAGATAGATATGGCGACTCAAAATTTGAAAACAGAAACAAGACTGCCTACAGCCCCGTGGACTGACGACATTGTTAAGGTGGCGAGTAACCACAGGAAGGAGGCTCGTGCCCGCGACCTGTGGTGCTCTATGGCGGAGGCCTATGTCCAGCTGATGATGATGATGGTGATACTTTCAAACCGACACGGTAAGTAGTTAAAAGCTTTTAATAAACTGTAGCAATAAAAAGATCAAACAACATACAAACATGTCAAGTGACTATCGAAACATTACAATTACCTGGAGCAACTAGTGTGGGTGGTGAGAGAACCACTTCATATATCATCCCTCGCTTGTTTAATAAATTATGACCATGTTTTGTAAAAAAAGTATGACATAAAATAGTATATCTACTCAACTTACCAGTTTTGGGTGTACTAGCACACCTCTGCCTACCTCTACGGGGATAACAGGCGTGAAGGTGCTTTAAATAGAAACTAAAGGCACACTTTTAAAATAATCTCTAGACGACAAGTTTCTACTGCATACATACTTTAGTCATGTGCCTGAGTATTCCAAACAACTTCCCGTACTCTCATATACCGCACGTAATGCAAGCGTGGATCTCACTCCACGCCGGTGAGCGAAAAATGGGATGCGGAATGGTAATGGTGCCCCGATGGCACCTGAAGGGCCTTATTGACTTCGCCTTTTATAAAACTTTTGCATATATTTGGGATCGTACTCAGACGAGGTCGCAGGTCGAGTATCTGTCCACTGAGCCGTCAGCCGTCATAAGTCCGTCGCTGTCATGGTCGGGTTACTGAGGACGAATTATAAAAAGGTCCGAATTTACATATGTGATTTAATGACGTGTGTCGATGCAGAAAACCCAAATCGAAACCCACGCACAGGAAAATAATTGACTCTAAGTTATGATTGTAGTTTGACCGAGGCCAAACCACTGAGAATAGGTAAAGTCCTCAATCATTTCTAATCAGTCAGATTGATATGTTAGTGTCAACAGTGACATCGAGTAAGGACTTGATTTGAAACACAAGGCTAAGAAAACTGTGTTATACTGTGTGGCTGAATTGTTAAACCCAAGTCAATATTGAAATGTTCCAGTCATAAATATTCTGAAACTATTTTACTACTAACTTGTTATTTCACTACCAACCAATATAATAATATTTAATAACAAAGTGTGTGGACTTATCTAATCCTGTGCTAAGTACCGTAAGGACTTGTGTTACAGGTACTAGACAACGGAAATATATTTAACATATTTTTTATATACTTATTAAATCTTATATATTTAAGATTTTTATTATATAAATACATATCATACACATATAAACATCCATGACCCACGGAACACGCGACCTCTTGCATTCCACGCGGAATAACCGCCACATTATAAGTAATGTGGCGGTTAAGTCCTCAGTAAGCTGAGGCAGCCGGTCGTCAAATATATGTTATACACTAACGGTTCTGGAATTGCATTCTAAACGTCAGCAAGTTAATGTCACACCGGTTCAACCCTATCCTTCACCTAAAAAGAATCGGCGAAATACAATTTACGTGTATCATTAATTAAATTAAGTAACTAAAAAAATAGAATTTATTTCGTTAGAACAAGAATTACACAGAAGCAGTGTGGGGTAATCGTGTAATTCCTCTCCTATACTCCGTATTAATATTCCTAATTACTAATACCTATACTCCGTAGGTATTAGTAATTTAGGAATATGAACACTACCTACGGAGTATTAGGAATAAGTACTATATTCCTAATATTCCGTAGGTAGTGTTCAATGTAAAAAAAGAAAGCGCAGTTTTCTTAGCCTTGTGTTTCAACTCAAGTCCTTACTCGATATCACTGTTGACACTAACATATCAATCTGACTGATTAGAAATGATTGAGGACTTTACCTATTCTCAGTGGTTTGGCGTCGGTCAAACTACAATTATAATTTAGAGTCAATTATTTTCCTGTGCGTGGGTTTCGATTTGGGTTTTCTACATCGACACACGTCATTAAATCACATATGTAAATTCAGACCTTCTTATAATTCGTCCCCAGTAACCCGACGATGACAGCGACGGACTTATGACGGCTGACGGCTCAGTGGACAGATACTCGGCCTGCGACCTCGTCTGAGTACGATCCCAAATATATGCAAAAGTTTTATAATAGGCGAAGTCAATCAGGCCCCTTCAGGTGCCATCGGGGCACCATTACCTTTCCGCATTCCATTTTTCGCTCACCGGCATGGAGTGAGATCCACGCTCGCATTACGTGCGGTATATGAGAGTACGAGAAGAAACGCATCGGCATGTCCTATATTATGCCTATGGCCGGTGGGTAGTAGTTTATACAATAAAATAACGATTTATATACATTTGTAACACACGACACAGGCGTTTTATACGTTAAGAGGGCAAAGAGCAGTCCTAGCCCCTTGATGACTACTGACGCCCATAGACATCTGCGTTTTGTTATATAGATAGATCCATTGCATGACCTTCACTGTTCGTACGTGAAACGTAAAAGCATAACTGTCCCTTTAATCAGCATACTTATCATGTAGATGTGTTGGCCTCCTCTCCTCCCTTCTCGTCAGCACGGCTGCCACTTTACGCCTGTACCATCTGAGCTAGAGGTAGCCCGGTCACGCCGGCCCAATTTCGCTACAATGCGGGTATTTTTCACTAGATGTGAAATGAAAAGGTCATTCGCCTCACAAATGTTAAATCCAACAAAATGCAATAAATAACGCACACGTCCTTCCATCAGAACTTGGCAGTGACCTTCGCTCAATGGCTCAATCGTTATTGTAAATCGATTTTATGTGTATTTAATGGTAATCAGATGACTACACCTACTGTAGCACTCCTCCTTTTCAAGCGCACTGTGAAATAGATGAATGTGATGGAGGACTAAGTATTTCCGTGAACGTAAGGGCTAGTCTACACGGAATATAACTATAATCAATGATTAAGAGATCTTAACTTCGCCAAAAGAAAAGTCGTATATTATTCATCTTATATATTACGTCCTAACATATGAAATTGGCGTTTTTCGTACTGGCCAATTTAATCACGAATTTCTCCTCTTTGGTAAAGAGTTCTAAATTCAAATTTGTACAGCTATTTACTCATGCATTTGTGCTTCGATAAGCGTTATTCTTTTTTATTCTGTTTCTTTATGTTTGCGTCACTCATCTTACAAAATGGAAAACTTAAAATATCGCATTATTTGCGTGTACGAGTTTAGCGCTACGGAAACGAATCGAAGTGATGTGTAAAGCGGTCGTGTTGCAAAAGAAAACTCAGTTCGTTTTTGGTTCCATCGTTTTCGTTCTGGAAACTCCGACCTGCAGAACAAGCCCCGTGGGCGGCCTGAGACCCAAGCTGATAATGAAAGGTTGATGAAGGCTATTGTGAAAGCGGATCCAACGCAAGCCCCGAGTTAGATTTAGGATGTTAGTGAAAAAACTGTTTTAACTTACTTGAAGCAAATTGGGAAGATTAAAAAGCTTGAAAATTGGGTACGTCACAAATTGACTGAAACAAATCGGCAAACGCGCGTCGACTACTTCGTTACATTACTAAACCGGCACAATAATGCAGGTATTTTAAACCGAAACATCACCTGTGATGAAAAATGGATTCTTTACGATAAAAGGAATCGCTCAGCGCAATGGTTGGATTCTGGCCAGGCAGTCAAATCCTGCCCCAAGCAAAAACTAACCCCAAAAAAGTTGCATGTAAGCGTTTGGTAGACTAGTGCCGGTATTGTTCATTAGTTTTCTCAAATCTGGCCAGACTATGATGTCTTTTGCCATATGGCTGATGTCTATTGTCAGCAATTGCAAACCATGATGGCCAGCGGCTAAACCAAGGCTGGTCAATCGCTCCACGCCACTGCTGTTTCACGACAACGCTAGACCACACACTGCGCAACAGACGGCTACCAAATAAGAAGAGCTTCATTTGGAAGTCTAAGACATCCTACACACTATGACACCTGACACCTGACATCCTATACACCCCGGACCTTGCTCCAACAGATTACCACTTTCTTCGAAATTTGTATTACTTCTTGCAAGGGAAAAAATTCAACTCCGATTGGACAGTCCAAATCGCCTTCAAAGATTTTATTGATTCCCGTTCGCCTGGTTTTTTTAGTAAAGGGATCAATGAACTACATGTGAGATAGGAAAAGTGCAAAGAAAACAATGATTCATACTATGATTAATTAAATATATTATATAAGAAACTATTCTACTTATTGTTCTTCCCGTACAAAACGCCTTTTTCATATGTAAGAACCTATCATAAAATTCTCGTGTCACATTGTTAGTTATCTTACTCCTCCTTAAGTTACCTACCTTACATAAGTTGTAACAATATAACTTGTTAGGAACAGAATATACTTTTTTTCCGGATAAAATGAGGGAATGTTGGTATAGACTTTACCGCGGTGTAGTACATTTTTTAAATTGAAATATTTCACAGTCGTATCACACATCCTAGACTTACCTCAGTTTTCCATTTAAAACTGTACCACAGATAAGCAACAGTAAACCATCTCATTACTTAGCGGAGCATAAAATTGTCTCGTGAAAAACTAAGTGGCTAATTATCGTCAAGTTGGTAGGGAGTTTTTGTCGTGACCTGACAATTAAGTCACATTGTTAAGTGATCCTTCACGAGAACCAACAATGTAAACGGTAGCAATAGCGAATGTATTGAACGTTTTTTTAACTGATTAGTAAGACAATTTAAACAATAGAAAGGTCTAGAGAGGTCTACAATATGAAGTACTCCGCCCCGGCTTTGCTCGTGAATAACAGGGGCAATTATACATAAAGAATCCACGGGAATCACTCCATCCATTGTTGTAATCCGCACAAGAGGCTGCTGGGTAGATTTGGAGAAAATCATTACATACAGACAGACTGCTTTTGGGTACTTAGTTTTGTAATACGTACTGGTGATCCGCCCCGGATTAACCAATGAAGTACAGGGATATTTACGACAATGAGGGCCGTTTTGTGACATTCCGTAAGAGGTAGTACCACGGAATTTGGTCGGCACGAACGGGCGGGACCTCTCGCTGACATGACAACGGCATAAAGTGACGTCTTCCGTGTTGCTTTTCGTGCAGTTTGTGAGTAGTCGGTGGTCCTATGGGAGGGGAGGTGAATAGGAGGGTGCGTTGCCGCATCAGCATAGTAATTATGCTGATATTCATGAGCGTCGGTAGTCGTAAAGGGGTTCCGATCTCACGTTTGTCCCCCAATACCATAATAAAAAGAAAGCCTTTCTTGGGAATCGCTCTATCCATTGGTGAAATCTATGAAAAAGATATCTATAAATGATTTAGGGAATTTTGTTTTACAGTACGTATAGATAACGTAAAACATATTGGTATAGCTCAGTACAGGTGGTAATTTGCACTTCCCTCCATGGTTTAAGCCTTGTCGTGGCGGTGGGGCTTAGTAGCCTGGGGCGAATCTAATTGAACCGAGAGGGATCTTTGCACCCCTCTTATAAGAAGAGGGGGGGGGCTTAAAGATCAGGAGGAGGCTCTCGGTACCCCTCTTATAAGAAGAGTGGACCTAAGAGCACCATGAGCTGGCGCTTTTGCGCACGGGGCAGGGGGCGAGGATGGAAACCCCACCCCATTGCACTGTCCCAAAGTCGGTGGGTTTGTCCTGCAGTGCTGGGAAACCCTATGGAGTGGAGGTAGTGCTGGCCTCTCCGGGGGCTGAGTAGCCGTCGAGGTGCCCTGATAATTGTTGTGTCGGGGCGCCACACCAATGGCGGCACGAACGGCACTCGCGGTGGTTTTTGTGGATATTCGGCACTATCATATGCCGCAAGTCGCACACACCACTGGACCCCACCCAGGCCCAGGCATTACACCCCGCGTTTCAGAGAGCACGTGTAGGCGTCGGTCCTGCACCTGATTACTCTCCTTTCATGTCGGACTGCCGTCCCATTGCAACAGGGGCTGCATCTGTGCCTGCGCACACACTTGTGCACTATAATATATCCTGTGCACTTGTTGCAATAGGATGGCCCATTGCAACAGGGGCTGCACCTGTGCCTGCGCACATACTTCCACTGCTGGTCATCTCCACCGAAATCTGTGAGGGGTTACGGGCATCGAGGCGGACCTCATAACCCGGGTAGGGTCGCAAGGGGACGACTATCCCCTCGGTAACGGGGCCGCAATAATTTACGGGTTTGCCATCGTGGCTTATTGGCTCAGGGAATGTAGGCCTGTTTAGGGCCTGTGTGTTGTGTGGTGTGTTGTGACTGTGGTGAGTAGTGATTGGGTGTGTCATGCGTGCGCATGTGTGATCCTCGTCCGGATCGCAGGACACGCAGTCCCTAGTCCGCTTGGTGGATCACGGGGGGGGGAGTTCACGCGGATACGGTCTCCCGTCAGGTGATCGCGCGTGCAGCGGGGCCAGGTCGCGTAGATGCATGCGGTCCATTGTCTGCCCTATTGAACATAGCGCTCGACAATCGAACCACACGCACACACTTGTTCACTGTAACATGTCCTGTGCACTTGGCTGGTCCATGTAGAGATGGCCACCGTACGTAATATAAAACAATGAAGAATATAAAAAGCTTATTCGAAGTTGTCTCCATTGGCTGTAATGCAGTCGTATAAACGTTGAGGCCAGTTTTATATAGAAGCACGCACTCTTTCCAAGAGGAAATTCTTCACGGCCAATCGTATGGATTGTTTTAGGGTTCAACGAATTGAAATCGAAAGTATAGAAAGAATTGAAACTCTTCGTAGACAAAGAAAAAAGTATACAAAGAACTGAAAGTATACTTTCGACTTACCAGTCAAGTGTCAGAGCCTGAAACTATCGGAAATAATAAAAATAAAATAAATATCGATATCGTGTAAGAAATTAGCAAAAATCTTTTTTTTTTTTTACGATATTATTTTCTCTCTTACAAACAGCAATAAGCAATATCAACATTTTCGCGGTCTTTGCGAGAACGAAGGGCCCATTGAAGGTGATTGAGGACGACGCATTGCAATAAATTATTATATTACAAGATTCATCTAGACCAAAACAGTCAAGTGGCAAATGAAATTGTAGATTTGCAAATAAAGTAATATAATCGAAAGAATTCAACTAATTTATTTTATTATCGGTCCGTGGATATGAGCAGCGCTCATTGTATCTTATAGACTGAGTCTTAAAATTATTTAAATCGTTCTGTAAGATGATTATTTAACAAATGGGCTTTACCAATTCATGTTGTTTGTTGTTTATATGCGAACAGCAATCTATATTAAATTTCAATGTTTGCCTAATGCGTTTAAAGACATAATTTAGGCAAATAAAATCATTTCAGAAACGGTCGTTGCTTTCCAGGAATATCACACGAAACTACTTAAAATTGAGCATATCAGTTACAGAATTAGTTAATGAATGCGACACCCAACCATCCTTCCCTTGGAGTGGAGTGTTTCGATTTATAAATCCTCTTTTTAACGGAGAAAGAAAACATTTGAAGAATTAAGAGTCACCCAATAGCATGGGAACCCGCATTGTCCAGCTGCCGGGTGAACTACTTGTGGCTTTATATCCACACCCTCTACTTTGATGAAAACTGCAGCCTAACAATGCTGTAATGGCCCTGTGTATATATACAGGGTTATTGTTAGAACAACATTTGTTTTGCGACATTCACTACTGTAATTTTAAATTCTTTTTCAAGTTGTGTCGCGATATTTATAAGTCTACTAACAGTCCGTCCCGGATTCGCACGGATATTTCACAAATTATGGCAAAAAGTGTATTAATTTACAATTATTAAATGTTGTAATATAGTTAGCTGTCAATAATTTCTGCAGCTATAAAAGGATTTTCTATTTTTGACATCATTGATTACGTTATGGAAGTTTTTATAGTGATACTGAATTAGAAAGTGCCTATGTTCTTCAGAGATAATGTAGGATTCTCATGACAAAACATTCTTTCAAATCCGTCCAGTAATTACAGCACCTATTCAGTACATGAATAAACTAAAAACAATTAAATGCAAGGCTTTATAAACATTAGTATAGAACTGAGGCCGCCTTGTCTAGAATGTACCTCTTCGCGAGGCGCGCAGGCTTTCAAACATCCAAGCAAACCAATCAATTAATATTAAGTTCTATTTTCTGTATTGAAAATAATCTAACAAAATTTCAAAATTCGTTTAGCAGTACTTGTTGGATATATTGTCAGATATATTCTGAAAAGATAGCTGGTATTTAAAAAAGCTTTCCTATTCCTATTAAACAATTTTAACGAATATTCCAGATCTCCTGTATGAGAACTACATACCGAATGATCCAAGCAAGCAGGACGGGATCTTACGCAAGCTATCCGACTACTGCGGCAAGTCCATGTTCAACTACACTACGGAGGATGAGGAGCCACCGCTGCACTGGGACTTCTACCACTCCTTCTTCTTCTCCTACACAGTCGTCAGCACTATAGGTATATTAAAACAATAGCTACAAAATCCGGTAGATCTAGGGCTGCGTAACAGTCGAATACCATACTGTGCCATATTTGTGATTTTGTCTTCGATCAAATATGAAACTAGATTGACAATTTCTTATCAAAATAAACAAATAACTGTCACAAATTTAATACGTACAATGAAATACGAAAAATGTCCCAAGCATTCATATAATTTTGTCTAATAAGACATTTGGCTAGGATGAAGAAGATTCCGGTCCTTACACTCTCACATCGAAACATGTAACGAATATAATGAGCAATGTGGTCCTAGCCGAATATCGGCCGCAGTCGCTATCTATATAGAGATAGCCATCTGCGCAGGACATATTATAGTACACAGGTGTGTGCACAGACACAAGTCTACTCCCTGACTCTCCTATTAGATAGGACGGCAATCAGACACGGCCGGAGAGAAATCAGGCACAGAACCGACGGCTCAACGTGCTCGCCGAGGCACGGCGGTGAAGGATACCGCCAACGACCTAGCTCAGGACTGTTATTCGAAATTTCATAAGCCCGATAACTCTTTGGTCCGAGCCTTAACTCGAAATCAGAACCTCTGATCTGAGATCAGACAATCCGACAACAATCTGAGGTGGAACTTGCATGCACCAGTAGACCACGAGGCAGTCAAACATATGTTAATCATTCAACCTGTGTATTCCAGGTTACGGAAACTTGGCTCCAACTACCCACCTTTCACGAATTCTCATGATCTTCTACGGGCTCTTCGGTATACCCATCAACGGTATCCTGCTTGCTAACCTTGGTGAATATTTTGGATTGCAGGTAAGCAAATGAACATGTATATTTTATAAGAAATGATTTGATCATACCCAGGACTTTCATTGTGGATGGAGTAATGTTCTATGAACCGAATTTCAACTACGGTAGCCATCTCTACAGAAAGAGCTAATTGTGCAGTGCACGTTATATTGCACAAATGTGTAAATAGATACAAGTACTGTATTTCTTAATTTACTTACTATTCCAATAGTACGGCTGACTGATACGACGGGAGAGAAATCGGGGACAGGGTCGACAATCTAACATTCTTTTCGAGGTTTCCTTCCGGACTTCGGATTATTTTTAGAATATGAAAAATCCTCATAACACTTTTTTGGTTAAGTCCGGCCCTCGAACCGAACCCATCTGTGATTGAACTTGCTTACCGCTAGACAACGAGGCGCTCCGTATTAGCAGTACAACTGTAGCCAATAAAGCGATCTATTTGCGGCATGAATGAAGGAAGAGTTGGTTAAATAGGGAGGATGATCTCCATGATTGGCCTTCAGATACCAGACACGTAACTGTACGTTGGCAAATTCATTGTACGAGGCCTCTCTCATATATAAAAGCTCAACGAATGATTATTGCGTTCGGCCTCTGCTATCCTCTTTAATGGAAGGACCACTCTGGCTAAAGCTCATGGCCTTAGCTATCTTGTCACCCTATGGTTGTGCCATTAGTTGAAACTGTTCAATATGAATGACGTTGAGCTGCCATTTTGGCAATCAGAAATAATTATATTCCCAGAAGAGGATGAATATAGGCCTCGGCGCACCCCGTGGACACGACTGCGTAGTAATCCCATGATGTTAAAGCGAGATGTACTTCTTCGATAGGATCGATTCGTCTACAAATCAGCAATGACCTTAATCTGTTATAATTTTCAGTTAATCTCAGTGTACCGCAAGTACAAGAAAAGAAACGAAAAGCGCGCAGACAAGCTGAACTTCATCTTCAACAACCTGGGCATGCTGGGACAGATATTCCTGTACCTAGTACCAGGGTTTCTGTTCTTCATCTTCTTACCAGCCTGCATATTTGTCATATTCGAGGGTTGGGACTACGTGGCTGGAGTGTACTACGCCTTCGTCACGTTGACGACCATTGGGTTTGGTGATATAGTCGCTGGTGAGTAGAAGCAATCATAATAACAGTTATTGACGCTAGATAGGTTAGCAGAACATAAAAAAGTATAATTTTATATGTATACATGTCTGGAGTTCCAATTTTGAAATGTCTAATTATTTGGAAATTCTTTTAAACCCCTTAACAAGAAATATGGTATACCTAGCATGCCTGTATTTTAGTTCCTTTTGTTGTTTGCTCCTGTGTGTGAACACCGACGCGACGCCTATAGACAACAGCATAATTGTTACGCAGATATATGGCCCCCCTTTCTCCTACTCTCCAACGAGCCACTGAAAAGTTACAGCACCGCATGAAACGCGACAGCCTAGCTATCTATTAAAGACGGTATCATTTGACAGGCACTTACTACGTCGTGTCGGCTCATCTTACTATAATAGTAATAGACGTCGATTCAGTCGAAAATTACGTCTCAAAGTAAAATTATTATTACGGATTTTATCGCTGTTTATTTAATTATTTAAATATTCCGACGTTTCAGAAGCTTTACAGCAACCATGGTCACGGGTGGACTGAATTATATTTTTGGTATGCAGACCACTTTGTTTTGTAATGCTAAAAACGTAACGACTTTTCTTATTTTTTATTTACAGGAACCATCAATAACGGATTTAAGTATGGATACTTCTTTGCTTACCAAATATTTCTCATCATCTGGATCACATTCGGTTTGGGCTACATTGTGATGCTTCTTGGTTTCATTACCAGCGGCATGAGATCGGAAAAAGTTCACAGTTTGGAGAGGAAATTTGCTTGCCAATTGAAATCAACACAGAGTAAAATATTGCAAGGTTTCACACGGGACTTGGCAATGATAAGAAAGATAATCAATGAAGCAAATTTAATTAAGATCAAGGTAAATATTTTGGACGTTTTTTTGTTACAATCCCAGGCCAGTAAACGAATATTGAATTATTTTGGTTAGTGATTAGAAACACCCCTACTACTTGAACTAATTGGAGATTGGACAGCCGAGCTCTCAGCAATCACACCAAATCCAACATATCTGCATAAACTTAGTCTTATTTTTATCGCCTCTGTTGTTGTCAGATTATTCTGAGTTATATTACATTGTACGGGATTGGAATGTGCCCGAAGTGGCCATAGGCTTGCCACGTATGACATCATGCGCCTCAGTACCTTGGCTAATCGTGGGTGTGCTAGTATTTCTACTAGACTTACGAGTTGTGGTTGTACTAGCACACCCCTGCCTACCTCTTCAGGGATAACAGGCGTGAATGTACTTTAAAAAAAATGCAGTAACGCAAAGATATACCGGGTATATTAAAAAAATATCTACAAATGATACTTGTTTACATATCAACCATTATTATTATTCTATATGTTTATATTTTATTAGTAATGAATTAATTGCGATTTTCAGCCGGTATATGTTGAAACGAGACTTCCCCTTTACAGAAGCTCAAGTTGTCCGATTTTAACGTTTGATGTAGAACCGAGAGTACCAGTATTTAAACGAAAACGCGCCAACTCTGAAAATATTCTATTGAGCAAGAAAGATATATTGCGTATTCAATCCGATACCGATTTACTTGGAATCGACAAGGAAAGAACATTTACTGCTTCGGCGATTGTCAAACCAGCTGAATTATTAGCTAGGATGGTAAACGTCCTGGGTGGCTTTGATCGCAATGAGAAGGGGATCAATATATTTGGTGATGATGACATTTTAGCTAGTGAAAGATATCCCCCAGCTTTTACTATAGGGCAAAATTACATATCGGGCACACCTATGCGCACAAGAGCACTCAGTGTGGCTGTACCTAATTATAGAAAAGAATCAGTGGAAAAATTGGATCATGACTTTACATGGACAAATGGTGATAACGCTGAAAAATTTAGAAAAGAAGCTAACATACGTAGTGGCAAGTTATCATTGCCAATTACACCCATAGTTCCTGATGAAAGTTTACAACCGAAAAGCATGTTTGCAAGGCTTTTTAGGAGAACAAGCTCAAGTGAAAGTCCTGCTGAATATATTAAAAATACAATGAAAGGAAAACTTAGTAATTCTCAAGCCATGAACAATGAGAAGGGACAAGAAAGACGTGGAAGTATTTTTCCAACATTTGGTACTCGTGAGGAACCGAAGAATGACATGGAGGCATATAAAGAGAAAACTAAACGTGGAAGGCGTAGTATCTTTCCAACCTTTGACTTTTCTGAGGATGAAGATTCTGCTATTTTTAAAGCCCATCAACGTAGACCAAAGAGACATAGCATATTTCCAACTTTTGATTTCAGTGAAGATGAGCATGAGGCAGCAGCTAAAGAATATAAACATAAGTCCCGATCCGGAAGACACAGCATTTTCCCAACGTTCGATTTTAGCGATCCCGACGATGATGCGAAACGGTACAAAGAGAAAACACGTAGGGGTAGGCACAGTATATTTCCCTCTTTCGATTTCAACGAAGGTACAAGTAACGATGAGGACACTGTGGACGAAGATGAAATACAAAATTATCAAAATCGAACGCGAAAAGGAAGGCTTAGTTTGTTCCCCACATTTGGAAAATCAAACAAAAACAATGGCGACAATATTCCAGAAAGTTCCGACGAGTTGGTTGATTACAAAGAAAAGACACGTGATGGACGTGGTAGCCTTTTTCCTTCGTTTGGAAATTCTAGAAAAACTAGTACTCCTGAATATTCTGGTAATAATCTTGAGGCCAGTATTAAACAATATCAGGACAGAACAAAAAAAGGTCGCAATAGTTTGTTTGCCGGTGATATTAATAACTACCACCGTGCAACAGAGGGTGGTCGGAGCAGTTTACTTTCTAATGATCTGGAGAATTATAGAAATAGAACAAGACATGGCCGTCCGAGCCTTTTTGACCCCGATGTTAATATAAGCAACCTGCCTGAATCAGAACAAGTTGAAGTTTTAGAAAATACTAGCGTGGCAGATCTATTAAGAGCCTTAGCAGTTTTGGAAACTGCTAGTGCGCAGAGCTCTCCTGCTGCCTACGAAATGCCGGATTCATCGAGGCGATTAGATTCGAATAAGCATGACATATCTCATATTCCTAGAGGCGATACAGATGAAATGGTGGGTCCCCGACGAAGAAGAGTTTCAGTTAGACAAGCTGCACCTCCATTTACACCAACACTAGCTACTGTAGTCGCTGGTGCAGAGTTACAAATAACTGCAGCGGCACAAAGGGAAAATAGAATGTCAATGTTGATGCAACCACCGCCACCTTACACAGAAAGCGTCACGCCAGAAGCTGAGACTAGTAGTCCTGCGCCCAGAACTAGGAAATATTCTCCGGCTCCAGTAGATTTAAGTAAGTCTAGTAATGCACCAATTCCTAGACTCTTTTCGAGGATACGAAAAGAGAGTGTGTCAGGTAGTGAAGATAGTTCAAGGCGTAGTAGTCTAACGGATATTGTAATTGAGACGAACAAAGATAAAACATGATGTAAGTGATGATGTCTAGTGTAACTGTTTTGTTAGTGTTAGCTAATTTATTGTTTACAACTAAGCCGTCCACAATTTGTATTATACGAATGCCATTCCTGTAATCTAATTATTTATTTATAGTATTTAAAATCGAATATTAAAGATAATAATTAACAAGTAATTCTTTTTAACAAGGTTTTAATTCGTGTTTCTATATTATGGAAATCAAAGAATACAAAACATTGGAAGAGATAGAAGAAAGAAGAAATAAGAAATAAGAAATCTACTATCTAATGTAGTGAATATAGTGCATATTTGATTTTTTTTTATCTTAGCAGGATATTGTGTCCTAATGTGTAGAATAATGTCGTGCATTATTTTTTTAAATTCTAAAGTAGGACAGCCCAAATCCTGCGAAGTTTTCAGTCTATGCCAAGCTTTATATTCGATTATGTTGTTTCTTAGCATTATAATAGATTTTATACTTATCTTACACCCCCCTCCTCCAATGAGCCACCGGCTACTCACATGCCGAACGACAGAAACGCTGTCCCTTTGTGCCGGTATTAAGTGAGCGAGAGATACTTCCCACTCCTACTACTTCTCTAGCTTGTACTAAAAATACTTATACTACCATGTACTAGCCCTCAAATAGATTTGGATATAAACAAAAGAAACAAGTAATAATGTGATATGTTTTAATTAGTACCTCCAAAAAGCCTGATTGATGAACACTTAACAAATAAACTCATTAAACTAGAATTTACACTAATATAGTGTACTTACAGTAACAACAATAAATATTTATAACATACTTAGTCATACACAACTGGATTTGACTTTTACATTCGTTATTGTGGCTTACGTCAATACTCAGTCATATATTCATGAATGGATCAATGTCCGAAAGTATAAAGCTCACATTGTAAATAAATTACAACTAAAATTAAGTAACATCATAAGACAAATGAATTTCAATAAATTCTCTATTTCTATACACAAAATCTACAAGAAAGTACTAATTATATTGATTACACACATCCACACAAAATTTCATAACGTGAAACAATACGTTTCATCCAATTAACCAATTGTTAGTAAATTTGTTCAAATCAGAGGTTATAAGTCACTCAGATCCAAAAAAAAAAGCGTCATAATTGTTCAGTTTGCTTTCACCTAATGTAGTATGAGTATTCGCTATCTAATCAACTACATGGTTTTAAAGCAATATATACATACGAACAGTGTTTTATACTTATATACATTTGTACATTCTTCTTGCGTAAATGTAAAGTCAGAAATCATTGCAAATGCAATTTGATCACAAAAGTACGGAGATTCAACCCCTAATTTACATTGCCATAGATCAAGTGGCTAGACTGTCCCTTCTGACATTTTTGTCGATGCTCAAGTTCGAATAACACTGGTCTATGTTATCATTATCATCTTTGGATAAGGTTTCAAATATTGATATTAAATTATTAAGTCCAATTAGATAGCCATCTTCGTGATTGCCGACCTTCCATGCTGATTTGTGATCAATATTTATACCATCTGGTAAAGGGATTGTTTTGGCAAAGTCGATCAACCATATGGATGCCTTTTTCTTGTCGTGAACGAAAAGCAGCGAACTGCCTATAAGTTCATGTGTTCTGAAGAAGTGTGACTCTGCGACGGTCGCTCGTATGTTCTTTAATCTTTCCAGATAGACCGGCTGTAAAGTGGAAAAACATGAGTAAATATATAGGTGAAATAAATGCACATGCGTAAGTAGACTTTGAAAACCAGAGCACCCGGATATTATTTAAAATAAGTTCATTATCATCATTATCAGCCCTTATCAGTCCACTGCTGGACATAGACCTCTCTCAACGCAAAGACGACCGATCTCCTGCTACTCGCATCCATCCTGGACCGGCTACTGCACGGATCTCGTCTTCCCACCTGGTGAACGGTCGACTAACACTTCATTTTCCTAAACACGGCCTCCACTTCAGAACCTTACTGGCCTATCTGCCATCTGTTCTTCTGAGTGTGTGACCAGCCCATTGCCACTTCAGTAAGCCTATTCGTAGCGTGATATCGGATACTTTAGTTCTCTGTCTTATGACTTCGTTACGAATTCTGTCGGACAGAGATACACCCAACAAAGCATGTTCAATAGCCCGTTGAGCTACCGCAAACTTGCGGACCAGTCCTAAATTAAAAGACCATGTTTCAGCCCCGTAGGTCATCACGGAAAGAACGCATTTGTTGAAGAATTTCGTCTTCAAGCTCTGCGGTATAGGCGACGTGTGAATGTGATGACGCTTTCGGAATGCAGCCCAACCCAACAGAAGCCTTCTATCGGTTTCCTTCTCAAAGTTATATCTACCTAATTACAATTGTTTCCCGAGGTACACGTATTCGTCTACGACTTAGAGAATAGCACCATCGACGTTGACCGGCTTGGGGAGAATGTGTCCGTTAAACATGACCTTTGTCTTGTCCAAGTTCATCCTTAGGCCAATACGTCGGGAGGATTCATTTAGGCTGTGCAACATTTCCTGCAAGCTCTTCAACTATTCGATATCGTCGGCGAAAGGAAGATGTGAGAGGTACTCGCCGTTAACATTTATGCCGTATTCTGCCCAGTCTAAAGTCTTAAATACGTCCTCCAAACCATCTGTGAACAGTTTCGGGGAAAAAATATCCCCCTGTTGCACTCCTCGATGCAATTGGATTGGCCTTGTTTGGCCTCTCCGAATTAGAACGGACATAAAAGTACTTCGACGACAATAAGATGCAGTAAGAATACTCTATTGATGTCTTACGTTCACGAAGATGTTGAATTATTAAATAAACCGCGCTTAAGTCCGTAGAACTAGTTGTAGTTTTGTTGTAATGAAATAATACTTGTTCCCTCCGCTGCTACTCCTGTCTAGCCAGGATCGACAGCGACAACTACCTACGACCCTTTGATATGATCTCATTGAGACCGAGGAAAAACCTAAAAACTGTCTCCATAATCCATAAAAATGGTCTCCACATCGACATATCCTTCCTTTAGCTTAAAATGCACTGTTTCGTGATCAACAACTCTTAAAGCAAAACCTTTCTCCGCGTCATTCCTCCAGGACCTTGCTGAAGTAGTAACTACTACATATGTGCCTACAGATGCCCAAAGGGGCCTCAGGCCGAGACACTTCTCAGCCCTTCGCCGCATACGCCCTACTCGTTATGGATGTATAATGCTATAAAAACTTTGATAAACTAACAATACTTACTACTGAATGTGAAAAAGTCGCAGTAAACTCCTTAAATGCTTTCAATAGCTGCTCTTTTGTTTTTGTCGTTTTGAAATCCTTCGAACTGCTGCCATCGGCTTTCTTGACGCCGTCTATTCTAAAGCCCAGTGTCGAGGTGGAACTGATGGTCTCTCTCCATATCATGTACCTGGGTTTTGTCACACCTTTGCTCCTGTGCTCTTCTTCGGTCGGTGCTTTGGGGTCTATCTGGATCATTTTCTCGTACATATCCTGAAATGTAGGAATTCAAATTTAGATTATACTCAATATAGTATCGAAACATGTAATAGTTTAAGTAGAGAATCTATCACTGTAGTAACCTGTAGTAGTAACAAACTTTGAATCGAAGAACAAGAGACTCGGTTGCTCATAACCGTGAAGCCGTTCAGGTTCTTGCTGCTGCAACCTCCTAAACAGACATCTACTGTGTCATGTCCTCGAAAATTATCCTCACTTCTCGCAGTCGGGTAGAGAGGAACAATGATCCAAGCATGGTGTGTGCTCGCCCACGATAATGCCAGTTCATTAAATGACGTAAAACCTATTAAAAATATAACAACGTGGTCAAAGGGGTCATCAGAACAATTGCGCTCGTTAATTATATCAGTTGGTGAATATTTATTTTTGTACTGTTATCGGTCGCCGGGCGGGTTTGCCGTTGACGCTGGTCGCTGACGTAAATGACGGTATGTTGCAATGATGGACGTTTTGATTGCACGTATACCCAGGCAAGCATTATTTGTTTCCAAAATCATCGTCGTCACTAGGTAATCAGAAACGAGACAACTTCAAAAATCAAGTTTGTTAGACAGTTCATTATTAACAGAATACGAACAGGTGAATCAAGCGAAAATTAATTTTATTATTTACATTGAAGAGTCAAGCTTTCACTGTCATATCTCACGCCACAACGATAAATTTAAACATGAAACGAGTAAAAATAATAGAACAGGTAGAAACGCGTTACCTGATGGTTGTCGTGTACCTTTGCCATTTTTTTTACCAAATAAACATAATTAGACGAAAACTCATTTCAGCCTCTAGATGAAGTGATAATCTAATCTAGTGTATAAGTCCGGGAATGATAAAAGAGGACGATAAAAGTAATATATAAGTGCGGGAATGATAAAAGTGGCCCGTGATCTATCTCTTTCTGTGGGGAGAGGCCAATGTCCAGCAGTGGATGACGTCCGTCCGGTGATGGATGATGATGTTGATCATAATAATGACGTGTATAAAAAGAAAAATTTTAAGAGTAAATGTAAATGGTATAATGATAATATTTATGAGTAAATGTAAATGGTATAATGATAATATTTATGAAGATAATGAAAAAAACATAAATAATTAATGATGTCGGTAAAGACTATTACAAATATTCAGTGCTTACTTTTCTCAACTTAGTCCTCTCTTTCGCCTTCGCTAATTCATCTTCTAAGTAAGTCCTTACGCCGATCTTGCAGTCCATGACGCACGGGCATTCGAAATCGCTTAGCAGATCTTGCAGCTGTAAGTAACCTGATTTGCTGTTGGTTAAGAAAATTTACGGTACTGTTTTCGTAATGAAATTAGACCAGTATGCCTATTGCGTTGTGAGAAAATCAGAGGAAGTTATGTGGACGACCGACATGTGTAGAAACTCAAAACTCTATGTGCACCTAACGTCATTCGGCACGCGTCAATCGTGACGCGCTAAGCGTGACAATGACGCAAGTCCTGTGATTTTTGTTCACTCAAGACATAGTTTAACGCACCTAAAGAATAGAATAAGAAGTTTACATTTCAATAATGTCTACGCATTGTCATTCTTCAAGCCTACCCACCATAACCTCTTACTGACACAATGTTTAACTTCACACCGAAATCATGTGAACGGGAAGAACTCCCCAGGTCGTACTTCTTCGCCCTAGCCCTGTCCCATTTGTATATCAGATAATGTCGGGGTCGGCTAACTAATCTAGAAGATTTGACGTGGGCGCCAGTTCACAGAGAGACTGCCATCTGACCTCTACACCCCAGAAGGCAAACCAGGCTCAGTCCTAGATAAGGTCAAATTCGAATACATGAATCCGGGTTTCCACAAGATGTTTTCCTTCGTTGTAAAGGCAGTCTCAGAAAATGTACCTAAGTTAGAAAAACTCATTGGTACATGGCGGGGATCGAACCTGGATCATCAATCCAACCACGACCCTTAAAATATATGCCGTAATTTTGTTATAGTGCAGCAATATAGTTTGCAACACTGTAAGAGCCAGGCTGCAAACCCTACACTTGACACCTCCGTAAAGTGACACCTACGGTATCGCGTTTCGAGCGGTTTGACTAGCCGGTGGCCCATTGG
>JAFELO010000919.1:281335-309535 GCA_017140195.1 Eumaeus atala
GGGGGGGAAGGAGATCGGTATAATGATGCTGATGTTCATGGGCATCGGTAGTCGTTGAAAGGCGTCTGATTGCTGGTTTGTCCCCCCTATACTACAAAAAAAACATGGAAAAAAATGTTGAATTACCCAGTTACGTGCAAGCGATTACTGAACACGAATGAAGTGAATGAACTGGTTCTGCAGATGCGCTGGGCGTAGTAGACCACTCATGTTAATCAAATGTCCGTTTCCACGATATGCCTTTTTGCCCTACATGATATATAGAATAAATGGCGTCAATACTATTGGTGTGTTCACCAGATTTTTTTAAATATGTAAAGGATACATTCTCCGTCGTCGCACGTCACCTGCCCTTTGTACTGGGGCACAAAGGGGCGTAGGATGTCCTTCATCAGCAACTGAAATGTTAAGGGAACATTTAAGTTTCAACACACTGTTACAACAAGCGAAAAAGCCGTCTAAGTCAAACGAGACAGCAAATGTGGAACACTCTGTCTCTCTTTTTTCTCATTCATTTCTCTCTGCGCCATGCGTATGTAAGATACGAGAAACAAAGATAATATTGCTCTCACATCTTCCTGCTCTATTCACCAAGATGGTCAGTCGCCGTCATATAACTGCGTATAGCATCCCTTCTCTATGATATTATCTCTATGGGGGTACTTGTGTAGTCTTTTGTATAATCAATCAGGTGGAAAGACGATGTCTGTCAGCAGCCAATAAATTGCAAGGAAATTTTTTACGTTGTTGATTTTCTTCGGCCTTCGTCCAGAAGTCGATAGCTAAAGGCCGATAAAGATGCGTCTACTTTTGCTATCTCACATTAATAGTGCGTTTGATTTTTGACCAGAAAAAATATAACTTTAAAGTAAGAACAAGTCAAATCATTCCAGTATCGATGAGTCATAATCACTCCTGTAAAAACGTGCCAAATCTGTTCGTTTTCAAAATTCATAAAATTACCAATTCCGATTCAACAGTAGCCATAATACAAACACTTGCGCATGTCTGTCAGCAGCCAATAAATTGCAAGGAAATTTTTTACGTTGTTGATTTTCTTCGGCCTTCGTCCAGAAGTCGATAGCTAAAGGCCGATAAAGATGCGTCTACTTTTGCTATCTCACATTAATAGTGCGTTTGATATAAAATAATGACGAGAGAAAATCGTTTGGTAATAGCACTACAGTACGTGGATCTGCATAGAGGTAATCAATTGGAGATCGACGTCATATCACATAGGTTATCACTAGTGATGTAATATCATACAACTACGTCGCTCACGTAGTAGTTGGTACTTGTGTCGTTAGTTTTAATTGCACACTTTAATAATACTGTTATCGCATCGAAGTAATTGCAAGCAATTGTGCAACATCACTTTCAGACTTTTTGCAGCCTTTTTTAATCTTTTTTTTTTTATTAAAGTACGTGTATTTAATTTTACCAATAAAATTCATAACAATAAAAATTATAAGGAATTCTGATGCCTGTACTTTTAGAGGGTCTTTACTATGTACTTTTTGTTGGACGGGTAAAAATACATCTGATGAGAGATGAGATGCGGTCAACCGTCCTATTCTTCTTAATCTGTTTTTAAATTATACTATATAGGGACTGCCGAGCACCCAGTTGAGTCTCTTGGCGATTATTGACGTACATACTTTTGGCAACTATCAACGTCCACATTCATCCACACACCTACAGGTATGCAAATGCCGTGCCTTCAGACTTCCTCTCCACGTGCCAGGATAGTTGTCACCTTAAGACTATATCTTGTGTGCAAAGAACAAAAAAATATCGAAAACGCTCATGGAAACTCGATGAATAAATTTTCACAATTGTGGCTTTGCTAACTTAACGGCTTACCTGCCAGTAGATTGAATGTGACTTTAGCTTTAATAAATCATAATAATTAATAATAGAAATGAACTGTGATTCTAGACTTTTGACAGTTGAGAATTCCCGCGGTTATTAGAATGACGTAAATGTGACGTAGGCAGTTATAGTCTGGCTAGCAAGTAGCTTGACCTTCGCCTTAATGTTTTCGTAGCTAATCTTACCCTTTCAGTTTGTTATTAGTATCATCCGGCGGTCGAATTTTGACCAGAAAAAATATAACTTTAAAGTAAGAAGAAGTCAAATCATTCCAGTATCGATGAGTCATAATCACTCCTGTAAAAACGTGCCAAATCTGTTCGTTTTCAAAATTCATAAAATTACCAATTCCGATTCAACAGTAGCCATAATACAAACACTTGCGCACTTCCTCAGATTCGAATGCGAGTCATGAACTAGGGTTGCTACCTCTCAAAGTATATCACTTCAACAATCTTCTAGGCAAAATAAAAAACATTTTCTTTCGAATAGTCCTATCTCTTTGTTTTTATTTCTAGCGAAGTATAAAAGTATATGTATGCACAACTCCAAAAGTTGATAAACAGTTGAAGCTTTACAAAAGTGTTGACATCTACCTAATATTTGTTTATGCGCAAATATTGTTGTTTGCTATTCTGATGATTGATGGCTGGTAGCAGTTTTGTTATTCTGTAACTGTTCAGTGCATTTTGACTCTACCCAGTCGTGCCCAATAATATTACTATTAATGAATACCACAAAATCATGTGCTGATCTGTTCTACAAGTTTTATCGACTATTAGGTAAATTATAATCGTAAAAACTATTATGCATTTATATAATAATAAGTAGGATCTGTTTAGGTGATTATATATTGACTATTAGTTAAGATAAATGATACCAAATCATTTGCACCATTGCTCATTCAATGATCATGTAGAATCCATAAGTGAAGTCATTTTTTATGTGTATAAAAGCTTCCATATAGTGCAAAATTTTCTAGCCGTACCCCGCTATTGAACTCGCAGAAGATAGAGTAAGGGCCAGCCTAAATGGCAACCGTCGAAGTCGAAAGAAACAGCACATGTCGCTAAATATACGCCTAGAGACACCTCTAGGCGACATGAATATTATTTCTCTGTGCAATGCGCACACAAGACAGAGATAATAATGCTTTCTCATCTTCTTTCTCTATTAGCCAACGCGGACACTCGCCGCCTTACGCCTGATGAATGCATTCCTTCCCTATTAGTTATCTCTATGCGCGTAATCCTATTCCAAAAGTTAACTAATTTTTTTTGAGATTTTTATATTATTCCAAATTTCAATCTACATCTGTGTCATATTTCATTCCATTCCGTCCAGTACTTTTCGTGACAAATAATAACAAACCAACATCTAAGTGTATATAAATAAATACGAAATCCCCAAATGTATGTAAGTGCATATCTTTAAAACTACCACACCAAATTTGGTGATAATCATGTTTTAGCTTCCATTGAAGTGTGCGTTCATTAGTGAGATTCTTTAAAAAGTGTAACGGAAATCTTTGTAAAATTGGCCGATAGTCCTCCATTTTATAAAACGTTGATATATGATGAAAAATATATGACGTAAATACAACAACAAACTTTAACTAAGACAGGACAGCGTCAATCATCATGCCATTTTGTTTGTAGTATTAATAGGATAAAGTAGATACTAGGAAAACAACACGTAAATATGATGTAAATCCCAATGTTGTTAATCTGAATTAATGCGTCATTAATAAACAGTACTTCGTCAAATTTATGAATTCCTGGTAAGCATAGGTGTCGAGACATGTAGTTATTGAAATTTAGGCCAATGTCGCCGATGATGGATTGGATGGATTTATTCACAGTGTGTAACAGAATTTCTGCATACCTAGTAACCTATTAACATTATAAACGAAAAAGTTTGTAAATATGGATAGATGTTTAGTACTCTTTCACATGAAGACTACTAAATAGATTTTAATGGAACTTTACAGGAATACAGCATCAGAAAGACACATACGCTATAGAAATAATACTAATTTGTAGTATTATCTAGTTTGTAGTGATTCAAGTCTATATTCAATACTTGAGTAATTGTCATAATGTTCTAGTTTGTGGTCCTCTAAAATAGCAGGCAACATTCAAACGCAAAAAAAAAATAGATTCTTAATTGTAATATTCTATTTTCTGGGTATGAAATTTCACACCCCACGCACAATGGTGTCACAAATCATGACTAGCTATGATTCATTTAAGGTATTTAATTGTAATTGTTTTGCTATGTAATAAGATCTGGAATTTTATCCTCGAACTAAATAGAGTTAATATTAATGAATAGGGTTATAAGTTTTAACTAATATATAAACTGTACATATATTGTCCAGGGAATATATATACAAGCATACTTACAGGAGATGACTTTTTATAGTGTCGAACGAAGCGAGAGAACACCCATAAACTACAATTTAAAGGTTTTGCGGATACGTTACATTCTCTAGCTCAATGATCACCAGACTCTCGCAAAAAAAAGACACAGTATAGCCACTACGTGTAAGTACTATGTGAACTAGAAGCTGTCTCCATTTGATTCAGCTCTCTTATGAAAGTAGAAACAAGAAGACACAAAGGTCTTCGCTAGTCCGGTGAACTGTGGAGACTAATGCAATAGTACCACCAACAGTGGTAGGGCCATACGAAGAAAAAAACTTATGAAAGTACACACCTGAAAGCATTTCTCTTCTTGAGGACTCAGTTTCTTCAATATCGTGCCCTGTTCTGGGCCGGATTTGAAGTTTCCCTGGTGCCCAGCGAGCTGGACCCACGGGTACCGTTGTTTCTTGTACGTTTGGAAAAACGGTGTCCACTGCACTATGTTCCGAAGCTTTCTCCATCTTTCGGATTGCTGGAAAAGATATAATTATGTTATTCACTTATAGAATTTTTTAATAATATTTTTGCATTTTTTGTTACATTTAATGTGTAATTATTTGTGCGTTTTAGAAACACCGATATACAGTTATAATTGTAAAGAAATTAGGTGTGCAGTTGATCCTCTGATATGTAGAGATCAGTTCTGTCCTCGTAACACATTTCCGTTTCACCTTTCTTAGTTTAAAATCAAAATTTGTAAAGATTCAAAACATTAAAGTGTCAACCCTATACATAGTTTTTGTATCTTCCTCGATTTTATTATGTAAATCCTTGACACTTAGTAAATGAGATCCCGACAATTTTATCGAAGGTTTTACACATGTAAACATGAGTCTCTGTGACGTAGGTGAATAAATATAATTAATATTGATAACATGTTGTTACTGGCCATTTGTCGGTTCCCTGATAATTTAAAATATGTCATAATTGAAACGTATATTGTATAAATCGCAACCTCGCGTGCCGCCGCGTCGATCGAATTGTAAATCAGTCGAAACATTTAAATTAAGATTGGACATTATTTTAAATATCTCAAGTTTTATGAGAGTATTCTCATGTTACGTACATGTCAATGAAACATGTCTGCGTCAGAAGGTGGGTGTTTTTCGAGTTATATTGATGTCATGAATGTCTTAAATTTACTCGAATGTTACTCATTACAATGAAACTACTTTTATGGATTCTATCGTGACTTATTTGATTATTTAGCTAGCCCGACGTTTCAGAAGCTGGACTGTATGTTCCTTACAGCCTGAAAAAAACTAATTTTAACATATCTACGTCGTTATATTCATCTTGTTCCCTTCGCAAGTGGTGATAGGGAGAGGTACCGCCATGCCACGAGGAGGAGGTAGTGCCATGTATGGCACATGACACTACATCCTCCTATGCAATGGAATTAGGCCCGACTGGGTAGGTACCTCTCGCTCACTTGATACCGCCGTAAAGTGACACCTACGGTGTTGCGTTTCGTGTGGTTTGTGAGTAGCCGGTGGCCCATTGGGGGAGGGAGTGAAAAGGAGGGCAAAGCATCGACATAATTATGCTGATATTCATGGGCGTCGGTATTTGTCTCCCTATACCATAAAAAAGCATGCCCATTAGAAAAAGGTTCACATTAAATAAGTCCAATAAAACATACTATAAAACAATTCTGTTTATGAAATTTTTCGGAACATTAATTTGTAACATCCCCAATTTTTTCATTTATTTTCACAGATCATAACATACTTAATTGATTAATTGTATCAACAGACTTGAAGGTCTATGAAGATCTTCAAGCACTGCTTGGTAACATAATAGTAAAAGCCTTAAAATAAAATATGTTTCGGCAGCCAATTTTCTATGCTAAGGTCGTTATATTCGTTGAAGTTTGTGTAGAGCTTTCGTCATTGTTCCGTCAAGTTATGGTTTGGACGTTAAATGCATTGAAAAATCTTTTTGCATCTGCAATCAAATACGCCTCCTCAACCATACAATTAGTATGATTCATAGCTTCTTCAAGGAACTCTACGTTAACTTCATGGTTTTTCATTGAACTCCTACATTATACTCATAGTTTTATCAAAGAACTCTACGTTATTATTCATAATTTTTTTAGAAAGCTCTACATGATACTCACAGCCACTTCAAAGAGGTCTACGTACAACTCATAGCTTTTTGTAATAACTCTACGTGAACCTCAAAGCTTGTTCAAAGAACTCTACAACTGCTGTAATTCTATGCTAAGTTTGACGTGAAAATACGAATGTCCCGTAGCCCTTGCCATGATTTAATTTTACCTAATCATGGAATTTGAGGATTTCAACTAACTATGAAAGTAGAAGTACCTTGCTACATTGACTGACGCGGAACTGGCCGCTGTAAAGTGACAACTATACAGGCGAGCTACGTGCGGTTGCATGTTATCGGTGGCCCATTAGAGAGAAGGAGGAAAGGAGAGCAATATGTCGACGTAACAAGTGTGCGGATGTCTATATAAATAAGGAAATTATAATGTGCTCGCAGGACCCAGGTAAGCTGCTTTTGTAGATTGTGCCACAGGGGAGTCTTTTTCCTAACATAGAAAAGGATTTTAAAATTGACGAGTTAATTAGAAATAAATATATTACATATTTGACCTGTGCTATACGAAATACCTTCACTCTCGATATCCATTCTATGGCCTCTGCTGAAAATTGTAAGTACAATTATCTAATAATTTTCGAACCAAGACATGTATTAACTTTTAAAAATGTCTATAAAAACATACCTTCTTCGGGTGTAAAATATAAACACAATACACAACATCCATAAAATCTTGAACATGATTACATATATCAGCCGCATACATTTTGACCGAACACAAAAATACGCGACACGAAGTTATTCCTAATTCAAAATTGAATCCCCAAAATAATCCTTTGAATTTGGCTGCGGGTGTCAGAAATTCCAAATTCGAATTATTTAAAGCGCACAAAAAGTTGTTCCAAATTCAAAAGCCAACTTCACCACACAAACATCGTTTGCCGACTGAGGACCGGGACAAAGTACAAATTATTATAACCATAGACAATACGCGGTTGAGTCAGTAATGCGAAAACCACAACGACGCACCAATGACGTCAACGATCCTCGACTTATGTTAAATACTGGATTGACTCGTATAGTATAGAATGTGAATTATTTGCGTATTTAAAGGGTACTTGCATTTATGCTCTATCTTGTTAAAACGAGGTCAGTAAAACATAGTATAAAAAATTATATGTTGATCTAGGGCCAAGGAAGCAAACCATAGACAAGCCACGTCTATAATACTACCAAGCAAGATTTGGTTTGCGATGATTATTTGCTCCAATGTACTTAGCGTTTATTTGGGCCCAGATGTATATCACAATTTGTAACATTATATTAATTTTTTTTTAAATATCTAAGAATTGAAAGTAATAAAAATATAAACAAGGGTGCTATAAAAACTAAAAAAAAAACTAAGCAAACATTTAATATTTTAATGACAACTCTATAATTGTTTTAAAATATATATATATATATATATATATATATATATATAAAATCAATGTTTGTTTGTTTGCACAGATATTATATTTCTAAAAACTCTTTACACAAATCTCTAAAGTTCATTTTGGAAAAATACAACATGAACTGGGTTATGAATATAAATTTCCTAACATATGCACCTTATAATGTATCTAAAACCCTAGCATCGCCAAGTTCTTCAAATGCTTTAAACTACAGAGCTGTATTAGACTGCCAGCACAGACATCTCATCAATCATGGAAATGTCTATCTCGTTCTTAAAACCATTTTCCACTTGCACTATACTAATCGGTCACCTCTTAGTATGAATGCATAGACATCTGCATTATAGTAATCTTAGGGGTTTCGTACCTGAACTTTCTTGTGGAAGCGAAGAGAAACCCAATACAACTATATCGGGTTGTCATCGCCCGACGAGGACTCGTAAGGCCACGTCGGGCGACGATACTAATTTTACGGTCCACTCCCTTCTCTCCCGTAGATGAATGATATAGAAAGATGTATCCTGATAATGTTTGCAATACCTAATTTAACTGTATTATCAGTTAGCTCAAATGACCTCGGTGGTGCGGTGTGGGAGTGTTCGGCGGCAACTAACAGCTTGGACCCCGGTCCAAGGGACTGGTCCTGGACCCGTCCAGGGTCGCTTACTGCTAAACTATTAAATAGCTGTGCTTGTACTGCTTAGCTACCACACAAATGTGTTACATTTACTACCTCTAACACACAGTAAAATATAATAACACACAAAAAATATAACACAAAAAAATATGTAATGACATGTAAAATACAAACATACGTGATATTTTCACTATTTGACACCTAAGTAATATGCTAATGGAGGCACAGAAAATGCGTTGCCTATTTTGGCACGATCGTAGCCTGTGGGACTTGGGGATTGGGTCTTAGAGTGTTCGCACGAGAGACGCGTGCTAAAAATATTATTTCCCATATCGACACTTTTTAACACAATAAAATAGCTCCACGCGAACGGGGTTTTACACAGGGAAAAGCGCAGCTAATATAAAATATAGTGGATTAAATGTATTGTCACTTCTTGATGGAAATTCATGTTAACACTAGAAGAAATCAGGTAAAACCTGACGATCATACCGGATGATGATAAGTCGAAACCCTTAGAAATGTAAAGTAAAAAATAAGTTATTTTTAGAAAAAATTTATGCACTTTTTTATTTATTCAAATGCTTAATATAAAATAAAATAACACAATTGTTATATGCTCCTAACCATACCCCGCGACGACCTCGCAGGTGAATAACTTGCGATAAACTATCCGAACGGAAACTTCTACGGATAGAAAATAATTTTATGTTATTCCAGATTGTAACCTTCTTCTGTGCGAATTTCAATCAAATTAGGTCACTAGTTTTGGTGTGAAAACACGACAAACGTACACAATTTCGCATTTATACTAGAAGTGTTAGTACTAGTTGGCCTAGTACGATGATGTGAGAAACGTCGCTTCCCGTTCATGTCAGCGGGATTCAGTGAAACACCTGTGCCTGACAAATCACTGGGTATATAGTGAACAATTTCATTTAATTTCCAGTGCACACTTTACATAGTGACGATAATTTAATGCTTCTGCGGTTGGCGATTCCTGTAATAACGGGGTTTACCCTCAGACGTCTATAGAAATGGCGGTTCAAATATTAATTAAATACCTTCATTTTCTTAATAATGTGGTTTAATGGCATAATTCTGACGTTGCTGCATCATCGACCATTTCGCTAAAATATATTAGTCGTGGTTCGCTTAAAATATTTGACTCTTCAGTGAATTAGTCTCCAAAGCCAGGGGTCCCAAAATACGCTGCGGCTCCCTGAGGTGCCGCAAAGAACAGTCAGTTGATAGGCAAGGTTTCCTTTGCAAACAAAACTTAGCAATCACGCATGTATCTGTAGAAAATATTATGTCCGAGTCAAGCAAGGGCGTCGCCAAGGGAACTGGTTAGTCACCGAAGTTCAATATTGCTGACAGATCTGGGGCACATTAGAATAGACGACCGATGGTATTCGTGGGGTTTCAGTGGGTATGTGGCCTACGCGCGGCCAGCACAACCATGGGATCCCAGCCGGGACCAGAGGCAGTGCGTAAATGAACAAATATCTAGGCCATGCATAATAGTGAAGCTATAGGATAAATAAAAGGTTATTACAGGAAAGGACGTAATAAGCGTAATACGAATATCTCTAAAACTTTATAAAGAACAATAAAATTAATAAATTTATATATTTTTTTATTTCTTCATCTACAATTTATTAACAATTTTAAATTTAAAAATGAAACAAAATAAAAAGGTTTCGCACAGCTTCAAGTTATATTTTATAATGAGCACAAACTCACCCATAATTTCTATATAGACTTTTATGCAAAACTTGTAGTTAGTATTAGTATAACAATTGTGTAGTGTCATCAGGTATGGGTGGGTTCCTTGAACATTCTTTCTTGGTTGCTGCATTACAGCCGAATGTGGCCGCCACGACCGACCAGGCATGTGGCGCAGACATGACCTCGCCGCAAACGTCAGCTCAGGTCGAGTTTCATTCGGTTAGTGAGTTTGTGGTGGCCCATGATCTTCACTTTACATTCAAAATGTCTGCACGACAATAAAGCGGATTAATGGGCGTCGGCGGTCAACATGCTCCGTATTCTCGTTTGCTCCGTTCTACTATAAAAAAACATTGATGGATAGACGGAGAGAGAGATAGCGTAGCCGTCACTTCATGCCGGTACTGTTGTATCGACCCGGTACAGCTAAAATGGCATTGCACACTCACGCCTATGATAATAATGTATTAAAATTAAGACAACATCTGATAATGAAAATGAATTAAAATAAATTTGCATTTAAATTAATCTCATAATCGTATAATGAAATGGTCATCTCTTTCACTATTACGCATTAGTAATGGGTCGAAACGAGAAGGCAAGGCTCACAGCTGCTAGTATGTCAAGTACGTTTGTGACGCACTTCCTCTCGCTAACGAGCCGTTTGGAGGTGCTGCAGCATAAATCATCCCAAATTACTTACTATATGTAGCATAAACTTGAAATAACATTATAAATATTACAGGTGTGGTAAACCTTTTGTTACATTTTATCGTCGTATTTTTTTACAGCAAAAGAGATTAAATGAGCTGTAAAGGATAAACGAATCCTTTTGGTGACTATCGATAAACATCCGCAAGCTTGGAGGTTATTTGTGCACATGCGTTGCTCTCCTTCTATGTTCATCACTGGGCTAGTATTGCGAAGTACCCCGCCATGGTTCAAGCTTTGTCGTGGGGGTGGGGCTCAGTAGCCTGGGGTGATCCGTGACACCTTGGGCGAAGCCAATTGAACCCAGGAAGTGGCGGCTCTTAGTACCCCTCTTATAAGAAGAGGGGACAAAAGAGCAAAGGGTGGTGGCGCTTTTGCGCACGGGACAAGGGGCGAGGATGGGTACCTCACCCCCTTGCACTTTTCCAAAGTCGGTGTAGCGTCGGCCCCTCCGGGGGCTGACTTGCCGTCGAGATGATTTGTTGTTCCGGGTACGTCACCAAAGACAGCACTGGTGGCAGTCGCTGAGGTTTATGTGGGTATTCGGCACTATATAATGTGCCGCGAGCCCCACACCGCACTGGACCCCACCCAGGGCCAGCGAAGGCGCGTAAATACGTTTCCCCGCGTCAAGAAAACAGAGTATTGCGAGGTCTCATAATTATTAAAATATTATTATGTTACAATGGAGCTATGGTTAAACTGTAAAGCAGCCCTGCTGTTGAATGCTACGAGAATTTAAGGATGTTCAATGTCAATAAAGGAAGACATTCAATCGATGATATTCATGATAGCAAGTAATTGATGAGGCAAATTTTAATTTAGTATTATTTAGAATAACATTATTTAAGTTATTATAAAACAAGTTTTAAGATAAAATATCCTATAATCAAATTTCCATTTTAAGGAAAAAAACGCATTTTTAAATTCAAACGAGCATCCGATGACAAGCGACACCTATATAAATTCGAATCACCACTTGAAATTTTTGGGAGGAAACCGCCACAAATGGGACATAAGTAGCCCGCAGTCTACACAATTATAAAAGATTTCTCTCGTATAACACAGCGTGAAGTGACCTTTACTACGTGAGGAAAGTATTTTCCCGGTGGTGTAAGTAGCAATGCAGGAATTACACTACGCTCCAAAAAACGTAATTCTCACCATAAATACCAATAAATTATAAATTTCTATATCCTATCCTATTATTATTATTTTTAAAAGCATAGGGGACAAACGAGAAATCTGTGCCTTTCAACGACTACCGATGCCCATGACTATCAGCACAATTATGCGCATGGGTCCTTTCCACCTCCCCTCTCCCAAATGGGCCACGGGCTACTCACAAACCGCACGAAACGCGATACCGTGGGTGTCACTTTACGGCCGTATCAAATGAATTGTGAAATGCCCGGTCGTGCCGGCCCAGTTACGTTGCATAGGAGGATGTAATGTCATGCACCATGCATGGCACCACCTCCTCCTATGCAACATGGCACTACCTCCTACTATTAATGTTATAAACGCGAAAGTTTGTAAGTATGGATGTTTGTTACCCTTGCACGTGAACCTACAGAATCGATTTTATTGTAACTTTAAAGTAATATGTCTTATACACCGAAGTAACACAAAGGGATAAAAAATAATAGTTGGGAGTAACAGCTAGTAAGTAACAAATAACGCATGAGTCTGCTATGTATATAGACCACTTGTAGAGAAGACAAACTATCTCTTGGCCGGTGAAGTAATGGCTATGACACCGAGCCTGTCAGGCCAACTAGTGGCTGAATCATGCTCCTTTCGGGACGTGATCATCTGAGGTCTGAAACTTCAACATATTCTCTCTAAGCTGGCATTTGCGTGCAGGGCAAGTCAGAGTTCGTTTCCATATGTTCTTTATACTGTGCATAGGTCAACGATGCATTATGCATATGCGTGCGATAACATGATAAGGGAAGATAATATTGATCGACTTCAAAATAGTTTTTTGGTTGAAATTTGATTTCAAATTACGTCCTATTGCCTCCAAATTACGTAGATTTGAAGACCAAATTAATTTTTTCGTTTCAAAAAGTTGTTGTTTATGTTTTTAATTCGTTTCCTTTAAAATATATATGTGCTTCATCATCATCATTACCTTTTCGGTCCACTGCTGGACATAGACCTCTCTCAATGAACGCCAAGACGATCCGATCTTCTGCTACTCGGCATCCATCTCGGACCGGCTATTGCACGGAAATCGTCTTCTCACGTGGTGAACGGTCGACCAACACTTCGTTTTTCTAAACGCGGCCTCCGCTCCAGGACCTTAGTGGTATATATGTCCTTACATGACGTAATTATGAGACTATTTATAAAATCTCCAGCTTAATTATAGCACAGTGACTTCACTGTGTCCTATATTTTCCTACGAATCAATACTAATACAAAGAATCTTTATAGTTTTATGTATTATTTCAACACGCTAACATTAAGCTTTTTCAATCCGACGTGTGTTTGAAACACACGTCGGATTGAAAAAAATCTTTAGACAGCTACATTCATGGCGAAGGTTACAGGCTGTATACCATGACGCTTGTACCAATGGGACTCTGCTAATACGTAACAGGTATTAATCACTTCTCAAATAGATCACGTCTAAACAAGCCACCACTTGCCCATGCCGCACCGACGTGAAGTGATTGATATGTTGTCACGTTCAGTGCAGTTTTTATTCAACGGCCTTGACCCACCGTTCCCACCAGCTGCATCGACTACAATGTGTTGCCAACCGAGGTACGGCACTGAAGCAGAGCAATAATTAGATAGAAAAATGTAATCTGCCATTGGCCAAATTGGTACGACATTCAGTGCCAAAACTGTTGTGATTAGTTTTTGAGGCATGTTGAGCAGAGGAGTTACTATAATAATGTCCATGGTAAGTGTATCGCTTGCAGCCATTGATTTACAAAAATATAAAATTACACGGCCAGCGTCACAACACCGTCCGTATAAAATGTGTACAATTGTCAAATTATGCACTGTAAAAACAACTTAAAATCATTCCCGTACGGTTGGTTTTGCAAAGAAATCAACGACAATCACGAAAAAACCTTAGAATGGTCAGTATGAAATCGTGTAGCCTTCATTTTTGTAAATGAATAAACTAATATTTTCCAACATGAAGCCAAAACCAATTAATGTAGTGACCCCGGTCCTAACACTCTGGGATTTTGTCGTCTTGCTACCATAGACATAATAGAGTAGGGATGGCAGCCAACTCGTCCGCCAAATTCGAAAGAGGCAGTAAATGTAGCCTACTATCTGACTACCTTCTTTCATTGATTTCCCTCTGCGCAATGCGCATGTGAATTAGTTTCCTTCCTTCTTCCTTCTCTATTAACCAACGCGGACAGTTTTTGCCATCCTATTGTTACCATTGTGTCGAGGTAAACAATTGGGCGCCACGTCGGTTAGCAGGCCGCGGGTAAACAGTTCGGTTAGCACGTACTGTCCACAAAAACGAGGTGGGGCTAATTTGAGTGTCTGTGCGTAAAGTGTGCGAAAACATCGACTTCACGAATACAAACATACCTATATATATTATCCACCTTTACAGATTATAAAACAAAGTCTCCAAATATCTGTCTATATGTAATCGACTTTCTATGTATTCGATACTTTTACTCAACGAGTAGGTACTTCTTGGCAGGCATTGAGTACTCGCGAATAATTTAACACCTATAAATAATGTATGAGGGGTCTTTGTAGAGTCAATAATCAGGCCATAGTGAATATAACACACAGGGATATGGACCAATTGACTGCCTCGTGGTCAATACTCGGTAGTGGCAAGCATGTTCAACCAGGTGAGGTCCTCGATTCGAGTCGCAGGTAGGACCAAAGTGCTGTAGGGAGTTTTCAATTTTTAATAACAGTCCGAAGTCAGTAATTTGGCGGTGTTCCAACCCATGCCTCGAAGAGCACGTCTAAGCCATTGATCCTGCGACTAATTTTTCGCGGGTCGTGTCGAATTGCCGTCCCATCAGTTTAGGAGAACGAGGGAGCAGGGAGCGCACTTGTTTCTATGCACACATGTGTGCAATATAAGAATGCCCTGCACAGTTGATTAGTCTCTACAGAGTTGAAATTCGGCCAGGATGACATTATTATTATGGGCCAATGCCCTGAATGTAATGAGCATATTTCGGGGAGATAGATCGATGATACATGCGAAGTATTCTTGTGATAGATTACTGCTGATGATGACGTGTTTATTTTGATTGAACCGTGATATAAAACGTGACAAAAACGTAAACCTGATACGACGCATTGTGATCATATAGAATCCATAAAAACTTGAGACCCCTTGGAAAACTCCAAGAACTCCAACAAAAACTTGTTAAATTTAATTTCATTAAGCAAAAACAGTTGCGCACTCGTAACTTGATTTTTGTCCTTTGTTTCGGGCCGAGATGGGGACGTGACGTCCCAGAACAGAGACACGTTGCCGTGAGAGAGGCAGCTGGACAGTATTCGGAATTCAGGCCTCCCTGCCAAAGACCGCCTGTCGCTGGATGGATCCCGTTGCATGCAGATCCGGGATCCTTAAATTATTCAGCTGCCAGGTCGAAGGGCAAGGGTTTAGTCGCTATTGCACTCCCGAGTGCCGGGTCGGACACTTCGACTATAGAAAGAGGTGGTGCTATATGGTCCAGTAACAGATATGCTGTTGCATTTCGTACGAATTGTGAGTATCCAGTGGCCCAAAGGTAGGCAACGCATTTGTTTGACACTAATAACGCGGATGTCTATGTGCATCGATAGTCGTTAAATACTCCGTTTGCTCATTGCCCCCATATAGTATTTTTTTATACAAATAGAACCTCTACGATTTTAGCCATGACGCAAAGGTTTGATAAATAAATCATAAACAATTAAAATCAATAGTGTGCTTCCGCAATAGCTTCGTCGAGTTTGCGCAACGGTCCTTGATGAATCCTAAATTAATGTAGCAATGATAGAACCAAACATCAGAACCTTCCAGCGCTGTTTTGTCATGAACATATGACGCCATACAATAAATGACGTTGCACCCACACATGGACCTCTAACGTAGAGGCAACGATTCACTGTCCTTCCACATAACTTGTTTCCAATAACAGCTTATGCGGAGTTAGGTCAGGCATTCGACAAATTCTATCATATCATAACTCATTATTTATTAGAATCTGAATGTTTAAGGATGAGGAAATTTTAAAAGGCACGTCATTGCAATCCTTTATCATCATATAACATCGACGTAAAATATAGGATTTGCCAGGCTTTGTTTCCACGGCATGGATTGTTCCGAAAAATAATGTCTTTGTCCGTTTCACATTCATACCGATTCTTTTGCTGTCCCAATGGAGGGTCGGGAAGAGAATTCGAGTGCATACGCATGTCCTGTGGTCGTGCAAAACATGTACGTTAATAATCCTTTAACATGGGATTAAATGATAAAAAATTGTTGATGGCTTCCTGAGCAATAAAAATGTAATAGAGATTTAAAATTATTTCTTTTAAACGATAACATCGCGTGAATGACTTTCCATTAAAATTATTCGTAATAATGTAAAGTCTGTACATTATAATTATATCTAATAACTTATAAACTATATAGTTAAAGCAAATTGTGTTTGTGAACTGGCTGCGAAGGTGTACTTTTAGAAACATATGAGAATTCCATATTCAAATTAAGCGTGATAGTGTTCGCTATCATTTACGCTTCACACACTTCCACATTTGAATTTGAAGCATGATACGTTAATAAATTAACATGACAAAATCTTGCGTGGGTGTGTCTCTAAACAATACAAAGTATATACAGACTATTTAGTATAACCCGTGTGAATTAATTTGACACGTCCAACTAATGACGTCACAGTCCCACTTTTATATGGTTATACTTATTAAACTTCTCGGGCGAATGAGGGGTAAGCGGGAGGGTGCATTCCAACGAGGTGCTAAATTAATCCGATACCAATTGTATGGAACACGGACGAACGCATTCATCGATACTGCCTCTTTGAACACGCGAGACATTTTTTATGAGCACTTGTGACGTCATAGCGTTTAGATACACCGCCCACGTTTGTAGACTCACTTATGAAGTTATGACCAGTGTCAAAAAATTTGCATACTTTTGTTTGAGCGTCTATTTTGGCGATACGACTTGTATTACGAATCGATTTTTTTCCACAATGATAATATACACTAAGTAGCATATTGAAAATACATGTCAGGGAGTTTTTTTTTAAACTATGTGGGAGGGAAATGAGGAGTTGATGCCTTATGATAACTACCGACACTCATAAACATCCCTATAGATATTATGCATATACATTGTCCCCTTCCCTCTCTCACGTGTGTGTTGAACTCACGCACCCCACAAAACGCGACAGCATAACTTTACGGTACAGGTACCTTGCCGGTCGTGCGGCCCAATTCGGATGTATCAAAGCATGGCAACTACCCCTGATTAAAATCAGGAAATGGTTTCCGAAACCACAACACGACCGTTGCATGTCAATTTAATTTATAACAGCTTGGCCCAAAGAGGCTACATCACAAAGAAAATCAAAGCCATTGCCAGATAATGATGTTGGTGACCTTATGCGTCCCGAAATGAGACAGGAAGGTCGAATAGTAAATCGATTGCCACGAGGAAATCGAGTCTATCAAATTTTAAAATGACAAGGCATTATATTGTGTTCTTGTCCATTTTCCTCTACATATATGTCGTAGTCTTATTCTATAAACCACCGTATACATTGAGACTAGCCATTTCCAAAAACAGGGCCGTTCTGTTATGTGGCGTTATTTTTCACTATTATCACGATTAGCCGGATTGTCATTGCGAGACGTTCGTTAATATCGCGGCTGATGTTTAGCCTCATTGAATATCTTGATCTTGGGCAGTGATAGATATCGATACAATTATGAAATTAGGCCATGTGTTTTGAGTGCAAATAAAAAATAACTACGGAGCTTAAACATGACAGGCCACAGTGAATTTCTCAGTGTTCGATGCAATGTTATTGTCGTATCAAGCAACGCCGCGAGTGTTAATATTAGTAAATAAAACGTGTCAAAATGGCGGACAATGATCCATTTTAATTCAATAGGGCTAGTTTAATAAATGTCTAACGCCGAATACACTTTCTCGTGGAATTTCACTGGGCCTCATTCAATACGGCTACTCGTTGGCCCTCTATAAAATTGATAAAACAAAGCGGCTTGAAAATGGCTAGCCGTAATGAAATACGGCAATTTAAATAATGTGATTGGGACATGATATACATCTTCGTTAACGACTTACGGCTTCCAAATAATGTGAGTAAAAAGAACTCTTAATTTAGTAGTGGCATGCTACATTACAGCGAGTCATCACAAAGAGAAGTGCCACTGGCGCACATTATACCCGCACAAAATGACTGGTACGCTGGCGCGTTTTGTGTTTTATGGTTCACCGGTGGCCCATTGGACGGGAACGTGTAAGAATGACGACGTCTGCACGCGAATTATGAGAAGGTCTACGGGCGTAGGTAGTAATTCTTTTCATTTGCCCTCTTGTTTAAAAACGAAACTACCGGATAGTATTAGATGCGCTAAGCCAAGCCTTACAGGACTACGATGTGTCCAGTGAAATACCGGTTTCAGATGTCACCCGTTACAATGTGAATCCAGCAGCAATTTAATTTAAAAAACAAAACAACACAGAGCACTGAAAAAAAACTTCCCATAAAAGAATTTAAATTTTATTATTCTGATTAAATGAAATGATACGTCTATGGTGTGCACGTAATAATAATGTCAAAGAAATTATGATTCACATTTAAAAAGATTTAAAAAAGGTGTTAAAGACCCAGTCAAACTGTATTCCAATTCGAATTTCGATCACTAGGCGACCTCTAGTTTACACTAGTTAGTCTTCCTAAACATTACTGAATCTTTCATATTTCATATTTGTTTAGAATAACTTTCACACAAGGACCTCATGGCATGCATATAATCGTCCCCTGACCCTGACTGCTACAATAACCCAAAGATACCCAAATATATCGAGGTTAATGTTGAATTAGTTCATCCGTTTAAGTATGCACTTACTTCTATTGTATCGAGAAACATTCGAGTAAATTAAGAAGCATAGTTCAATAAGCAAAAAGAAAGCAGGATGTTTTTTTGTGTATTAGATGTATTTCTATAATAAAAGTCCTAAATGTATAAAATTTCTTAAAATTACTAAGAAATATTAAATATATATCCGATGTCAAGTACCTGTAACACAAGTCCTTACGGTACTTATCACAGGGCTGGGCTAACGTGGTGTGATAAGTCCACATATATTATTATTATTATTATATGCTATCTCCGTACTGTAGCCGGTCCGGGATGGATGCGAGTAGCAGAAGATCGGTCGTCTTGGTGTTCAGTGAAAGAGGCCTGTGTCCAGCAGTGGGCCGATAAGGGCTGATGTTGACGATGATGATTGAAATGTTAAGCTTATAAACAGAAATCACATTTGTACACTAGGAAAAATTAAAAAAATATAACCCCAAAATCTTTCACATTTTAATTCACTTTACCTAGTTTCTAATGTTACAGATGTTTATGGTATCAGTTACTAATTATTTTGGAAATCAAGTGTCATGAAGATATCAAGGGTAGTGCCATGCTGCATTGTAGCGGAATTGGGCCGGCACGACACATCACACAAAGCGACATTTTCGGTGTCGCGCTTCGTGGCGTTCGTGAGTAGCCGGTCTCCAATTGGGAGAGGATGAAAGGAGGGCAACGCATCACCATAGGAGTTATGTGGATGTTCATGAGCGTCGTTAGTCGTTAAATGGCTTCGATCGAAGCAGACCGGGAGTTTTGGAGACCACCTCTTTTTCCGGATTGACCTACTGTTGGTTGGAGGCGATATTGCTCCCGCTTCTACAGTTCAACGGACTAACGAAGACTTTTGTGTCTTCTGATTTAAAGAGAGACCACCTTCGGCCGTCGGTCAATTTATTTCAGCACGAAAGACGATTATAGATGTCACTTTGTGGCAGTACTATGTGAGGGAGATGTACCTCGCCAGACGTGCCAGTCGTGCCGGCTTACTTACCGCAGTTTCATTATGAAAACCACCTACGTAAAACAAACGTAAGACTGCCTACACTAATTTACTTCATGCGTTCCTACAGGTCATTAGCCCCTGAGATGTAGTATGAATCGGAAGTATGAATCACATACATCATAATGTCGTCCACCTCTCAGGGAGCCTCTTGGTGTTCATCTCTAATTAATGAATTGTTAACGGCTCCGATAGGTTTACAAATTTCTCACCAACATGATTCAAGCCTTGTCGTGGCGATGTGGCTCAGTAACCTGGTGTAAACCCAGGCGAAGCCAATTGAAGCGAGGGGGATGCTCTTTGCACCCCTCTTATATATAGGAAGAGGGGGCAAAAGAGCAACATGTGGAGCCGCCTTTGCGCACGGAGCAATCGGTGAAGACGGGAACCTCACCCCATTGCACTCTGCCAAATGTAGGTGGCATTGTCCTGTGGTGCGGGACAACCCCATCTGTAGAAGTGCAGGTTTACTTGGAGGTTTAGCCTTAGGTGGCTGACTAGCCGTCGAGGTGCCCTGATGATCTGTTGTTCCGGAGCACCTCACCAAGACTACACTGATGGCACTCGCGGTGGTTTTTATGGGTATTCGGCACTATAATGTGTCGCGCGACCCACACACTACTGAACACCACCCAGGGCCAGTGAATAATAAATGCGTTTCCCCACGTCAGCAAAAAAAGGGTTTAAAATGTCTGGAACACACTGATGAGCGGTTTACCATGTTCTCCACGTGCACGTGGGTTTAGCTCTTTCTAAACTACAGTGGAGTATCTTCCAGGTGTAGTTACTTAATTTTTTTTTAATACTTTGCATTTCGACACGGTCTCCAGCGAGACATTCTTGTCACTCGACATATGATTACGTATATACACCATAAAATAAAGTCCCAAAAGTTGTCTGTCTGTATATGATCGATTTTCTCGAAATCTACCGAACGGATTTACGGCTAATCGTGCGGTAATTGTGCGGTTAACCTCTGGATAGAGCGATGCTCGAGTAAGGTTTTAGTATATAATTTGTTAAGGTTACAATTTATCCATGGAAGAAATCGAGGCGTATCGCTAGTCTATATTATTAGCGATAGTACATGGAAAAACCCCTAAATTAACATACGTTTGTGGAGACTTTTTGCCGGTGTTGATATCCATGTTAGTTCACGAGTTCCACCAGTCATGATGATGCACCATGTCTTTTGAGGCTTCATTACTTGTGGTTACGCCATGTCACTGTGACAACTGTAAGTGTAGTTTTTTGACCTCGGTTGTACACGGGTCAGGGATTCTAGACGATGTGTTTGACCTTACGTCCTTTTGTCCTCAAGAATTTGACATTGATCTAACATGACGCTAAAATAATCTATTGAAATTCGTTACTTTAAAGGGCTATTTCCCAAGAATGACATATCTGGTGGAACGTTGATGTCTCAATATTACTAGATTTATCAGTAAACTCCCCGTGATATAACAAAGGTATCCCATATAAACAGTAACCGATTATATTGGATACAGGGATACAGCCGGAGGATAGTAAAATGGATTCACTGGTATACGAGCATGATCTAAATGAGAATAAATAAAGCTGATCCCAAATCCGTGAGAATTGAGGATACACGGTCTAGTCACTTTATGCAGTTGATTCTTAGGAGGGGAAGTTTTAGTCTACCGCTGACCAATGCTTCTCAGACATGAGATGGATGCTCCCGTTGTTGGAAGTAAGCGAATTGTGAGTTTCCAAAGGTATTGGAGGGGAGAATGAAAGCAGAGTGAAAAGGCAGCCTCGTCATCCGCAAAACAGACATATGGATGTTAATAAAACTTCGATAATCATCAAAAGGCTCTGATGTCCCCTTAAATTAATTGTAACAATAAAAATATGTATCAAGAGATTGGTTGTATTGGTATTTATAAAAAAAACTATATCCAATAAACTCCTAATGTTAATGATTATGGCACACAAAACCCAAAAAGTCTACCCGATACCATGGCTGTTGTAAATCTTCTGAAACATCGGGCAGTTAAATAATTAAATAAACCGCGATAAAATCCGTAAAGGTAGTATTATTGTAACATTTATAAATAATCATAAGTTCCTGATTATGGACTCAATCAAGAACCTTAGCATTACATAACTGAATATATAATCAAGTCCAATTATATTGAATCATTTTCAACTGATCTTTATTAATGATTTCTACTTTAGATCCAGCGGCTCCGTCAGTCGATGTTTAGATCTACGTGTGATGCCGGGTGATATAAATATTCATGCGTCAGTAAGACGGCCATTACAAGTACGATGGGATTGGACAAAGTATAAATGTTATAAATTATATTATTTGATATTGACCTTTGAAAGGCTCAAAATAAATTTTAATAAAAACAGGTAAAGGACACAAAGTTATAAAGGAATAAAGGAGAAAAATGGAAAAACTAGGGTTTAATGTAGATTAATGTACGTAAATGGAAAAACGTTTGTATGCGTGTTTGTTTGCATTGAATAGATAATCGTAGGCCTAGTACTACACCGGTTTGAAAAATTTTACCAATAGAATCTTACATCATCCGTAATGAACACAGGCTATATTACACCTTCTAATGTGCAATGGATCATCATGAAAACTTCAATAATGTAAGCCAAGGCGTGACAAAATATCAAAGTAAATCCTTATTTTGATATTTTGTCACGCCTTGGCCTCCTACAGAAATTATTGACAACTACCTGTCCCGTCAGACGTTGTACTGTCATAAATTTAATTTTTTGTCATTGTAATTTTTATACTTTTGTGAATCAATGAATTTTGTCAATTTCAGTTAAATATATGTGCGGAGATGGAGCGAACAGATTATAATATCGGAAACGTAAAAAAGGTTTCCTAAATAAAATTGTAAGGAGCCAAATATATGCGAAGATATCGAAAAAGTTATTACAATGATGAAGAGAATACAAAGATATTCAGTAAAGGAAGGATAGAACATTTTTTAAATAATAAAAGGATGTAACAGATTTCAAGGTTTATTATACAAAGTTGAAAAAGATATATTTATTCATAGATCAGCCGAACAAAGTTAGTAACTATAGAAGAACCGGAAAGTTTCGTAAACTATAAAAGATACTGCTTTTACAGTTTAGAAAACTTTCCAGTCCTTCTATACTTACAAACCTTATAACAAGAACTTAAGGATCGAAATGATGCAAAGATTTACCAAAAATAAGTTATAAATATACAAAGCAAATTTTTTAAAGAGTGATGTGACACATGACACCGCTATGGAGACAGCTATGCTGTCGCGTTTCGTACGATTTGTGAGTAGCCGTTTGGTCCATTGGATCGGAACAGGAAAGGGGGGCTTCGTATACACATGACAATAATGCAGATGTCCATGGACATTGCGTGTTTTCGTTCCCTATAGTATAACTAAAATAACTAAAGTTTTCCAGACTATGATAAAGAAACAAATCAAAAAAAGGTGTACAGAGTCCCTTCCTCTGATAAAACACGTCATCTCTGATTTCCTGTTAACTGCTAGTATAGTGATTGACAAGTAATAAGGTTTAAATTGACATCAATTAAATAGAGCCGATCTGTGAACTTTGAAGTCGTTGTTTAATGAAATTTCAATACACACGACCAGTTCTATCCGGTTATTATTTACAACGTTCAGTCAGCGTCAGAGGCATCTGAACAGATCCAAATTTTTATAACACTACAAGCGTACGAAACATTCTCCACAAGTGTACAACCAACTCATTTTTTCATAACACACATCGAATCTTCACTTTTATAGAATTGGATAGTCCGATGAATGGCCCATTGGGGGGGAGGGGAAGCAGAGCAACGCATCGGCATAGTAATTGTGTGGATGGTCATGGGTGTCGGTAGTCGTGAAAAGGCTCCTGTTCCTCTTTTACCCGAAAAAGGACTTGGCCTCCTCAACAATCAACAAGAACTCCCATCGATATCCTAGCACGCATCCTGCGCCACCGCATCGCTCCATCGAATCCGCAGTCAACCGGACGGTGTCCCTTGGACTTGTTCACTACCACATTCTAAAAACGTGGACTAAGCATCGGATTCTTTGGGCTTTGGCCTGTTACAAAATGTTGGACTCAACATCTAGGTTTTCGAGGGACCTACCCTCAAAAAAAATAAAACGTTTACTCGAATAAGATCAATATAGTTAAAAGGCTTTCGAAAAAGGTAGTTACTTCCTTGTCCTACCTCTATTATTTTATTTTGTTTATTTATTACGTATCTAGTCTGTCTGTGTGTATGTCCTCCACAAAGGCACACTAGATGCTCAATAAAACTGCCCCGATGCGAATTTTTTGGCGTCAAAACCACCAATTGAACCCTGGGTACTCCACCGCATTTTCCTTTAGCTTTCGATTCACATTGACTTCTTTTTTATTCATTAATTTATTTAGGCAAACGAGCAACCTTATGGCGACTACCGACTTCCGTAGACAAACACATTATTTTCTTGCAGATGCGTCGCCTTTCCTTCCTCCTGCCCTCCAACGATTCACCGGATAGTCACATACTGCACTAATCGCGACATCGTAGCTGTCACTTTACGGCGATGTCATAAGAGAGAGAAAGAGAGAGGTGTCAGGTACTTCCCCGGTCGTGCCGGGCCAATTCGGCCGCAATACAACATGACACCACCTATTACCGAAACTTCTGCAATGCTACATAGCACTCCCTCTTGTTGAAGCTTATGACTTACTGCCGGCCGGCACAAGTTTCGTGCAGCTTGTGAGTTTCCGGTACCTCATTGTAGGTTTGAAGGGTACCACATCAGCATGACATCTATGCCGCACATGGACCCCCGTCTACGTGCCTGCAGCCGCACGATCTCCCCCTTATACCACATCAGCATGACATCTATGCCGCATGCCGCACATGGACCCCCGTCTACGTGCCTGCAGCCGCACGATCTCCCCCTTATACCACATCAGCATGACATCTATGCCGCACATGGACCCCCGCCTACGTGCCTGCAGCCGCACGATCTCCCCCTTATACTATAAAAACCCATTAAATACTCAGGACCCAAAAATCGTGGCGAATTCCAATCATAATTATTATGGTATTATAAGGCAAAACTATTTAAAACAGACCCAATTTTACTTCTTTAATCAGGTGATAATATTTGCATTGAATGTTTCATCAAAATTTGTTCAGCCGGTCCGTAACGATGCAGGAGAATGTCTAAATGGATGTGTAAATGATTTAAATCGCATAAGGCTGAGTCCAAACATGGATATCATTTAGTCAAAGTAACCTCATTTAAATACAGCTTTAGATGAATTTACATTTAAGGGTTCGCTCACAGTGCGGGTGCAGCAGCGTTTATCGTACGGAAATAAAAATATTTATTTAAAAAAAATAAATAATATCAATAAAAATATTGGAAACCTCCGACCCAACTACTTTCGAATGGCTGCACAGATATTCAAGAAACATAGGAAGGAACACTTTCGATTAAGTCACCTTTAAAAAAAAAGATTTATCGAAATGGGTTCACTCATTTGGGCGCTGCCTTGCCTGACACAGACACACACGTCAAATTTATACCTCCTTTTGCGTCTCCTTTATGTTGATAAAAGAGATTAGATGACATTTATCACGGAATATTAATACATAAAATGTCTTTTCACTACTATAATTGTTATACACCATCAGCACACTGCAGTTTCTCCCGTGTAACAGACGCACTCCACCTCTTGCGGTATATAGCTTATAACCTTCCTCGATAAATGTGCTATAAAACACTGAAAACATTTTGTGTATCGCATCAGTATACCTGAAACGCGCTTAGAGCATTAGTAGATTATGCATTACTCAACCATATTAATTTAAAGATTCCTGGTTATGATACAAATAGGACGAAAATACATCTAGTATTAGCTCGTTTTTTCCATTTGTTTGTATTGGGCCGGGACCTGGACGCTTAAAGCTGCTGACTTGACAAGCCATCGCAGTGTATATATGTATTCATGGACCTCAAAGTATAAAGCACCTCTATCTATCTATATCAATCCTCAATTTTTCTGAATTCGTCACATGTTGAGCAACATTGGGCACATCCCGATACGGCATTAACCTGGAAAAATTGGTAGTAACGGGAAAGGTGGAAGGGAGAAGTTCCATAGGTAGCCCGAAGAAATAGTCAGATCAAATCACTACACATCTTGATACTATCAGCGCAGCTCCAACGAGCAGCGGACTGGAACATTTGGAATTCATCATTCGCCAAATAAAGCAATGGGGGGAAAACCATCATTGGGGGAACAGATAATAATAATGTTAAAAAGTTTCATGGTATTTTCTTAATTTTGTTTTCGGCCAAACAAGATTGACGATGAGCCGAAACCAATCGACCATATTTTAATTAAAATACCTACACAGTGAAACATGACACATCTATGTTCTTGATTGAAATTCCTAAGCTCTATTACCGCTACTTCTTGGAGTCTGAATTAAGCCAAAAAATACTCTTATCATCATTCATCATCATTATACATCTTTACTAGTCAATGCTGAACATAGATGTATGGTAAATGCCGGAACAGCCAAACATCTGTTACTCTAACTATCACCATCAACCCTTATCGGTCCACTGCTGGACATAGGCCTCTCACAATGAACACCAAGACGACCGATCTCTTGGTACTCCCATCCATCCCGGACCAGCCACTGCACGGAGATCGTCTTCCCACCTGGTGGACCAATACTTCGTTTTCCTAAAAGCGGCCTCCAATCGAGAAACTTTGTGGCCCATCTGCCAACTGATCTTCTAAGTGTGTGACCAGCCCATTCCTATTTAAACGAGCTTGTATTCCGCATGATATCGGGTACTCTAACTATAATAGCTACAATTCTAAGCCTCATCTGACCTAAGCCGGTACCACTTCGTATCAACGCAGCCTCTAACTTATGAGTAGTCTTATTCTCTTCTAAACTGAAAGCTCTATCCAGAATTAGCATGTATGCAAACTGAAATGCTAGGTAATTTAATGAATGAAACTACCTTCAACTTTCGCCAGTGGACGAGCTTCCGTTAGTAATATCAATTGTAGATAATAAATGAGTAACAAACTTAGATACACTTTATCAATATTATATATAATAAATATAGTGAACTTATACACATATAGTTGATGAATTATTCACTTCTCGATAGAAGTTTATAATAATACTTGACTAAATAACTACGATTTTTATAACAATTACTACTTTTCCTAATAAGAAATCCATACGGGCCGTTGTAAATTTTAAATTAAATCAATAAATAGTGAAAATTATAGTTAAATTTCCAGTTATTTTATCAGGTTGAACGAAACAAGATAAAATTATATCTACACATATAAAACAAAGTCCCCAAAAGTAGTCTGTCTATGTGTGATCAATTTTCTCAAAATTAAATGAAATGAATAGACCGATTATCGAGAAGGATTTTAGTGTATAATTTAGATAACGAATTGTTCACAGGCAAAATCACACATTTTGCCAGGTTTTACTGTTAAAACAATTTACGCATACGCAGTGTTTGCACATATAAGCAAAGACGTTAATTGCGTAAAAAGTTTCGATTGAGAATAAATGGACAGTGACAGGGCGGATGTGGGTTATCGACATGCAGCTAACACGCGCTGATTGAGATAACGCGGACTGCTTTAAATAAGTAGGTGTATTGAGCTCACTTGCCTTACGTGACTGCTAACAAATGAATAGAATAAATATGACATATTTTAGGAAGAGGTAGTGCCATGCTGCATAGGGGGAGGTCGTGCCGTGCATGGTGCATGACACTACATCCTCCTATGCAACGGAATTGGGCCGGCACGACCGGGGCGGTACCTCTCGTACATATAATACTGCCGTAAAGCCTTATCTTCAGTGACGCATTTCGTGCGGTTTGTGAGTAGCCGGTGGCCCATTGGGGGTGGGGAGGCGGCAACGCATCGGCAGAGTAATTATGTGGATGTTCATGGGTGTCGGTAGTCGGGAAAAGGCCCCGATTGTTTGTTTGCCCCCTATCCTATAAAAAAAATATTTATTATAATATCGCGGGGCTAAAAGTGTCTGAGCATTTAGGGGACTATTCTCGACGGCAGCTAACCTGGGGACACAGAAGATTCTCCCCCCCCCCCCCCCCC
>JAFELO010000919.1:309567-325311 GCA_017140195.1 Eumaeus atala
AAGTTGAACAAAATAGAGGCACAGTCGTAGCATCATCGTTTTCACGAAGTCATTCAGACCATTTTCGATACTCTTTAACTTCATCTATTATTTTTAATATTTACGGTAAAGTTTATAGTGCCTCGGCATAAACGTTAAGCCTTCGACCCTGCCCCTGATTCCTCAGAATCAGATAATAATGGAATAATCCTACGCAATAGGCTAATCTCTATTGAGATATTGGCACAGCAAAGTACGGTGTAGTAATTCATCTAGATGGGTATTTTCTTTTATAGGAGTGCAAACGAGAAATCGAAGACTTTGACAACTACCGAAGATATCTGCATGTCCCCTTTCCTTATCCCCTCCAATGAGCCCCTCAAGTGTGGTGGCAACTACTCAGAACATAAATAAATGCCAATAAAGCATAGGACTGGTCCGCAGGTTTGCGGTATCGCAACGGGCTATTGTACGTGCTATGTTGGGTGTTTCTCTGTCCGACGGAATTCGTATCTAAGTCAAAAGGCAGAGAACTAAAGTAAAGTCCGATATCACGTGAAGAATAATCTCGCAGAAGGGGCAACGGGCTGGTCACACATTCAGAAGAACAGATGGCAGATGGGCCACTAAGGTTCTGGAGTGGAGGCCGCGTTTGTGAAAACAAGGTGTTGGTTCACCCGGTGGGAACACGATCCCCGTGCATTAGTAGCTCCAGGATGGATGCGAGTAGCAGGACATCGGTCCTCTCGGCGTTCATTGAGATAGACCTATGTCCAACAGTGGACCGATAAGGGCTGATAATAATGATGACGATGAGGAAAGCATGGTTATCTACGTCCGCTTCTTATAAGGAGAAAGAAGACGAGACATTTGCCTAAATTTACGAAAGTAATGTGTATTTTATTCGATTGTGCCATATGTTAGTTATAATGGCAAAAACTTTGATTTGTCGAAAGCAAACTGTAAAATGCTACCAATAAGGTCAATTAAAAGTCAACCGCATTAAAAACATTAAAATTGTCCAATATTCCACGTAATCTGCGAATGAACAAGTAATAAATGTCGCCATTAAATGTTGTAAGTCATCGACTTTTGATATTGTACCACTTTTAGCACAAATATTTTAAATTAAGAATCCCAAATTAAAAGGCATGGTACAGATAAAATTTTATGGTTTTATGAAATCACAAAAAAGTACCCCTGCTTTGATAAGTATTCCATTTACATGCACGTAGCAAATGTAAAGAATATAAGGCCAGCAAACGCGAGCGATGTTACAAATATCACAATAATGTGCTATGTAAGTTACGTGCTACGTGTACGTAGCACTTGCGTGGCAGATGACGGGAATACTTAGTAGTAGATAGTAGGAGTGTGTCACGTCCTGAGTCAGGCAAAAAATTTACGTCGCGGTGTTTTTTTTTAAAGTGATGTCAAGTCGGCGTCAAGAATTTGCCGGAACCTCTTTAAGTAGAGACATAGGAGCAATCTGGCCTCCTTTCCATCTCCTCCCCAATGGCCTAGAGGTTACTAACAAACCGAACGAAACCCGATAGCAAAGCTGTAACAAACTTTTACTTTATTTTCACGTGCTGTGGCCAGCACCACCTCTTACTAAAATATATGTATTACTTGTGTATGTATTGTAATTTTTTAGATACATCACAGAAAAAAAAGGATGGTGATTGACTATTTATATAAAGTTTCTTAAATATTAAAGATATGGACAAACTAACTACAACAGTTCACAGTAAATGATGCAGGAGATACGATCACTTGTCAAATAATAATTAAAAAATATACAATTGATATTCAAACCTTTTGAAATATTTCTCTTTACTCTACCCATACATTAAGGTTACATTGAGTGGGTCACAGTGGAAAGTTATCGTGGCGTAAGCGAGGCAGATAATTATTCTCGTACGTTGTCGAATCAGTGTTGATTTAATTGAGAGCCGATAACAAGATTTAGATGCAGATAAAGTTGAACGAGTCAGGAGTTGTGTAAAAGATAAAAAGTACTTAAGGAAATGTATTTTTATATTTTTACTTGCTGTGCCCCGTGGTTTCACCCGCGGAACGTGATACTTGGGAGTATGAAAAATAGATAGCAGCTGATTCTTATCATCATTATCAGCCGGACGACGTCCACTGTTGGACATAGGCCTCCCCCACAGAGCGCCACAGGTCACGATCACGAGCCACTTCCAACCAGCGGCTCCCCGTCACCTTAACCAAGTCGTCAATCCATCGGGTTTGAAACCGTCCCACACTCCGTCTTTTGGTGCAGAGGATTAGCAGAATTAGATTTTATTCCGATTCTCCGACGTAATGAAAAATGTTTTACATAAAACTTAATGTTCATTAGGTCGGAGAATTATAAAATGCTCCCGTTTCGAAAGAGTATGGTAGCAAACATTGTGTTGAAAGTAATTTTTTTAATGTTTTTAATAATTTTTTATCCGGAGCTATAGAAGCGTGGAGAAGCCCAATACAGCTTCATTCGATGGCTATGAGTGCTCGACGGGTGAAGAAACTTTCTTGTATAGCATAAAGGAAGAAACCAACAATGTAGTTAAGGCCTAATTGAAAACTGGTGTTAGGTGTCATATTTATTTTGTTACTTAATTTGTGCTGAACTAAACCAGTGATGCATCCGAGAGACACGCTAGCTTTTACACTTTGTAGAATGTTATTTATGTGTCATGTAAATGTATGTCTCTTGTTTGTGATCAAACAGATGTATTATCTTTCTATTTTTCCTTATTTCTTCCAATATACGCCATCTGGTGACTTTTGGCCACTGGCTACTCCCAAAACCGCACGATATCATAGCTTTTAAGGCGGTGCTATGGGAGCGAGAGGCACCTCCCCGCTCGTGCCGGCCCAATTCCGTTACATAGGAGGATGAGATGCATAATGCATGTCGTTACATCCTTCTATGCAGCATGGCTCTACCTCTTATTAATCATAATATCGTAAATTAATTTTAAATATGTTCAAGTATTAATGAGTATTACCAAAATGGATGCCTTTTACGATAGAGCATTCAAGCATAGTCGTGAGGCCCTGGCCTCGTTTAAGTCGCGGGTAGGACCAAAGAGCTATTGGGATTTTTCAATTTCTAACAACAGTCCGAAGTTAGGAAGTATGCGGTGTTACACCGCCATGCCTCGGAGAGCACATTAAGCCGTCGGTTCTGCGCCTGATTTCTCTCCGGTCGTGTCGGACCGTCATCCCATCCGTGTACACTTGTGCCTGCGCACACTTTCGTGCAATATAATACGTCCCACAATATTGGCTAGTCTATATAGAGATGGGGGGAGCCGGCGGATGCAAGTGGCTCGTGACCGTGACCTGTGGCGCTCTTCGGGGAGACCTATGGTCCAGCAGTGGGCGTAGTCCGGCTGATGATGATGACGATGTAGAGATGCCCGCAGTGGCCGAAACTCGGATAGGAGGACATTCTTATTATTAGTCTGGGGTAGGCCTCTGTCCAGCAGTGGACGTCCTACAACTGCTGCTGATGAAAGGAGAATGAAATGTTAAGACAACGATGTTGTTAATGATGAAGGAAGTCGTTCAGCATTGGCCATACCCTTACATTAGGTGTATAATGATGCGACGCTGATATAATTACTGGACCTTTATACTTTTATATTTCTTCATCATATTAATTGTTACTCACCACACAGCCGTATGTAGTATTTAATTTGTTACCTGCAATACAAGTTACTTTATTAATTTCATTAGGTATTATTAATTATACACTCATTTATCTATCTTTAAATTAAAAGAAAGGAATCAACAGAAGAATAGATGAATATATTTCTCACTTACAGATCAAGTAAGAAGCAAGGGGCTCACTCAATAGGTATTTTTTATACTTTGCCCCCAAACGAGCCATCGGAGTATTTTTAAGATTACCAACGCCCATAGACGTCCGCATCAATAGTTGCGGTGCAGATGCGTTGATCTCCTTTCCTCCTCCTCTCCGATGAGCCACTGCTTACTCCTAAATCCCACGAAACGCGACAACATAGTTGTCACTTACGGCGGTGTCATATGACAGAGAGAGATTTTCCCCTGTCGTGCTGACCCAAATCGGCTACAATGAAGTATGGCATTATAGTAATAAAAAAATAAAAACTAGTGTAGTTCATACTTTTAGATGCGTCCCGCGGTTACTCACGCGTGTAATCCACTCTAAGGGACTACATTTTATTCGGAATTAATTAAGCTATATCTCTGTTAAATTTCATCCAGATCTGTTCAGTAGTTTTCGCATGGAAGAGTTACAAACACATTTCAACTTTAACATTTATACTTTTTTAATGAGACTTCCACCAAGCCGAACTCCGAGTGGAGTCCCTGGAGGAATGCTCAGATTAGAGTTAGGAGCGTCGGGACCAGCGCAGTGGTCACTTTTAACCTTGCCGAGAAGCATGGTTCATAGTGACAGTTCCGCGCAAGAGCAGATTAATGACCATAGACTGCGCACATTAGGGCACCGGGTTCAATCCAGGAGATCTCGGAGCCTGATATTTAGCGCCGATGGTGGAACTCGTGGGGTGTTAGTCGGCAGGAGTCCAAAATACCCCGGGGGTTACCTCCTATTAGGATTTCCCTACAAAAAAAAAGTGGCGGGCCAAAAATCTTTTCAAGAATTTTATCTCTCGCCTTGTTCTGCGTTTGTAAAAAACGACACTTCCAATAGAAAAACGGTATTTAATACATTGAAAGTTATATTACAACTTTCTTTTTGTAAAACTAAAATGTTGACCGTAGATAACTTCAGGGTGTCGGCTTGTTGTTATGGTGTGCGAGCGCATCCTAAATATTTACTTTCATAATTTTTCACTAACGCTCCAAAAGAGGTAGAGATAGTTGCCATTCAAAAATAGATTTAAAAATACAATTTTAATTATTAAATAAGCAAACAACAATATAGATGTACGAATATATTAATATAGCTAGGTCCAATGAGTTTATGTCCGTCCGTCGCGCTCGGATGCGCATGAGTTGAGTCTATTACGCGTTCCGACCTTATTTCACGTCAATCAATTTTCAGGGTTACATTTTTTCATCGAAACATTTTCTTATACAATGAAACTAATGTTTAACAGATATATTACTTTTCTTTACGGTTGATTTGTAGGAGAAGTGGATATATTCTCGCAATTTATGCTCGAGGTATGGATGAGTACAATAAACATGTCTGCCTATTTGCTATATATATAGCAAATAAGTACCTTTACTGTGTGAGTAAGTGACAGACAACGTACAGCCGAAACTACTGGACCTAAAAACTTGTGATTTGATGCTGCAAACAAGTTTATGGCATGGAATTTGACCATATTGCGCGGGTGAAATCATCCCCATGGTTGTTTCTAAATTACATACTTTTTTTTTTAATTTATTTATTTTGGCTTATGCAAACCACATATATGTAAGTGTTGTGTTTAATGATCCCATAGAGAGCTAACAAATGTTGAAAAAAAATATTCATTTTTGTTGTTCTCCTAATTATTTCATTATGATAGCATTGTGGAACTTTGTGAAGTGTCTCGGAATCACTCTTACCGTGCTCTCAACTTCAAAGATCACATAACCAGAGTCAGTAATAAAGCGCGGTACGTCTTACATAAGCTTCATTATCTAATAAATGCTAAAAGTAACATGTCCCCTAGAAATAAGCTTCATTATCTAATAAATGCTAAAAGTAACATGTCCCCTAGAAATAAGCTTCTTTATCTAATAAATGCTAAAAGTAACATGTCCCCTAGAAATAAGCTTAATTATCTAATAAATGCTAAAAGTAACATGTCCCCTAGAAATAAGCTTCATTATCTAATAAATGCTATAAGTAGCATGTCCCCTAGAAATAAGCTTCATTACCTAATAAATGCTAAAAGTAACATGTCCCCTAGAAATAAGCTTCATTATCATATAAATGCTAAAAGTTACATGTCCCCAAGAAATAAGCTTACGCTGTACCGAGTCTATATCCGACCGATACCGTTATATTCCAGCGTAGTTTTTGCTGACGATAGAGCTTCTCATATAAAGATTTTACAAAAAGTACAAAATCGCTTCCTGCGAATGGCCACCGGCTGTTCCTGGTACGTGCGCAATCTCGACCTACACTAGGGTTTTGAACTGCCCTTCAAAAACACCTCAACTGAGTATTTCGATCGGGTACCTCGTCACGTGAGCAATGGACTATGATACAAGCTGTGTGACTATCATCGGTCGTCGTACCACGGTCTGGGGACGAGAATGATCACATCACGACTACTGTCAAACACTTCCAGCAAACGCGTTCTCAAACACGACACCGCACACCCGGTGTAGGGACACGCAGACGCCCCCGGGACGTTTGCGAGACATACACTACAACCCAGACACACGTCAAGTCAGACAACAGCACACACGAATAGTCCGAGCGACACCTTCAGAGTGGGGAATATTCCAATACGATTCGCGATATACCTAGCTCAAATAACACCGCCGTGCCGGTGAGTTATTTCAAGACTACTGCGCGGAAGTTCTTTCAACGGTCTGAGTGTGAAGCCCCCAAGTATGGGCCCCCAGCCATGACCCTCTCCATGACCCAAACGTTCACGTCAGCGCCGTATCCATTTTAGCTACCGTGTGCGAGCTTCCCCATACGTTACGGTCGGGGGAGGAGTGACCTCTTGGTCCCTCTGGCCATGATAATAATTAATTAGCTGGTACAAATACTCGCATATCAGGATGCATCTCTCCCATCTGCGGAAAAGAGGGAATTCGGTCCCACTTACGACGCCAAATCTAGTCTCGTCGTCAGACGAGCACTCATAGCAATCCAATGAAGCTGTACTGGGCTTCTCGTCGCTTCCACGGCTTAAGTTCATATCATGAAAAAACAACATGGTAATAGTACTGAATGTTTTTTTGATAGATCATTACCATATCTTGATATTTACTTGTAAAATATTCAAACATCACTTTGAATTTAAACATTCCGTAGTTTCACGCGTATTAGAAGAGTATTTTCTAGTTTTCAAAGTTATTTCAATTAAACGGCCACTCTTTTAAGTGTAATACAATTTTGAGGACCGATTGGTGCAATGGTAACGTATGCGGGTTGGCCGAACGCGGTACGACAGAGGTCACGTGTTCAAATTCCACCTAGCTCCTGAATATTTATCTAAGTGTTAAATGTATGTCTAGAACCTGTAACACACTTACTTAGTACAGGGCTAGGTTAATGTGGTGTATAGCTCAGGCCTTGTCGTGGTGGTGGGGTTCATTAGCCTGGGGTGAACCCAGACACCTTGGGTGAAGCCAATTGGCCTTCTCTAGGGCTATAGAGCAGGAGGAGGAGGACGCCCTTTTTGTAACCTTCTTATGAGAAGACTAAAGAGAAGGGAACTAAAAAGCAGAAGAGGAGGGGCTTTTCCGCACGGGACAAAGGGATAGGTCCCTCAACCCATTGCAATGTCCCAAAGTTGGAAATGTTAACTTGTAGTGCGGGGCAAGCATGATTTATAGTTTCAGGGCACCTCACCAATGACGGCGCGGATGCCATTCGCGGTAGTTTTGGGGATATTTGGGACTTGACCCTCAAACCAGAGCCGGTGAAAGTGCGTGATTACGTTTGATCCTGTCACCAAAAATTAAAGGAACCCGCTTACGTGGCGTTATAAGTCCACAGATTATTATTATCTTTATTATTCTCTTTCGAATTTTCAAATTCAAATCAATCAGCCATTTTCATAATACTCGGAATATTAAACTGGGCTAAAGTAAGAAAACAATAAAATTGCATTTCACAGTAGCCCACGTAGAATTGAATCTCTGAAACACGTGACTGAAACATTTTATTTCATTTATTTTCAATACATTGTTGGGTACATTTCGAAGAATGCACATTTAATTCACAGATTTGCAAAAGGAAGCAATTCTTTGCATATCTCAAATCCAACTATTGTTAATATTTATTAACATTCTTTTAAAAACACTCAAGGTTTGTGTAATTAATTTGTTTTGCCATTTTTAGGGTTGCCTAATATAAAAGAAAAAAAAACGGAACTTTTATAGGACCACTTGTCCTTCTGTCTGTCTCTCCATCTGTAGGTCTGTCATGAACTTTTTCACGGGAATGAGTATAAGGATGATGCTGAAATTTGTATAATATATTTATATACATGATACAGACGTTTCAGTATATATTTTCCATGGAGTCTAGAAACTATAGGTTAGGTACTTGCAGTTGCCCCAGGATCAGCGATATATTTATAATTTACAAATTTTCCTGTTTATTCCTATGTTTGAACTGTAAGTACTTCTTGTCGCATTTTATGATTCTAAGTCAACCGATATTCTAGTCGCTATCGTAGTATCTTGTGACCACGTTGATATGGACATAATTTTTATAGAGCTCTAATACATTGTAGACTTTAGTATTTGACTTAAATTTCGGCTTGATCCATTTACACGTTGCCGAGTAAAAGGTCTTGAGAGACGGATGGACGGAAAGACGGATGAGCTTTTATAAAGATACAACGCTCGTAACTCCCGTTTGTACGGAATCCTCGCTGTGTGTCGGACTCACATTTGGTCGGTTAATTTCTTAATAATATTTTTATGAAAACTATATTTAGTTATTATAAATGCTTGCTACTAAATTAAATGGTAAGAAGTAGCGAACTGGGCCAGCACGACCGAGGAGATCTCTCTCCTCACATGACACCGCCGTAAAGTGACAGCTATGTTGCTGCGTTTCATGCAGTTTATGAGTAGCCGGTGGCTCATTGAAGGCGAGGCGGAAAGAGGGCAATGTACCTGCACGATAGTTACGAGGATGTCTATGTGTATCATTCGTTTTTAAAAGGCTCCGATGGCTCGTTTTCTCTCTATGCTATAAAAAACCGAATCACATCGACATAAAAACTTATTATACACGAAAACTGATTCCTTTGGGATAAAATACGCATGAAACCGCAGGGCACAGCTTGTGTATGAAACATAGAACTCGGCTTTAATAATAAATAAATCACGATCACGGCTTATCCTGATTTGAGCGCGAATCAAACCCCGCCCGTCAGAGGGCGGTGAGGAGACCGGCCTCATCACACAAGCCAAACGACCGCATCCTAAACAGCATGGGGAAGGGGATCACCTCTCTCTTTTCAGTCCCAAAGTAATCACTATAGGATACGCCCACAAACGACCCGGTACATTTCTTCCCATCTGCGGGAAAAGAGGGGAGGGCCTGTCCCCTCTTTCTCTAAACTAGTATACACAAAAGTCTCCGCTAGTCCGATGAAATGTAGGGGTGGGTGCAATAGCGTCGCCAACTAGTAGTAGGTCCTTACGAAAAAAAAAGTACTCGAACACATCTCTCTACGGATTTTATCGCGGTTTATTTTAATATTTAACACAGTCACAGTCTGCCCGTGACCATGGTTGCTGTAAAGCTTCTGAAATGTTGAGCTAGTTAAATTGTTAAATAAACCACGATAAAATCCGTAAAAATAGTTTTAATGGTAATGAGTAACATTCGCGTAAATTTAAGACATCAATATCGAACCCATGTCTTTTGCAGATGCTCTTAGACGGTGCTACCTTCTTGTGCTATTGTTTTTACATCCCATAAATAATGTATTATATACTTAGTATAGAACAAAGTGTCCAAATGTTGTACGTCTGTATGTGATACATTTTCTCAAAATATACTGAACGGATTTTCTTGCGGTTTCTACTCATGGATAAATCGATTCTCAGGGAACTTTTAGTTTATAAGAAAGCTGTCTGTCTGTGTGTGATCGATTTTCCCAAAATCCACTGAAGGAATTTTCATACGGTTTTCACTTATGGATAGAATTTTTCTCGAGGGAGGTGTTAAGTTATGTAATAGGTTTTCACAAAACCTACTAAACGGATTTTTTTATTTCGGATTTCCCAGGAAGGTTTTAGTTTATAATTTATTCACGGGTGAAGCCGCGGCGGATCGCCAGTTTATCTACCCTTATTACAAAATAAAGTCCCTAAAAACCGTCTGTCTGTATGTGTAAAATCGATGACGATTTTCTCGAAATGTACTGATCGCATTTCGATGCGGCTTTTTTGTTTAAGTCATTGTTCTTCAAGGGTGAAACAGGATCACTGGTATATAATAAGATATTCATTTTCTAACTTCACTCACAAAATCTTATGGCCGCTGCTACGGAATCTTTTGAGTAAATATAAGTAATAGTGTTCTATTAGAACCCTTCTGTTATGGAACATTTTAATTAAGCTTTAGTAATAGTGTTCTATTAGAACCCTTCTGATATGGAAACTTTTAATTAAGCCATAGATACATATTTGGAGCCATTAGATCTCCGCTGTCATGGAATCTTTTGAGTAACTTACAACTTACAAATCTCTGTACTAGCTAAACCAAGACGTCCATAGAACATTTTTATTATAATTATAAATACACGTAGTAGGTACGATATTATTAGGAAGCATCAAAAATATGTTGGTGCTTCTTAATATTGTACAAAATAATTGGAACGTGACTTAATAAATTGAGCCACATCGTAGTGAACGTGTCGACGTGGACTGTTAGCTCTATTCGGGCTTTGAATCATTAGCTAAGACTCGACTGTCGTAGCCCCAAGGAACCCTTTGAATCATTAGCTAAGACTCGACTGTCGTAGCCCCAAGGAACCCTTTGAATCATTAGCTAAGACTCGACTGTCGTAGCCCCAAGGAACCCTTTGAGTGTGCCTTTGATAACATTATTCTATTGGCGCACTGAGACAATGTACCTGACGTTTTTTACTGTAGCTCACGTTAAAGAAAAGCATTGACGTCAATTACGTCCTACATTATTGTGATGTGTACACAAACGGTAGTACACAAATACGCTGAGCAAATATTGATGAGACAAATTGTTAGAAGAATATACAAACTTATCCTTTCACGCACGTTTGAATTTATGTTTAGAGCAGTTACCAATAGGCGGTGTTGTTCCTCTGGATAGTCAATAATTCTTTTTTTATAGTATATGGGGCAAACGAGAATTCAGAGCCCTTTCGACGCCCATGAACATCCACATAATTCCTATGCCGATGCATTTCAATCCTGACCCCCCCCCCCCCACCATGGGCCACTGACTACTCACAAACCGCACGAAACGCGACACTAAACATGTCACTTTTCGGCGGTATTAAGCGAAACTACAATTATTGTAAACAATATTATTTTATAAATTATATTAGTTAGGGAACTGGCTTGATAATGTGTTGTTGTTGTTGTGTGTCGTTATATTAGCCGATGTACTGCCCTCCCTTACTCTTTCTCTCCAATGGGCTGTACCGATTTGTTGCTACGGGCCGGTAACTTACAAAACGCAGGAAGCGCTACACCGGCGATGTCACTTTACGACGGTATCAATTCACGGTAAAAGTTCTGCCGCAATGCACTAAGTCTTACTACACTACATATATATATATAGTCTTATAGATACACCATCATCAGACGACAATATTATTAATATGAAATAAAAGGGCCTATTGATGTATTGGCGACACGACCGTGTAAGTACCCCTCACACATATTGTACATCCTTAACGCGACAGATATACTGTCACATTTCCTGTGGTTTGTGAGTTTAAGGTGGCCTATTGCAACCAAGAGCAAATACTAGTTACGCTGTACCTCCCAATCAAGATCTAGTACACCCACATCGTAAGAAGAGTGAAGTAAGATTTCTTGTTCATGTTATTGTTAACTCTGATTGTCTTCAAGGAAACACAGAATGGATGAGAGAGCCGAGAGATATGTTTTCGGTTGTTTAATAGATTTCAGATGAAACTCTTTGCGTCGCCGGAGAAAAAGCTCTCGTTGACTTTGTACTAGGAGACTTAACATTTCAAATAAAAAGAAAATACAAATCCGAACAGTTTTCGCATTTAATTTTCTACCGCCAAATTACATAACAATACACATTCTTCAGTAGTGCCATGCTGCAGCGGAAATGAGCCAACACGACCGGGGCGGTACTCTCGCTCACTTGATACCGCCGTAAAGGGACATCTACGGTGTCGCGTTTCGTGCGGTCTGTGAGTATCCTCCATTGGGGGGAGGTGAAAAAGAGGGCAACGTACCGGCGCAGTAATTATGCTGATTTTCAGAGGCGTCACTGGTTGTAAAAGGGTCTTACTATTGCTCGTTTGTCCGAAAACGAGCGAATCATCTTGATGGACGGCATCGAGCGAAATACACTGGGCCCAGACTATCATCAGGATTTGGTAGCAGTCCATGAGGAAGGATAGGTAACGACATAGCTGCATCGAGATAATCAGGACTGACGAGGCCGATGACAACTTCTATATTTGTGGTGCCACGCCCCAGAAAGGGGAGAGCGAAGTAACGAGAGGGCACTTAAATTATGTGTAGGGAGTCAAGAATTGCACGATGGGGAACAGAGCCGGTGAACAAACACTCGTGTATCACCCATGATCCACTCTGTATACCGAGAGGTGGGTAGGAGCATGGGTGGAGGTGGGTAAGTGCTCGTTTGTCCCCCTATACTAGAAAAGAGGAAAAAAAATCATACCAGACTCCTTACGGATAGCCAGAAGGAACAAACAGAGTGCCATATGTCCTTATAGATTTGTGATACTCCCTCAACATTCATATTATAATATTGTAGATTATTTATAGAAGGCATAAAAAGTAGGTCGCTTTAGAATATGTTGTCTGTGATGAGTTTTAAATAGTAATCAACTGCCACCTAATGAAATGTGTCATTAAAATCCAATCAATTGCAACATGGCGCCGGGTTTCGTCACAATATTGACGTCAACGTAGGAAAATTATATTGCACAAACTATCGTCACGAGCAGCGCTACAATAATATGGCGGCTCCCGGCTACAAATTACTATTAGCATTTATAATAATACAATCATTTGGGTCTTTAATCTGGTTAGTTAATACCTAAGTTTTATGCAAATTATCTTGTAAATATCTATGATTATTTGTCTGCCACGTTGATTAGTTAGATGTTCAACCACAGTCGAGGAGTCCTGGGTTCGAGTCCCGAGTCGGACCGAAGTGTTACAGGGATTTTTCAATTTATAATAACAGTCTGTAGTCGGAAAATTGGCGGTGTTAATCTACTACTAACTAGTCCGGTTGTGTCGAACCGCCGTCCCGTCGGAATAGGAGTATGAGTGGACAGGGAGTGAACTTGCGCCTACATACACACTTGTGCGCTATAATATGTTCTGCGCAGCTGACTCGTCTCTATAGAGATGGCTGCCGTGCCCGAAATTCGGCTAAACGTTATTTTTTATGCAAAATTAAATTAAAAATCAAACCTTCAAGTACACGCGTTAAGATGCTAACGTGAGTAGTAGCTGCAATGAGTTACTGTAAATTAACTTTATTAGTTACACTAAAATGACAATACTTCAATTTATAATCTATTTTTATCAGTCTTTATATAATAATATTACCTACATTAAAAATTAAAACAAAAAATGTTAAATATGTGTTCTCTTTTATATGTAAAATTTCATTATCTACTGGGGCGAGAAATATTGGAATGGTAGAATTTTTTTTATAGTACAGCCCATATAACATGCCCAATCGCACTACCGGCCGGGTATGACTCGTTCACAGGGTTATAAAAGTTGATGTTTTTCTGGGGATTTGGAAACCCCAAAATTTACAACATTACAGTGAAACGCATTTTAATTCGACATGTGACAGCCATGCGGTCGCCTTTAGTGCGGTTTTGTCATTGAGCAGGTCTGTAGGCACTACCCTTTACGAAACCGTCGATATTTCAGTTCCAGTTTGATCTTTGCATTCTTGAGCGTGTCTTGACAGACGTAAAACAATTCCATTTCCAAATCCACGTTTAGACTCCATAGAAAGGAGCGATCATTAAGACACCTCGTTCATCGTACCCTATGTGGACTATAATATTATAAATCATACATTTGATGATAATTACTATTGCAGAATGGATACTATGAATTATATCCAAGACATGTAGAAAACACGAGAAGATTTATAGCATTATAGATCGGTGAGTCTTTTACAAATTGGTTGATCGATTAGGTACGATAGCGGTAATGTATTCAGGTCAATAGCGAGATAACGCCGTACGTATTACAACGAATGTTCATAATATTGCGTTTAATGTACCCGTATATAATGTTTTACAATATTGAGCCAATGATTGACAAGATAAGAGTAGTTTGACACCATCACTATGAGCGCATGTGAAGTTATTAAAGATGCACGCACGCCACTCCTGTAACTTAGGGCATCTTGCGAGTGACGTCCGTATGTCTGTATGTTTTGTAATAAGAGCATGTTTGTAAGTGTATGTATGTTTTTATAGTAAAAGGGACCAACGCCTATTGAAGTCAGTATGATTAGAATGCAAATGCGTTGCCCGTTCTACTTCTTCTCTTTCAACAGGCCACCAAAGAGTAACGAGCCAAAACAAGACAGCTGTGCTTGCTATGCGTTTGTACGAAACGCGACTGTAAAACTGTCGCTTTACGGCGGTGTCATCGGCGAGAGGCTCCCCGGTCCTGCCGGGCCAATTGGGCTGCAATGAAGCATGGGATTACCTTTTACTTGCATCATGGCAACTACCCTTAACATATAGATACTATACATGTAGATTCTGTCGCAAAGTTATGTTCGTCCTGTTTGTGAGTTTCCGGTGGCCCATTGGAGGAGGAAGAGCAACACATTAGCATAACAATTATACGGGAGTCTATAGGCGTCGGTCACTAAAAGGCTTCGATAGTCCGTTTTTACACTTACACTATAACAAATGTACACACGTGAAGTCGGGGAGCGCGGGTAGTATGCAATACATATACCGGCTCCGCTCGGCGAGGTATTTCAAGTATCCTGCGACTGCGCAGCGCAGCATGAGAACAAGTCACTCGCTTTCTACAAGACTCATGTAATATTTATGCAATTGCTTTATTCGATCAATCATAATTGTAAAAACTTCGCTGCCGTGTTTACTTGTTTTTACAAGTCACTTAGAAGATTAGTCAGAGGTAGCGCCGCACTGTATTGCTATTGTCAACTTTCGCGGGTTTGCGTATTTAAGTTGCCGGTGGCCTAGTGCAGGGAAGGAGTGCAACAACAAAACAGTTATTGCTAATGTCTATAAGCGTCAATTGGGGGTCTTTTTTTATAGCACAAGGGGCAAACGAGCAATCGGACCCATGGAGATTCGCATGATTGTTACGCAGATGCGTTGCCCTCCTATCATCGCCCCCCCACAATGGGCCACCGGCTACTCATAAACCGCAAGAAACGCAACAGAGACACTGTCACTTCACGCCGGTATCAAGTGAGCGAAAGGTACTTCCCCGGTCGTGCCGGCCCAATTTCGTTGCATAGGAGGATGTAGTGTGATACACTATGCATGGCACTCCTCCCTATGCATATATATGAATTCCTATATGAAGCACTGCACTATCTCTTCCCAAGATATCGTTCAATAACTGATATAACCTATTAGAAATTCATAGGCATATAAACTGCAAATTTCGGTTTCACGGGCTCAAGTTAGAAGTGCATTTAAGTGGTTGTTAAGAGTTAGTCGCCACTGTAATATTAACTTGTGAAACTGACAATATTTTTATAATAGCTCTATAACATCTCTTACCTCGGCATATAATAGCTCGTCTAGTGATAAGACGTCTCTTACCTCGGCATATAATAGCTCGTCTAGTGATAAGACG
>JAFELO010000919.1:327494-356885 GCA_017140195.1 Eumaeus atala
GGGTTTAACAGTCGCGCGATCGTCGATGTGCGTGCGGTGGTAATTAAAGGGCTCCGATTTGTCGTTTGTTCACCGACGCCGATTTAACATTCGAGAGGTAGGACGGAAGGCTGTTATTAGTTGGAATATTTAATATAAATCGGAATTAGAATATTTTTTCAACGGAATCGCGGATGTTGTCCAGATTTAAAAGGCCAGGCAAAGCATAATGATTTACCAATTCATCTAAGGTGATTCACGGTACGATTAGTTAGGGGATATTGGGGAAACCCGAATAAGTAAGGGTAATCACGACTACAGGGTCATAACATCTCCTCGCTGGTTTGTGTGGCCCTCCCATTGCACCTCCCCGCGGTCCTTGTTACGTCAGTACGTCGGTGCACTGTACCAAACCGCCAACTTGTCATTTATGCCAGGCCAAAATATATAGTAACCACGATATGTATAGTATGAAACAAAATCACTCTCCGTCTCTGTGTGTCAATTTTCTTTCCACTTTCAAACCACGGAACAGTTTTGATGTAGTTTTCACTATCGCTATACCTATATACAGATAACTAGCATCAGCCAGTGGTTTCGCCCACGTAACTACCGTCCTGTTAGTCGTAGCCTCGTGCTATATAGCCTATAGCCTACCTCGATAAATGGATTATTGAACATAACACGACTATTTCAATTGGGCCCTGTAGTTCCTTCGTTTAACGCGTTCAAACAAACAAACTCCTCAGCTCTATATTGTTAGTATAGAGATTTTCTAAAGGTTCATACGTGAGTCTGATTTCGACCTACTTTTAGTATATTGATGATGAGTACTCGTGAACACGGCACAGGCAAAATGTGGACGACTCCATTACAATATGGACGACTCCATTACAATATGGACGACTCCATTACAATATGGACGACTCCATTACAATATGGACGACTCCATTACAATATGGACGACTCCATTACAATATAAACGACTCCATTACAATATGGACGACTCCATTACAATATGGACGACTCCATTACAATATGGACGACTCCATAACAATATGGACGACTCCATTACAATATGGACGACTCCATTACAATATGGACGACTCCATTACAATAGGCCACCAAGATGTAACGCCATATTACGAACAATAGCAATTTCATGTAGTTAAGAGCTTCATTAACATAGGCGGACATACATTTACCCGACTTGTACAATGAAGTGGCAGTCGTTGTTCTATAAATATATACACACGTAGCTCAGTGAGGACTAAAGTGTCGACGTACAGTTATAATCGATGTAAAAAACTGTTTATCTGTCTTTTAAGTTAAAAAATATATTATATATTGCTCGTTTCAGATGTTCGCTTTTAGAGGTTGTTATAACCCTATCGTACTTCGTAACTAAGTCACAGTGCCTTAACAAGAAACCGGTCAAATGTGAGTTGGATTCGCGAATTACGGGTCCTGTACAATTCTAAAAGAGACTGCAAAAATTCCTTTGTGAAGAGAAAAACTTTAACATAACATTGGATGAACACACTTTCATAACAGGGCTTGTACGGATGTTTATAGTCACGAATAGGTATTCACTGATCATTTCACAACAAAAAACCGCGCAGAATAATATATTGCGTTTCTTAACGTTTACCGTATGATTGTGCTGTTGTTGTATGGAATGTTCAATTTATATGAAACACGTTGAAGTTATGCGAATAAAAAGTTACGGATCGTGATTTTTTTACTTTATTTTGTACTTGAAAGTAAAAGTCTAGGGTATGATACAAGGATGCCAACTGTCTATGTGATACATTACTTGTGTTACGTAAAAAAAAACTTCATTTTATTAATATATAACTATTTATACATTACCATATTTTAACATTAACAGACGAGATTAAAAAAAGTGGTAATGTTTAAATAGTTATATATTAATAAAATGGTAAGTACTTTTACGTTTGGTGAGATCTGCATATGCAGTTACGTTATGTTAGGTCCTGGGCCACCGACTACTTGGGGTTACTAAACTGTAAGTAATTGGTCGCGATACTTGTGGTTACTAAACCGCAAGAATCGCGATATCATAGCAACCGTAGCTCGTGGCAGCGGTAGCGCCGCGCGTATGTGTATGCGTATAGCATTTTAAGATATTTTTTCGGAACTATACTTCTGATGTGGAAGCGAAGATAAGCTAAATGCAGCTTCATCGGATTTTTATGGTCGCTCGATTACGTTTGGGTAGAAAGGGGGACCGAACCCCCACTCTCCCACAGATGGGAGAAATGTATCCCAATATAAAAATATTTGTAATATCTAATTCAAACTTATTCGTTTATGGTGACCAGATTGACGGCGGGGTCCGTCATCCTCCGACGCTGACGTGGAGGGCAATTGCACGGTAGCTCAAAGGTCTCGGCTTTTAAGATAGTTATAAGTTTTAATTTCTATCGGCAGTCCTTATGACTGCCTGTTGCCTTTCAAATCCTAATTTGATCAACTATTTTTACGCGGACTGTACAAACACATATTTAACAAGACGCATGCTGAAAGTCATAAGGCAGAGAACTAAAGTATCCGATACCACGCTATAATAGGCTCGCTGAAGTGGCAATGGGCTAGTCACACACTCAGAAGAACAGATGGCAGATGGGCCAGTAAGGTTCTAGAGTGGAGCGTTTAGGAAAACGAAGTGTTGGTCACCAGGTGGGAAGACGATCTCCGTGCAGTAGCCGGTCTTGGCGTTCATTGAGAGAGGCCTATGACCAGCAGTTGACCGGTGAGGGCTGATAATGATGATGATGATGATGCTGAAGAAGATTATCAGTAAGTTTGTTGCTATTTATAGTAAGTATTTGTATAATAATAACATGATAAGTCCGTCTCCTGACGCGCACTTTATAAATACTTACTTCAATTTAACTTGTTGTTTTAAGTTTACACACGATTTCTTTATCTATGACTAGCAGTCCGCCCTGGCTTCGCACGGATATTTTAAAAAATATGGAAAAAAACATTGCCTGTTATTGCCCATTTGTTGACTAACGACTCCAATTAACATCCGACAGACCACAAGTCGTGTACTTACTTATGACTTCGTATATCTGACAAATATTACACAGTTTGTATAGTTGCGAACTTAGTAACAGTAGTGTAGGTAATCACGGAAAATCTACTAAACAGATTTGGATGAGATTTAGCACAGTTATAAATTTCAATCTGGGATAACAAGTGAAACACCTTGTATCCCGTAAAGTGAATGGATCTCCTTGGTATAGATTTTATACGATGAAATTGAGTGACATTGCTGATTTGTGTATAAATTTTGATTTTCTTATTTCATAAAGCTACGCTTGTTTCCGCATAACACAATTAACACAGAATGTTTAACAGAGCGCGATTCAATTACCGCCACTGTTGATATTTAGCCACGAAATGTCGCACCGGTTTCCGTAAACACGGACAAATGATAATTGGGAAAAACAAAAAAGAAATCACAAAGTTGTATGCTTAAGTACGATTTGATAGGAAGCGTTTCTGAGACAGTATCGTATGGTAGGTACTTTATCTCTTTCAAACTCTACTCTCCCTTCTTCTCTCGATTCGTGCGTTTAGCAAGTGATCTGGATGCTGCCAATGTCGTGTTCTGACAAAGATAAGAAACAATGTAAGTGTGTATTTCAGACGATCAAGGTTTCCTTTTAACTCCCTACTTGATTGAGATTCGGTATAAGAAACTCTGTAATATAGTTTAGAAGCTATGTCACTGCACACATTGCGAAACACATATGCGACGCGACGGAAATAAATGCCGCGGACGCCTCATCCTTCCCCTTGGGCTATCATATAACTCACACTAAACTCGACAGGATAGCTATTACTTCGCTAATAACATGTGAGTGATAGGTAGCCCCTCGGTCAAGCGGCCATGCAGCATGGCACTACCTCTCTATATACCTTATAGTAGTTATTCATAGTGACTTATTTGCCTCACGGGGAGGTACAATTCACATCGACTTTATTCATTAACTTCATCAATTAGGTATTTGTTTTATCCTGTTTCTGTAACGACGGGAAAACATGGCGTAAACATTTATAAACCACATTGATTCCGTGGTTCTGTGAATGACATGACGTTATATGTGGCGAAAAATGTGTATGTAGCGCACAATGACGTCCTCGTTGCCGAATTTGGGGTATGGCGGTGTCTATACAGGTAAGCCAGCCGCACAAGAACTGTTACAATGCCAAAGTGTTTGCGCAGCCGCGTGCCAGTGGGAGGGCATGGCCAGAGGGCAATCAGGCGCGGGATTGACATCTTAACATATTCTCTTAGGCATGCTAATGTAACACCGCCGGCCTCTCCGCTCCGGAATATTATTATACATTGAAAAACCACAATAACACTATTCGTTGGGATGGACTGCAAACCTACAGAACTTTTTCTCAACATTTTCTTAACTGACTGGACCCATGACATTTTCCTACTACTGCCACTGTGATTCCAGAACAGACTGAGACGGCCAGCGGGTAGTTGTGACTATGATAACAAAATTCAGGGAACGAAATGTTAGAACTGCCTCAGACCTGCAACGAACTTACTCACAAGAAGTAAAAGAGTGGTGCGAGATTCCAGTTTCCGTGGTATCATAAAAAGTGTTTAGAACATCTGCCACCAGGAAAATAATGAGTTCTTCGGACGCATCATCCGGATAATTATCCGGATGATGCGTCCGAGGAACTCATTATAACATCTACACATTTTTCGACGATTCATAATAGCGGGCCAAATAAAAGAGGAAAGACCAAGAGGACATAGTTCAATACGATAGACAAACCAAATTAGCACGAAGTCAATCGCACCGCCGAGAACAGAATGATTTGGTGTAGCATAGCACAAGAAAGAATAATAGCAAGGAGTTACCTCAGCAGCAAAATCTTCACGTCAGTTCCCTTCCCAGAGAGAACCGAATATCATACGTCCAGATCCCTACAGATTTGTCTTACTTTCTCCTCATTCATTATTCTCGTCATACAAACACGCCGGTTACAAAGATTGATGAGCTTCGGACGGCACCCAATCAATCCGAATCCGAAAACATTAGAGGCATCGACATGTGGATGAGTGGCAGCACAAGCACATGGTTATAACTTGGTCTCAATATTTTCGCACATCTCTTGATTGAGCCTCGTCCCTCGCTTCCCCCTTCACCCTCCGATTTCACCGTGTATACTTCATTAAGTTCGGCGTACTGTATCCAAGCGCCTACATGACGTAATTGGCGCCAGCGTAGACATTGCTAGTAATTAGAGCAAACAACTTCGTGCGGAGTTTTGTGACGTCAGTAGACGTTATTACAAGGCCACAAGAGCTACATTGACATGGATAGACGCCAGACAGACGTCAGGGGTTATCACCGTCGCCCTACCAGTTGCAGCACCAGACACAGAACAGATCCGTTATTTTGTAACTAGTGTACACGTACGTCGTTGGTCTGTTTTTAGTATCTGAATGTTTACCCGACTGTGCCAGAAGGAGGGTAATGTTTTTCGAGAGTTTGTATATATGTATCTATATAAGTAATTTCTGTTGCCCAGGGTGTCGTTAGATTCCTCTTGATAACGCGAGTGTTGATAGCAAGAGTTACTTTAAAAAAATAAAAAACAAAATGCCGCCATATTTAAGAAAGTGTCGCAACGAATCCGGTAACCATAGGGCCGCCACAAACCAAAACGACCTTTTTTGTTGCCTGGCTAAAAAAAGGCTAGCCGTAATGTTATACGGCGATTTAAATAATCCGACTGCGACATATTTAAGATGTAAGGCTGTTCCGTTACTTAGTGACTGACTGGCTAACCGAGAAGCAACACCCAGCCGAGTCTACTGTACCCACAAACTTGAAATTTGGTACCGAAGTTCCTTTCATGACGTAAGTGAGCATTAAAAAAGGATTTTATTTTTAAAATGTTTACCCCTAAGCGGATAAAAGAATAAGGTGAAGTTTATAATACATAGTTACTAAATAAAGATCTTCATGCAGTAGCTGATCCGTGATGGATGCGAGTAGCAGGAGATCGGTCGTCTTGGCGTTTCTTAAAAGAGGCCTGCGTCCAGCAGTGGACCGATAAGGGCTGATAATGATTATGATGATGAAATATAGACTATTAACTTAGAATATAATATTAAATTTGAATGTGTTGTGATATGGCACACGGGGGAAACCGCGGGGCGCTGCTGGGAATATATAGTTATCAGTGTAAGAATAAAAAACATATGGCGGTTACGGTTTACCGACGGGAAAAATATGAGCTCTACGACCAGTGCCCCAACACGTCTGAAACGGTCGCCAATCGCCATATTTTTATCTGACGCGTCTTGATTTGCGACCATCTCCCGATTAACTTACGAGCGTGCCTAATAAGCGACGACTTGTTTATTTCTTCACCGAGAGGCCGCTCACTATCTGTCCGTAATCATGCGCATCATACCACAGTCATCTCAGCTTATATCGAGATGTAAGAAGGAATCTGGCCATTGGCCCGTTGGAGAGGTGGAGAAAAGGAGGGCAACGTATCGCGATAGTAATTATGCGGATCGGTAGTCGTAAAAAGCCTCCGATTGCTCGTTTGCTCTACTATCATCATCATCATCATTACCTCACCGGTCCACTGCTGGACACAGGCCTCTTTCAATGAACGCCAAGACGACCGATCTCCTGCTGCTCGCATCCATCCCGGACCAACTACCCACCCGGTGAACGGTCGACCAACACTTCGTTTTCCTAAACGCGGCCTCCACACCAGAACCTTAGTGACCCATCGGCCATCTGTCCTTCTGAGTGTGTGACCAGCCGATTGCCACTTTAGCGAACTCAATTGTCGCGTGATATCGCATACTTTGCCGTATTCGAATCCGGAATCTCACGTGTGTCTATGAAAGTGCTTACTACTGAACCACGAGGCATACTACTGATATATAATACAACCATGACACTAATATTATAAAAATAAAAGACATATACTTAACGACAAAATGTTTTGAAATTTGGCACAAAGGGGACCTAGAAAACGTTTAGCTGCGTGTAACATATACGATTTCGTGGTGTCATAATTAACGTGTTAAAAACGTACAAGGGCCGGTTACACTGACTACCATTATTTTGTCGACTAGCTAGTCGATACTTTACTTTTAACTACCACATAAATGTTTCATATTTATTTCTGATCGGAACCTGTAAATAAAAAAAATTGTTGTTCAATTGCCACACAAGTTTTTAATAGATTAATCGGGACTTTAATGGGGGATTGAGGTTGCATTTTTTCTATAATTCGTGGTTACGTGATAAGTTAAGCGGCACTGTCTAGAATTCGCCGTTTTTTTTACTCGAATTGATAAAAACATATTAGATTAATGCGCCCGGAAAAAATATATGTTAATATATTTTTTTATAAAACTTGATCAATTAAGTCTTATCTTTTGTCAATTTATCATCATGATTATACATCGTATTCTACTACGTAGTAAATGACTGCGCCTTGTTTCAGTGGCAACAATGAGTAGCAACAGGCCGTGAGGTCCCGGTTCGAATTCTAAATAAGACCAAAAAATATGTTGGGATTTTTCAAATTCTAATAGAATTCCTGTATATTATACCTACTATTGTCGTAAATATTGTAACAAACGATTTTTTAAAATTGCAAATAACGTTTCTTAGTTTTAAAGTCTGTTAGTTTAATATACGAATATAAACAATTAAAAAAGCTTATTCGAAAGCTTATTCGAAGCGGTCTCCGTCGGCTGCAATACTGTCCTTCAAACGTTGAGGCCAGCTATCAATTGAAGCACGCCCTGTTCCCATGGGGAAATACTTCACTGCCAATCGTATATATTGTTTTAGGGGCTTCAAATTATCCCGGCATTTAAAGCAAGCTGTACTCTCTACAACTGACCATAAATCATAATCCAGCGGATTAAGGTCGGGACCAGGTGAAGTAGTCTTCATCTCTAATCAAGTCCGGAACGTTCGTTTTAACTAAAGATTGGGTGGATCGATAATTCTGGAAGGACCATATCTGGTTATAGAACATGGTGTTATTAAAGGTCTTAACTACCTTCTCAAGAATGGTACACTGATTCACTTGTGCTGTTTCGATACCCTTTTCACAAAAATATAACTCAGTCACACCTTCAAACCCACCCCACCAAACGATCACTGAAGTCGGATAATGCCCACGTTGCACTCTGTCGACTAATAGGGGAGCTCCCTTAGGGCTTTGAGCTCTATAAATACGTCATTTTGTTTGTTAAAATGTTGCTCAATTGTATAAAAATTCTCATCCGTAAACAATTTTTTTCCGTGAGCTCCCTTCGCGTACCCCTTAAGTAGTTGTTCCGATTTAACCAACCTATTCATATTTCATTCAGTTAAGAAATTACCACTGCGTCTCTTAAGGACTGCAAGTCCTAAAAAAAAAAGTCCGTTTCTTAAAGTACGCGACATGGTTCTAGGTGCTATTCTCAAATCCCAAGGTAAACTATTTTTGACCACCTTTTTCGTACAAACACTACGTGGACTACCAGATCTCTGTCACGAACAGAGGAAGACTCATTGTGCCTATTAATAGCCCGGTACACAAATATTTGAGAAAACACAATGAAATATCGTATAAAAATAACAGACTACAAATTGATATGTTATATTTTTTATTGTAACAGTACATACGGAAAGACTAAGCATAGATGTTTAATCGATTGGTGAGTTCTCCTGAGTTTGTTTCGCCGAGTCTTCTCATACCAGATTTAAGGTTAAATCGGTGATATATTTAATTGCAGACGTAAAATAGAGTTTTTTTTTTTACAATAATTTGTATTTTAAACAAAAACTATCCTACGATCAATCGGCTGGGCACAGTCGTGAAGTTATTGTGTCCGAGTGTACCGAGTTGTGTAAGATGACCCAATTTATTTATTTATAATAACACCACGTGCTCAGCCGGAGCGATTTGATTAGTTTAATTGGCAGTCATCGTAATCAGCCTGTTACAGAATATAGACTTACAACGCCAGAAGAAAACGGCCACGCAAATTAAACATTTCATTAAAAATTTGGACGCGACATTCCGATTTTAAATCGTAATCATTGATGTTCGATTTTTGAAAACAATTACACTTTTAAAATATTTTATTAATCAGCGATATTTTTTTTTTTTTTTTTTGTTAACTGTGCAATATTTGAATATGAGTGTAATGTCTTAGCTTTACGAGAGAGAATAGAACTCATTACAGTGAAACTTACGCAGGATTCAGAACCCAGTGATAAATATGATAACGTAATCGTAAGTCATTCATTCATTATTACACTTCCTAGCAGCAATACAATAAACGCGTTTGCGTTAGTCGGAATAACTAAATAAATATAAATAGTTGGGAACTTTTGATAAATTTGTAATATTATTACATAGAGATATTATTTATTGCTGATATCTACCTACGCATTATTACGTCAGAAACCTCAGTCCTTCTGTGAGAAAAGCACAAATCAATTGAAACGTCGAATATTTAAGTGTGTAAATTACTGGCGCTCATATCCGCTAAAATAACATTAAAGTATTTAGAGTAAGTTAGGTTTGTGAGTAGCCGGTGGCCCACCGGAGGGGAGGAATTAGGAAGGGAACGTATTTTCATAAATATTAGGAAGATGTTCATGGGGATCGGTAGTTATCGAAATGCTCTGACTTCTCGTTTGACCCACAACATAAACAATATGAAAAAAATCGTTTATCTATGTTAATAATATAAATCTGAAATGTTTACTTGAACGCGTTAATCTGAAACTGGTGTCCCGAGTGGAATAAATATTTTTGTGTTGAATGGTGCATTTATCCATAGGCCATATACCATGACGCTAAAACTAACAGGAGCGGAGTTGCGCGGGTGAAACCGCGGGGCAATACTACGACAATTCAAAATTCTTGTTAACTGCTCAGTACGAAAGTATTGAGCAGTTAAATAGTGTCAGTGTGCAACAATGGTTACAGCGTAAGTGCGTATCATAGGATCGGGGTTACTGGCGCAGTGTCGTTTAAGATATAACGGCGAATGGGATGTGAAAGCGACATATTGCCAGTTAAACATTAAGGCACGTTCTTTAATGATGACATTTTCTATTTTTTTTTTAACATAAAAACAATCGAGACAAAGATAAGGATTTTTGTCTCGGTTGTTAACTATAAAAAACGGTTGAAGTTTACACACAAATATTGCTCGACTTGGGGATTTCACCGGCGGCCTATTGTAGGGGAGGAGCATTGTTCCATCTCACGTCTCACGTTTGCGTTGTAATAAAAATTGTTATTATTATTATTATGCAGACGTGTGATAATAAATTTCGGTAACGTCGGCCAACTCTATTGTGATAAGGTATCTGTATCGTAGATCTCATTATAGTGCACAAGTGTTTGCACAGTCACAATTTTACTTTCTATTCCCTCATTCTCCCATTCCGATGGGACAGCCATCCGGCACGACCGGAGAGAAATTAGGCGCAGGACCGACGGCTTAATGTGCTCGAGGCACGGTGGTGCAACATAGCAAACTTCCAAACTCCGGACAGATTTCATAAATTGAAAAATCCTCATACCACTTTGTATTTTCTTCGGTCCGAACCGTGATTCGAACTCGGGACCTCATACCTGTGGCTGAACATGCTTACCACTAAACCCCATGGCAGTTCTATAATAATCTGTGGACTTATTGCACCCCGTTAGTTAGTTTTATATAGTTAAGATTCTAACGGGTAGACATTCGTGACCTAGGCGAGATTGGAACCCGTGACCTCTAGCGCAACACGCTCGGCATTACGTGACCATTTCGGCAATCGGTCACTAAGATACATAATAGAATATTAATAATTATCAAAAACTACAAGGTCTAATTTTTTCTTTAAACTATATAAAGGTATATTTATGTTGTGATACAAATTAAAATAGAAGTAGGAGCCGGCCGCCACCGGGGAGGTACCTCTCGCTCACATAACAACGCACAACAACGACAGGTTTAGAGATATGTGGTCGTCTCTCGTGTTCTTTGTTCTGATAGCCCACGGGAGGAGGGAAGGAGACACATAACAAAAGCATATGTATTTTTATTATTATAATATAATATAAAAAATTTGCTATCACTAAAAACCCGCATTTAAACTCATCAAGAATTGTATTTCCCGCCTGAGGAGATATATATTTGGCTCGTAACATGTAAGCTGTCGGATACAAAATGGCGGTTTTCATACTTTTAATTTATAATCATCTTTCATCATTAGAGTTTTTGCGTATTTTCGTAGTTTAAGTCGATGATTTTTGTTCAATCTCAAATAAACACACGAAAAAAATATTCATGTCAAAAGTTATTTTCTGAGACAACATATCCATAAGTATACCACTAGAGCATGTGTATAACCGCAACAACAAGAAGAAAAATCCTGAACAAATAAAAATTGCTAATCAGGTGTTCTAAACAAACAAAAAATAACAAAAGACACGCAGAACAATCTTAATCCTCAACCTTGAGTTTAAACCAGTGGATGAACTAGTGACCACCATAGCGTGACCCCTCGAACGTATCTGTATGTTATCTGTATAAAAACACACGCGAACTTTGTACATACGCTTCATTATCGTCCGCAAATATATTAACCACATTAATTTGAAACAGTCGTAAAAGCCAGTTGTACACATCTTGTATAGTTTCTAGCTAAAAAAAACATATTGATGTTTTCCATTTTAACACCCAACTTTGTTATTAGATTATAAATTATTAATTTATTGCGATTGGATGTAATTTTTAAAAAAATGTGACGTTTCTTTCTTTTTAATTTTTCAACATCGGAAATGGAGTGTATAATGCATTGGAACCTCGGCGAACTAGTTTTGTGGTTCCCAGTTTTTTTTAAGGGCAATTACCGATTATTATGGCAATAAAAGCACAGTTTGAGTGGTAATATGGAATCCATTAACTAAGTTGATCAACGCCCGCTTATAACCATATCCGGATGGTTACACCATCTGAAACATTTCCAACCAAAATTGGGACTCAGGTTTAATAGGCTGCTATTAAAAGTGTCTAGGTGTTTGAAACTTAACTACTTAAGTGCCTTTAATTAAATTATTCGCTAGCTAAGTTCCTAATAGGCCACAACAGTAAAATGAACCTGAGAATAGGTTATAACTTATTACTCTATTGGTGAGGCCAGTGCCCTAAATTTTGGCAAATTATAACTCCTAAGACTCAATTAATTATAGTATATTGTATAAAATTGAAAATATTTAAACAAAATCAATGATGTTTTATTTTAATTATACCTAATTCTTGTTGTTCTCCTTTTTTAATGAACCAGCCGCTAAAATTATTAAAATGTTCGATAACCATAATCATATAATTTCATGGTCCTCACTAAGTACCGGTTGTGTGCCGTTTCGATTTATTATAGATAATGATATCGAGCTGTTCAGTAACTTAACCAGACCTGGTCTTAATTATTCCACTTTTTGTTTTTGAACAATTATGTGCCAGCATTAATTAATTGTTACTATTTACATCAAATGGTAGGGCAACAAAAAATTGCAAGTTTTTGCCATCTTGTATAGATTATATCTGAGATAATTTATATAATACGTTCTATGCTAGGTGTTTCTTTCGCTAACAATATACGAACTCAACAGCTTGGTAATAAAATAATATATGTTATAGAATAAGCTTGTTATGTCAAGTTTATGAATTAAGGAAAATAGATGATACTATTAGCATTATAAAATGTGTAATTAACAACGGCGATGAAAATATGGACGGAATATAAAATTAATGGAAGACTTAATACAAACAGAATATCCCAAGGCACACCGTTGATACTTCCCAACCGATCTGATAGCTATGACGATATCAAAAACGGTACGGGCATCGAAACCTAAAGTCAACCTGATTATAAGTCAAAACATGAAAGTACTACACGAACCTGCTAGTTGATCAATGCATTGTTCAATAGAACTTCAACGATTTTCGACGAGGCATACGAAATTCGTTCCATTGCTGTGTGCGCCTCATGCCTCTTTTGACGAATTTGCTACTCTACTAGTAATAATATGCTACAACATAGCTACACAATTTGCATTTGTTTAATGTTACAATTTAGATAAATATTACTAGGCTATTACACGTAGTTTAATGCCGATTCCTGTGATTATTTAACACAAGTTAGTGTAGTTACACTATTTTTTATCTGATGAGGATATAGGAGAAAAATGGTAAGTCTTCTTGTCTATGGTATTTATAGACTTCTCAACAATGACCCTTACTTGTAAAGTTGACGGTCAGTCTGTGCCTCAGTTTGGCTTAATGCCCAACGTTAGAGTTGCATTATTAGTTGTAAAAGTGAGGGCTGGTTGTAAAGGAAACAGCTGTTAAGCTTATCGTTTGTAATTGTGAACAGGAAAGGTTATTTTTTGCGAAATGGAATGGGAAATGATTGGGAGCCTGTATCCAGAGCACCAAAAATATATGTTTGCTGTGCACTACTGGGTTTAAAAACGTCTCCTCTAGGTTCCATCTCTACACCTTCTAATCTCCACCGTTGACATGTAACCATAACCGTATAGATTAGGACCTTCAAATTATAACGGTCACAGTTTGAAGTAAATTGCGTATGAAGGACATACACACGATAAGTTCAAAATGATTTGCAATTCAAATATTTTTTTAAATTCCAAATAGGTACTGGATATACATGACGGAATTGCTAAATAATAAATTATATAACATTTGCTTGCGCTGATACTACAGGTAGTAGGTACTAGAGGAATTCCCAAACTTGTAATATTTCGAATGTCAGATATAATAAAACAAAAAAATAACGCTTTATGTGTTTTAAAATTAGTGGTTTTTATTTCGCTCGCTTAAATGCAAGATCGTCTTTATGCAAATCTTATTTTATTACCTTTTGTGTGGGCGGAGGTTCGGCGACGTCGGAGTCCCACTCGGAGCTGAGGTCATCGCTGGAGGCCTCAGTGAAGTCCTCAGTCCACGGGACTTCCGATAGGGAGTGCTGCATTTGATCGTAGCCCGGAGACAGAGTAGACGGTCCATATCCAGGAGGCAAAGGACTGGATGCTCTACATTCCTCACAATTGCACGGCTTAGGGCCAAAAGTGTCTGTTCGCGTTTCTGGCTTCGAGTGACGCTTGTCCCTCTTCCTCGCGCTCCTAGGAGACAACCTGTTATTGCACTGCGGAGGCATGTAATAACGTGGGGGTTCAGACAGTCTCCTACCACTTTCGGGAGCCTCAATTTTCACGGGCGGCATGAGAGACATTTTTTTCGTCCTCGGCTGCTGTCTCTGCTCCTCGCTATGCTCGTCAGAATCCATGGTGTATCTTATGATAGGAACTGTAAATGGACACGGATCTGGACACTCCGGCATTATAACTAATGACACTGCACTAATACATACACGGCTGTTCCATTCGACATTTTCCTAAATATATCTGCGCATTGCAGTATCTGACAGTTATCAGCACATATCTGGCGGCTTGAATTTGGAACGCGCAAGCGGCGGGTTCGCGCGCGACGCACAGACTGCACGAGTCGAGTTGTACGCAGAGCCATTAACCGACAGCGGTTGGCTTGTACAGTCTTCGGCGAAAATTATTCAAGGAATGCACAATTTTTTTGTTTTGTATATAGGCACATAAATGTTTACATAGCAGGCAATATTTATTAGGCATATTTATTCAAATAAATATTTATCTATTCTAATATAATAATGTAAGGTACATTCATTGTTCTACTTATCTTTTGAAATAACATTTATTTTAGAGCATTATCTTTCTCACTTGTCACTAAAAGTCATAGTTTCCTTGGCGACGGATGGTCCCGGTATTTTTATTTCTCATCAGCTGTGCCCCTCGGCTTTACCCGCGAAATACTCTAGCATTCATTAGCCTCTACTGAGGAAATTTTATTGCGGGATAGAAAGCAGTTTACGCTAAGCCAAATTTGTAATCTATATCAAACGACTGCCGATGTCCGCACAATTGTCCGGCCAACGCAATTTTTTTTTGGGACCCACATTATCGAGATACATTGCCGAAAGGAATTGCTTCCTCAGCTAAGTATATGAACTGGTGCATCTAGTTTGTTCATGTTTCTAGTATTTTCAAAAGTCTCAGTGCCACAGCAAGCATTGGCCCGAGAATGAAACGCAGGAGTAAGGACCTCATGAGACGCTGAAGATCCCTGTACACCAACGAGAAAGTAAGCCACCGACATAATCAACCTTTAGTAGTAGATAGTGCCATGCTGTATTGCAGCCCAATTGGTCCAGAGCAGAGGTACCTCTCGCTCACATTATGATCATAACATGAAAGTTACTACTGAGTGTTAGGTTTGTGAGCTTCCAGTCGCCCATTTTAGGGGGAAGATAGAAGGAGAGCGAAACGTCTATATGAGTTATCGTCCCCGACATATGCTGTACGTTGAAGATATTCCAGTATATGTATACGGAGAATGAGCAAAAACTATTTGGCGCTTAATGATAGCATCCACGCTTCGTTAGTCAAGCGTGTTAAGAGGCGCTATGACAAGAATATCTGGTGGCAAGTCGAGCCAAAAATTCATATTTCGAACATTTTTTTTTTTGTATTTTTGCCATACGCCTCGGCGTGAAATTTTCTTTCTGTTGATTTTGAAAAATCGGTCTTACACAAGTCTTTTTTATTTTCTTATACAAATCAAAGATTTTTATGAGACAGCTTTTGGGGCCTTCATTTAGAGATATTATAATGTGTATTATACAGATATTGGCACACACAGATAGTCGACTGTCAACGCCTATAGATATCCACATAATGGTTAAGAATATATGTTTCCCTCCCGATCCCCCTCCATCGGGCCACGGGCTGCTTGTAAACCTCAAAACGAAACGCAACGTACCGCTGTGCTGTGGCGTTTCATGGGAAAGGAAGGCTTAGGTGTCGTTAGGTTATGGATGTTTGTTAGTTTATTACGCCAGAATCACTTTATGGATTTTGATGAAACTTGGCGAAGTTTACACTTCAGAATAGTACATAAACTATAATAATAATATCTTTTACACGATTTGTTGTTCTTTGATGATCTTTTCTTTTCTTTTTGTTGACGCGGGGAAACAAATTTTCGCGCCTTTCACCGGCCCTGGGTCTAGTGTTGTGTAGGGCTCGCGTCACATTATAGTACCGAATACCCGCAAAAAATCACAGCGGGTGCCTTCAGTGCCGCTTTTGGTGAGGTGCCCCGGAACAATAAATCACCAGGGCACCTCGACGGCTAGTCAGTCCCCTAAGGGACTCCTACACCATACAAGGGTTGCCCTGCACCACAGGACAACACCATCGACTTTGGGACAGCGAGGTGCCAATCCTCGCACCTTTCCCCGTGCGCAAATGCGTCTCCTCCTGTTATTCTTTTGTTCCCTCTTCTTATAAGAGGGGTACAAAGAGCGCCTCCTCCGCCTGCTCTTTAGCCCCCTCTACCTATAAGAGGACTGGAAAGGGCATCCCATCCGGTTCAATTGGCTTCGCCTGGGTTCACCCCAGGTTACTAAGCCCCACCGCCACTACAACACTTGGACCATGGTGGGAGTTCTTTGACAACCTAACCTAGGTTATGATCTACCTGTTAAAAGATGAATAATTCCTTGATATCCTATTGAATCCGAAACTACTCATCTTAAATCAAGTACCATAAAAGTGCATAAAAATAATTCTATATTTTTTTCGGTTCATGAGTGCACAACGCATACATTTAATATTATTAAAAAGAGAAGATGAAAAAACAAACAAATATGGAACGATCAAAATGTTTCTATCTTAATCTTTTATAAGTTTGCTATAAACGTTTAAATACTGGCCGTATATAAACGTTTTAAAAATTGAATCGAACTATTTCTAAGATTTATTTACGGAGGTATTTATAAATTACTTCCATTATTTCCACAAAATTACTTTACGTGCGTCACTCGCTTCACATGCATGTGTACGTGTGGGAGAACCATTTAAATAATTTGAATGTAGAAAGAATTAAACATTCCATTTTCAAGTTTTATTTACAGTTTATTTAAAAGAAGCTCTATAAGATGTTCCAGAACAAATGATATTTGTAAGAATTAGAATTTTTTAATGAATCAAGTTATTACATTCAGACAATGTGTCGATTTTTGGCCAAATGGACGGAAAACTTAAAAATAATTTTATCAAGAGAACGAAAATTTTAACGGATTGAATTATGGTACTTTAAAATATTTTGTAATATAAATAAAAATATTTTGTAATTTAATATAAATTTAGTGAATATCAACTAGGTCGCTCCAAGCGACTGAAAATGGGTGGTCACTGAAAGTCAGCGCCATGTCGTGCGCTAAGTGTCGATATGGCAAATGCTGAGTGACCACCTGAATTGCTCACAATAACTCAATTGCATAATTATTTTACGTAATTGTGTTGTTATCAATAAACTCTTGCTCTTTCTTTCTTTTTAATATCGCCATTTTGACAGTACTTTAACAGTACTGTGCATAGAGATAATATTGATATAGAAGGGAAGCCAGCCTAAAACGCAAACGTCTAAGTCGAAAGAGACAGTCGTTTTGGTTCAAACTTCACTTCCGGTCTCACTTTTTCATTCATTTCTCTTTACACAATGCGCATGCCAGATGATATGGACGAAGATAGTACTGCTCACATTTTCCCTCTCTATTCACCAAAACGGCCAGTCGCCGTCATGTAGCTGTCTATGACGTCCCTTCTATTTATTTTGTTTCTATGGTGATGTATCACAGAATACGGAGTGCTGGACGGCGACGGGCTCTTACCCGTTGAATTGATAACTTTGTCAACCGTGATCTAGAGCGTTCTATAGATGAGGCCTATGTGTGGCGACGAGCTCCTACCCGTTGAATAGATGGCTTGGTCAACCGTGATCTAGAGCGTTCTATAGATGAGGCCTATGTGTGGCGACGGGCTCTTACCCGTTGAATTGATGGCTTGGTCAACCGTGATCTTGAGCGTTCTATAGATGAGGCCTATGTGTGGCGACGGGCTCTTACCCGTTGAATTGATGGCTTGGTCAACCGTGATCTAGAGCGCTCTATAGATGAGGCCTATGTGTGGCGACGGGCTCTTACCCGTTGAATTGATGGCTTGGTCAACTGTGATCTAGAGCGTTCTATAGATGAGGCCTATGTGTGGCGACGAGCTCCTACCCGTTGAATAGATGGCTTGGTCAACCGTGATCTAGAGCGTTCTATAGATGAGGCCTATGTGTGGCGACGGGCTCTTACCCGTTGAATTGATGGCTTGGTCAACCGTGATCTAGAGCGTTCTATAGATGAGGCCTATGTGTGGCAGTGGCTGTCGTCCGACCGATGATGATGACTACGAGAGACGCAGAGAGTTATAGACGATAAAGGAATAAATTTAAATAACACAAGGACGATAGTGAAGAAGAATTGCTGGTAACAATAAATTCAATTAACATATAATTTATAATTTATGACTTGCAACTGAACTGAAGGAAGTTATCAATTCCATGTGTCTGTATGTAAAACTATCCAAATTGCAGTATATTTTACACATGGCAATCTGTTAGGGCTTCCAAACAAGAAAAAAAGTATATTTCTTAGGTGTGTTTGTCCACGTACATCTTTGAAATTGTTACTCGGATTTTAATTATTTTCTCACCAATCATGAGAAAGCGTATGTCATCCCTGAATTGCGTGGTTTTCTGATTATACTCGTAGATATATCATTATCGGATGGATCAGTATTTCAGAATTTTACCGCCACAATTAAACAAAGCAAGTTTACCTATTTATAACATTAGTAAACATAATATAGTAGCATACATCTATTTCTGACAAACAGATGTAACTTCGCCGAGCATCTAGAACTATAATCTAGAAAATTCTTTAAACCTAAAATGTTCCGTGCCTTCGCGCGAGCATATCCTTGTGGAGTCTAATACCACCAGGTGGAGTGTCTTGTACCTATATGTATGAAGTCCAGAGAAAGACGTAGTGCCATGCTGGCAGGTGACTCTTATCCACAAGATATCGTAATTGAATTATGAAGACAATTATGTGGCCCCATTAAGGGAATGGTTGAAGGAGGGCGACGCGTCCACGTAACCATTAAACCTGCTGATGGTGATGCCGGTAGTCACCAAATGGTTTCGATTCTTCTTTTATCACCCTGTGCAATAAAAAAAACTTTACGTTTTATCAAATCGAAATTCAAATTTCTAAAACAGATGTCTACGTAGACAAAGGCCAGATAAGTGAAATGATGTAAATTTATTCTTTAAAACATTTATATCGTTTTGAATAAAGCCTTTTGAATCGGTCTCAGTTTCCGGTCGTCGGGACGAAATTCCAAATTCGAACATGAACCCGCTGATGACGTCGATAATGACGCGTGACGTACGCATTCGGACCACGTCCGGGCCGACCGGGAACCGAACCTACACCCGAATATCGACTCTATGTAGAAAATATAGAGTATATATTTCAAAGATTCATCGTCAATCCACAATCCATTAATTAATTACAATTGCTAATGATAAATAAATTTGTGGGTTCGAAACGGTCATTTTAATTGAAATACGCACCCGAAATGTAACGAAATTAAATTATTCATGTGCAGTGACTCAATAAATTTCATGAGTAAAGTCTGACGCAAATAGCGATCTTTTATTATGTTTCTTCTTCACCATTAACAGCCTTTATCCATCTAATTTAATTCTATTACATACAAGCAGTTTAAACCGTGGGGTGTTTGGACCTCGTAAAATCTATGCTTACTTAACAGTATTTTTGTAAGTCTATGACGAATCTACAACGAAAACAAAATCAATTAATTATTTTAATTTTTATATTATTAAATACAGTATTACAAATTACATAGGTATATGTTGTGGCCAATTTTAACTAATTACATTGAGCAGTTTTTCATTCAATAAATAACATACAGAGATTCTTACTTTTACATTCTTACGTATTTAATATGATTAAAATGAACACAAGGACCGTTGGTCTGCCGTGATACGCAGTTTAAAGAACAAAATCTTTATCCACACGTTTTCCACATCAATGCGGCCATTAAAATTTCAATTAGCTAATATTATAATTCGTATCAAGGTCACGAGATGGTGTGATGGTTGCATGTTATAGAACTAAATGGGGCTGGTGGAGGCGCGTAAATGCGTTTTCTCGCATCAACAAAGAAAAGGTGCTCCCTGCTCTCACTATGGTTCAAGCCATCTCATGGCAGTAAGGCTCAGTAGCCTGGAGTGGACCTAGCCGAAGCCAACTGAACCGAATGGGATGCCCTCTATTTGGGAGTTGGGGATCAGTAACCCAAGGTGAACTCAGATATCTCGGGCACAGCCAATTGAAAAAAGAACACTGCCCTTTGTATTTCTCTTGTAAAAAGAGGGGGACCAAAGAGCAAGAAGAGGTGGTGCTTTAGTGGAGACATCGTGTAGGTGAATGCGTTTTCCCGCATCACAAGAAAGAAATGGCAATATAACACTGAAATGTTTAAGAGCTTTGAATAAAACATGAGGCATTGAGTGCCTCATGTTTTATTCAAAGCTCAGACATTACCTACATCTAAATAAATACAGAGTCCTAAATGCCAACTTTCTCCAATTTATATTTTAAACAAAGCAAGGATTGTGTTTATACTAATATTGTAAATAAAAAAAACATTTTATTGTTTTTTTGCGTGGAACAGGCTCCGAAACTATTGGACTGATTTGTGAATTTATTTTATCATTACCCTACAATATTTGTGATGAATGTAAACTACATAAAATTGCCCAAAACGTTTTGATTACTATGAAACATTACATTCGATAATGTACCCAAAGTTTTTTACTACAGAAATTATTGACTATTAGCTGTCGTCCCGACAGAAGTTCTTTCATAAATTTAATTTGTTGTCATTACCATGACATTGCAACATTACCATGAATTTATAATTTCAATATTTTTGTAAACCAATGACTTTTTGCATTATTTCGTGAAATATCCGCGCGAAGCCGGGACGGACTGTTCGTATATGATATTTATAGACTGCGCATCTACCTGAAACGTCTATGTACATAGTTATAATTAACACCTCAAGCACGACGTTTGTTTAAATTTTATAAGTGTTACAACAAAACTATTTTTACTTAGCTTTACGGCAAGCATGGTCATGAACATGAACATGAACCCGCTGATGACGTCGATGATGACGCGTTTCAGAAGCTTTACGGCAAGCATGGTCACGGGTGGACTGGTCACCATGTTACACCCGTACACAAGTACTACTACTTCATACTAAAGTATAAACTTTTATTGTAAGGCATGAGTAACATTCGCGTAAACTTAAGACATGAATTTTATAAGTGTTTTATGTCCATAACTTTATAAGTGTTTATTAAAACGGCCGGTGTTACTGACCAATCTGCGTCACTGTCAATCGATGGTCCAGACTTCTGGCGTCCCAAGTGTGTCTCTTCTTCCACAGCCGTACGGGACTCCTGGACGGCGGAAATTAGCCTAAACCTCGCAAGCAATCCTATTCATCATACTAATGTTATGAAGACGAAAAATGGGCCATTTTCACGCAGAAACTACTTTGGAGGTAATTTGACACAGATGTTGATTAAAATATTTCACTATTTGACTCGAAACAAAACTAATGGATCACTTGGGATAAGTATGTCCTACGCCCAGTAGAGGACGCCTTCTATTTGGTGCTATTGCTGATGACGATAATAGGAAAGATTTTAGGCAGGTGAAACCGTTAGGATTATGATAAATAAAAACCAAGTTTGAACAATTAATTTCTCAAAATATTTGCGTACGCAACGGCGAGCCGCGCATGTGTGTATTAAGTTTATGAATGTCTCTAGCGACCTCTTTGTTGGCGCAAGACCATAAGCTCGATACGCACATGTATCAAAAACATGTTCAGAGCCTATTGCGACCATTATAGATTCAAGCTCTATTACGTTAGTTCTCAACGCTACGTGCAGATGGCGCTTAAATCTTTTACTACAGCCATACATGTATACTCTCGTAACAATGTACATACAACATAGTATGTACATTGTTACGAGAGTACTAGCTCCGCCCTGCGGTTTCATGCGCGAAAAATCTAATAAATATTTTATGCTGTTCAAGAATGTAACCTGTATCTTTGTAAATTTCTAGCCATGGCCAATTTTTTCATTTATAACACTAGTCGGATATACGATACACCAGTCGTGGGTTTAGTTTCGATGCCACACGAGGTGCTGTCTGATTTCGCCCCCTTTTTTGATTCGTATAAGCCATTTTAAATATTGTTTTTCAAGGTTTTTCTAAAAAACGTGCCGCCCTAGATTTTGGTATTTATGTAATACGTACTATTTAGTTAGGGATTCCTCCAAAGTTGTTGTGTAATTATAACTATTTGGTTGATATGACAGAAAGATAAAAGTTGATCAGCATTGATCAAATAACTCAAACCACTTACTACTCTAAGCAGGTTTAATTATTCCTAAACTTTATTACTTTTTGTCATAGCCCGGAGAACTAAAACATTCTCAGAGTCCTCTAGTATCTTTTGTGGAAACACGGCGCTTACGTCTATAGCTACCAGATATTCAGAAATCGCACGAAACGACGGTCGTCTTTACTATAATAATCTCATTAGGGGAGGTTCCTGAACGCGCTGGTAAAAATGTCATTAAACCTTAATAGGTTACTGAACAATCTGTGTCATTGTCAACAGATGGTCAAATAGTGAAATATTTTAATCAACATCTGTGTCAAATTACCTCCAAAGTAGTTTCTGCATGAGAAAATGGCCCATTTTTCGTCTTCATAACATTAGTATGATGAATAGGATTGCTTGCGAGGTTTAGGCTAATTTCCGCCGTCCAGGAGTCCCGTACGGCTGTGGAAGAAGAGACACACTTTGGGACGCCAGAAGTCTGGACCATCGGTTGACAGTGACGCAGATTGGTGAGTAACACCGGCTGGCCAACCCGTACGATTGCCAAGGCCATTATGTTATATGAGAACATAATTATGTTAAACTGTTCATTTACAAGAAAGAACTTCAAAAAGAAGGACAACAAATACAAAGTATCAGCGTGTGACACAAAGTGGTGAATCCTTGGCTAAGGTTAGGGCTGAAATCCGTAACACCGATTTCGAGGACCACTAGGATTTCCTTATTTCGTCCCGTCGGCGGCTGGAAGCTCACAGTATGGGTAGGTAGTATCCACAAGTACACGTGGTCCAAGTTACGATTGAGATTTATGAGAATGAGAATTGTATATATTCAAGTAACTTTTTTAGAACAATAGAGAGACTATTGTATAAGCACGACTTGACGATATATCTTTTTAATTTGTAACTAACCAGTTCTGAATATGTTTTAGGAATGTAAAAATTGTAAGAGGAACTATTCATGAGGAGGTGCTTGAATTGCGGGTCATGGGATTGTGGCAAATCTTCGTTACGTTAAAAGACCTCTCCAATAATTGATTTACAAAAAAAAGTCAACGATAAACCTATTCATATTTGCCCAGCGTATGGATGAATGCAAAACTGGTCATTGGCACAACTATGTCAAGACCCGTAGCAAATTCATCCGATGAATTTGTATCATCGCACCGTCTCCAAATATAAAGAAGTTATTGGCTCATTGGAAGGGGGCAGAAAAAGAGGGTAACACATCTGCACATATAGCCATCAAAACGCGCCGATTGCTCGTTTACCCCCATTACTATAAAAAGGGATGGCCTCCTCGGGCCGAGGGCATTTAGATTTGCCGCCCCATTGTTTCACTGTGGCATAATTGTGCGTATAGCCTTTCGAGATCCCGTGCCCAACAGTACTAAAAAAAATGTGTGTACATATTTATGTACACACTTTAGGAGTTAAACTTCTTTGGCGTAACAAGAGAAAAACTAAAATGTTGACTATAGCTAACTTCAGGGTGTCGATTTCTCGTAAAAATTTACTCTCATAATTTTTCCCTAACGCGCCAAAAGAATTATAACCTAACAAAAAAGAATTGTGTTCTTTCGCTAAGTAGATAATTAAAAATTAAGAGTAAAATGTTGCTACTTTTCACGCGTATTTTGCAATTTATGATACTAGCTACATCGTGCGGTAGTACATGCTAAAATCCACGCCGAGGGAACCAATTGATTCGAGATAAAAATTAAATGTATTTATTGAACCTGTGCCAAATTTCTCAGCAAAAATTGATGAATAACAAACACAATAAGTAACAACTTTCTATAGTAACGATGACATATCCTAGTAATGTTATGTGATGCTAAAGATGATATAAGTTTTTGTAAATGAAACGGCAAACCTTTCTGTGGTTGTTGGTCTCCGGTCCGGGCAGGTACAGGTCCACTATCCCGAGCAGGCAGTCGTCGCAGCGGCACACGTCACTGGGCAGCGACGACATCGAACCGAAGCTGCTGCAGCTATCCAGGGAGTCCGTCCGCACCAGCCTCCCAGTACTCAACGCCTCCATCTTAGCGACGAGCAGCGACTCCATCAACGACCTGGGCCTGGCCGGCGAGCGCGACCTTCTCGGGAAGTCCGGGGACAGTGTCCGATCTAGTAGATCAGGGGACAGGGGCCGATGGCGCGAAAAGTCCGGGGACAAGTCCGGGGACAGCGTCCGATGTCGTTGCAGGTCGGGGGACTTGGAGGGGACCAGGTCGGTCGAGCTCGCCCGCGACAGTGGCGGAGTGGCGCTACGGCAGTGCGATGATGTCATCTCGGTGGCACGCATCAGCACTGCTTCCTCAATTACACTCAACACTTACACTTGTACACTTGTCTGTGTTAATGGCACCGCACATTGTATTTTCGGCCGTTGGTTACATTTTTCTTGGATATTTTTATCTTAAAACGTAGATCATATGACTAAAAATGGCATGAAATTGACTCTTAAGTCAAGTAAGTAAGCTGTAAGTCTGATACTTGTCATCCGACCCGAGTTCACGCGCAATTTGTGACAGATGTTTACTTAAATGTATTGAAATGTAGACGTTTGTACTAATATTATAAAGAGGAAACATTTGATTGTTTGTTTGCATTGAATAAGCTCCTAAACTGCCGTACCAAATTTTTTATTATTAGAATCCTACATTACTTGTGATGTGCATAGGCTATAAGATTTTCTAAAACATTTTGATCGTTATGAAACTTCGATAATGTCGACAAAGTTGTAAAAAAATTATCGAAGTAAATCCTTGTTCCGCTGCACAAGTTATTGGCAGTTATATTTATTATTATCCTAGCGATCGTTGTTCTGTCATAAATTGAAATCTTTGCCATGACATTGAATCGTCGTTGCCGTGAATTTAAAAAAATTATGATACGATGAATTTTTGCCATATTTCGGGAAGTATCCGTGCGATGCCGGGACGGACTGTCAGTAATAAAATAAGTGTAATATGACTCCATGTTATTAGAAAATCTATGTTGATTATGTATGGACTGACTGATTCATCACCGCCGAGCGTGACCTATTAATAGGGCAATGAAATTTGGTGGAGAAACTCAGTAAAAAGAGGGAATTTTGGTAATTCAACCTCTAATAGAGTGAAATAGGGGTTGAATGTTTGTCATCTGCTGAGTTAGAAATATGAAACTATGTCTTTAGGATTTTAGTTACAAATAAACGTATACGCATACCAGCATGCATGGAAATCCTACCCTTAAAAAGAGCAACCTACTAACTTGTCCTATATATGGAACAATGTCACTAAAAGTCTGTCTGTATGTGATCAATTTTCTGAAAGTATACCCGAAATTCACCCATAGCGGTTTGAGTTTATAATTCGGATTCTGTTATTCACGGGCGCAGCTGGGGCGGATCGCTAGTTAAATAATTAATTAACGTAAATTATGAGTAGTTAGACAAAAAATGCGATTTACACACATAATTTATGTATAAGAGGCAATATTATTGCAGCATTGTGGGTGTATCAGGCGATTGCCGTAGAATGCATTATGCGTCTCATTTACGCCGCTAAACTGTTAGCCCGCTGACGCGTATCGTATACACCGTTAGCAATACGGTTATGCAAATAAAAGATGAGAATAGGATTAGTAGTAGAGAAGTTAGGAAATTTACCGCAGAGCTTGAAGACAAAAGTCTTCGTCCAGTCTATTCTCCCCGTGATGACCTACGGGGCCGAAACATGGCCTCTTAATTTAGGACTGGTCCGCAATTTAGCGGTAGCTCAACGGGCTATTGAACGTGCTTTGTTGAGCTCTTCTTTCTCCGATAGAATTCATAACATAGTCTCAAGGCAGAGAACTAAAGAATCCAAGATCACGCGAGGAATGTGCTGGTCACGAAGTGTTGGTCGACCGTTCACCAGGTGGGAGGACTATCTCCGTGCAGTAGCCGGTCCAGGATGGATGTGAGTGGCAGGAAATCGGTCGTCTTAGCGTTTCTTGCAAGAAGCCTATGTCCAGCAGTGGACCAATAAGGGCTGACAATGATGAAGGAAAGTTCTCAGCCAATTCTAGAACTTTGAATCCTTTCACAAAGGCCACACATCATTGGCAAGTCATCTGTTCTCACGCCGGCGCCTTCTACGCCGTCCTACGTCTACGTGGGCGCCCACATTTTCCATTTTTTCCAAGGCGCTCACATAAATGAATAGAAAGGGTCATGACTGAGGGACCCTCTTTACCCTCAGACTGGTTATGTTCCATATAAACGCTTTTTTAACATGCGACAAATGGCCCAAGCTATTATATCGCGCGTTAAAAATGGGTTCGTCACCTTTTTGACCCCAAACCTAGACCCTGGTGTATTCGCCAGACGATCATAGTAATCCGGTGAAGCTGCATTGAGCTTCTCTTCGCTTCCATAGTTTAAGTTCAGGTCTGGACTTGCGAATGTGACCATACACATACTACCAGCATTAGCAAATACATTTGCATGTCCCCTAGCGATATCTTATACACTGTCTTAGTAATTAACACTGGCTTACAAAGATGCAAGATACACGATTTCATACTAAACCGTCATTCTGAAGCATCCGTGACTACACATAAAAATACATTTTACCCAGTCAACCTTGATGTGCATGATTTTAAGCTGTTGTTACATAGTATATATTTTGACATGTACACATGTTTAATATGGACGGTCTTGAGACGCCGACTATGGTACGTGTGATATTGTTATCTTGGTATTTTTGTACATCATTGGTAATCTAACATGAGCTGCATGCATGAACAATTTATCTGTGCTATATAAAAATGGAAATCTTTTTTTTATTGACATAACGAAGGTGCTATTTTTAGTGTAGGTACTGTATACAAACTGCATGTGTAACCTTAAATACATTCGCTTTCTCAGTAATGAGATTAAATTATCCGCTGCAATTTAAGTAAAAAGAATAATAATGTTGTGAGATAAAATTAAGCGTAGGCCGACCAATTTATTTTATTATAATCACTTGAAGGTGTCATTTAAATAAATTCGCGTAATTACAATAAATTCACGTGATTACTATATACTCGCGTAATTGTAATATTTTCACCGATTTATGTTAAAAAAACGTGTGTTTCATTCGTGTCGGATATTTTTACGCAAATGTTTATTTGTTGTCGTAAAAATTTATTCGCGTTTTAAATAGGATGTGTTTTAACAAAAACTGTCTTTATGCGGCTAAGTGGCGAGAATTTACTATGTGAATAAGACATTTCGTTTTTTTTTTGTGTTTAATTGAGCCAGGTTGCCTAATGGCAAATCACTATATATCATCAGATCTTTTTTTTCGGAGGGACCCTCTACTGTTGGCGATGCCATTGCATTCGCCCCTACACTTCACCGGACTAGCGGAGACTTTTGTGTCTTCTAGTTTGGTGAGACAAAAGGTGGACAGACCCCCCCCCCCTCTTCTCCCGCAGATGGGAAGAGGTGTATCAGTGTAGTAATAATTTTTGGAGCCAAAAGAGAGAGACGGTCCGCAATTCACAGTCTTGGGGCGGCTAGGCACGATGCCGTTAATGATACGGAAAACGTGGATAAGGATAATTGAGCTCGTTTATTATTTAGCTTATCTAAGGCCGGCCTCTTCCCGCCTCTGCTAGGGGCTGGGGAGATTCGCGCTCGAATCGGCAATACGTTTGTACAAAGCACACAAAGCCGTTGTCACATCAGGTATCAGTTGTAATGTTATGTATGCGAGTATCTATCCGTACCGATTATAGATAAAACTACACCAGAAACTCTTTACGGAACCAATCGGAACTATTATCCGCGTCCCGCGGTTTCACTTTCTTTCGTCGCAACAGACATTCTATTCCGTGCAGTAGCGTATAACAACCATGCGTATACAATCATACACCCTCATGTCCAACACCCTCATGTCCAACACCCTCATGTCCAACACCCGCATGTCCAACACCCGCATGTCCAACACCCTCATGTCCAACAGTGGACGTCTCCCGGTGCTCCTACTCATGATGTAGATGATATACGACCATATACTTTCGCTATATGTCAGTTTATGGCAGAATTTTGAAGTTATATCTTTAAATGAACAATAATCATGGAACTCACGTCATTATCACATGTCACTTCAGGCTTCCGTCGCCGTATGCTACGCGGCGCACAGCGCTAACACTGCGTACTTAGTGGGTGAATAAAAAAATATTGAAATCGTCTCCCGTGACGAATAACAATCGGTACAAGTGGGTTTCCTGCCCCATGCGTCAAATGTGAAATATCGATTGTTTAACTATCGTGCCTACTGTCAGGACGGGAAATGGGTTAAGTTTTCACTTCTGCCTTTGCCTTTGTTTATTAGACGTACCACTTTGAGTAAAGATGAATAGGAACATCCAAGCAGAATATTCGTCCTCTTAAGCTATAAAACTTTGTACGATCTACTAACATGGGTAGCGGTTGACCTGCATAAAATGTATCCCAAGGGAACCATTCAATTGTTCTGATTGAAAAATAATCTTCGGTCATTAGAAATTGTAAACTATACATATGCCAATTTTCAACCAAATCCGTAATCTAATTAGGTAATATGTATGTACTAAAGTAGCTAGTCATTAGCTACTTTGGTACATACTGGCTAGTATACTATAGTACTGCGTTAAAATATAAAACAACTGCAAAATGTTCCCTCACCGAATGTGCACCACACGTGAATGTAGTGCCACACACGGGAGAAATTTGGAGACAAAAAGCAAAAGCTATTGCCAACCACGAAGCAAAAGCTATTGTCAACCACGAAGCAAAAGCTATTGCCAACCACGAAGCAAAAGCTATTGTCAACCACGAAGCAAA
>JAFELO010000919.1:357140-380339 GCA_017140195.1 Eumaeus atala
AGGCTATTGCCAACCTCGAAGCAAAAGCTATTGCCAACCACGAAGCAAAAGCTATTGCCAACCACGAAGCGAAAGCTATTGCCAACCACGAAGCAAAAGCTATTGCCAACCACGAAGCAAAAGCTATTGCCAACCACGAAGCATCTGACAATCCATGAGCACGACTGCTGCGTCAGGAGTGTACGACCAAGAAGAAGAAAAATAACATACATTTTTTTATAGTATAGGGGGAGCAACGAGCACTCGGAGCCTTTCAACGACTACCGACTCCCATGATCATCACCATAATTATGCCGATGCGTTGCCCTCCTTCTCACCTCCCCGCAACGGGTCACCGGCTACCCGTAAACCATACATACAAACCTTCGCATTTATAATATGAGTAACATTCGTGAGGTGTCTCTTCGTCCTTGCCCACTAAACGCGCTACAGTCGTAGTGTAACATTAGCCCGTCGTTTGTATGCGCGGCCGCACTCGCGCCGCCGGTGGCTCGTGTACGCATTACCCAACTTCTGTTACATTCATAAAAAACCGGACAAACGCGAGCTTGTCGCGGCCACGGGTCCCGTTACGATGCCATTCAATAAAAGGGACACGACGCAGGAATTATTTTGTGCATTAAATATTTTCATTAATAATTTTGTACACTAAACTTTTTTATTAATAATTTTGTGCACTAAACGTTTCTATTAATAATTTTGTGCTTTAAATGTTTTTTAATAGGTTTACTTAAGGAACAGACTGAAAGCTACTGCTGTGCCTCACCGGCAGCGGTCAGAGTCTGCCTCCGCACCAAAATTGATTTCTTTTTCTTTTGAAAATTGTATTTTTTGATGTGAATGCAAATGGTTTAAAATGTTGATGCGCGAAATGTTACTAATTAAAATAAAATTATTTTTCGGATTTTGTCGCGGTTTATTTAATTATTTAATTAGCCCGCCGTTACGGAAGCTTTACAGCAACCACGCTCACGAGTAGACTGAGGTGTTGCTAGTTATTAAAAGTCCCAGCCATATTCTCTATTTAAATATGTTTTTATAGTTCAGCCTCCCTGATCATTCTTTGAAGGAATCGGTGTTCTCTAGTGAGAATTTGCGCTTTATCAAATCGAATACCGGTTAAAACTAATAGGGTAATTTTAGTAGCTAGTGACATGTAATCTCAGTTCACACATGACCAACGTTGTTGTAAAGCTTCTGACACGTCGGCGTAGTGAAATAATTAAATAAAACGCGATAAAACTCGTAAAAGTATTTTTATTGTAATGGTTTAAATTTATCTTAAAAATGAATACATAATCTATGAACATTATCACTCATTACCGTTATATCTAGCAATTCGCTTCTTATATGGAAGCACTTAAATAATTATTTTATTCTGTTTGTTAAAATTTGTTGTTATGGCGGCAACATAAACACATCATGTTCAACTCTCTAGCTATCATGATTCACGAAATACGGCCTGGTGGCAGACGGACAGACAGTGTCCTAGTAATACGCCTGCGTTTTTAGCCTTTGGGTAGGGAACCCTAAAAAATTGCGTTGCATTAAAATATTTATGGTTTTGTTTTTATGCCACGATGTGAAGTTTCACACTTATATACAATTTTGGGAGGCTTTATTAGTTTAAAATAAATGTTATACTGTTAAAGCATATAACTGTAGGATGTTAAAACCTAGTAGGCACTACCTACTTTCTGGGGGTACCAAAAAGCTAGAAATTGAATAACATAAAAAGCAAAAATATCATTTAAGTTTGCTTTTTATAGTATTAGTGGACTAACCCTTGCCAAACCCTTCGGGTGTGTACGACTAACAAGAAAATGGTTGTTATAATCCTTTGCACAGCCCTTTTTTATAAAGTCTTAATTACAATAACGGACAAAGACACATGCCAAACCAAAACGAACAGCACACGTCGTATTTCCATAATTATGGGAAAGCCTCGATGGTAATCCATCGATGCGGATGGCATTATGCAACACGAACCGTTACCCCCGGTCAAAGCATTCAAATATATTCACACACATAAAACGGTCAAACTGAATCTAGCTCGTACTCCTCGTTGATAAGATCTGTATTAGCATATCTCATTGATTATTGATGTATACGTAGGATCGCCTTACGGAGTTGCCAACACTCAATATATTTCACTCTGATGTCGATATTTTTACAACAAGCCTGAATATTTCAATTTAATTAAACATTTCTTATATAGAACGTATTTACGTTCGAGAAAGGTGGCTTCCGTATGGCGACCAATTGCATGTGGTAAGGAAATAATAAATAAATGCGAATTTAAATAAACAAAAAAGGGCTAACGTGGCCTCGTAATTATCAATTTGTTTGTCTACGCCTTAACGTTTAAATTATCGAACATGTGCAATATGTGATACTATTATTTTTAGACAGGCGCACTTAATAAAAAATATAATAGTTATTTTTTTGTCGGACCTGAACGTACTCTGTGGAAACGAAGAAATGCAAAAATGAAGCAGTACAGCTTCATGGGATTGCTGTGAGTGATCGGGTGACGAAACAGTAGTCAGGTGAAACATCGTTTAACATTCTCTTAGGAACTCCAGGATCGATTTCGATTATTCGATAAATATTGAAGTTCTAAGTTTACGGGAATATTACTCATTAGATTAAAATTACTATTGCGTATTGTATTGGTATTTATATAATAATTTAACGAACCTGATGTTTCGGAAGCCTTACATGAACCTTGGTCGCTGGTGGACTTGGTTGCTGTAAAGCTTCTGAAACATCGGGCTTGTTAAACAGATAAATATAAATAGCCACGTTAAATTCCGTAAAAGTGGTTTTGATGTATGATTAATATTTGCCAATTAGTTATGTAAGTGTTGGTTTTATCACTGAACAGTGAACTGACAACTCTTGAAGCTAACTCCGAAAAAACGATTTTATCGAAAAAAGTACCGAACACGAGTAAATTCGAGTGAAAGAGATACCGAGTGTAACACAGCGATACTAGTCCGATGAACTGTTATGGCAAATGCAATAGCACCGCCAACAGTAGTACCTCCCTCCGAAAAAAAAAACGTTACAGCGATAAGGAGGCGCAACCCTAATATTACTGTTTTACGAGTAAAGTGATTCGAAACCTCCACCCACTCAACTGTTTAGTAGAACGAACGATGGGGAGGCACGAGCAAGAAGCTGCTCCTGGGATGCGGTGGTTGTACAGCCCCGGCAGGGGAATAGCCAATTAAACAGCCACTAAACTGTGCAGGTGCCATCCGCCGCCTATGGCGAGGAGCCACGGACGCAGCAACGGGACACTTTCTCGTGAAAAAAGGCTATGAAATTGAGTATATGGGTCTTTATAGTTCTTTTTTAGTATAGAGGGGCCAACGATCAATCTGCCGTCTTATGACTACCGAATCTCATGAACATCCGCATGATTATTGTGCTGACCCACTATTGGCCACCGGCGACACTAAAACCACATGAAACGCGACACCCAAGTTGGCACTTTACGGCGGTAGCGTGTGAGCGAGAGGTACCTCCCCGACCGTGACGGCCCAATTCCTCTGCAATGCAGCATGCATGGCACATACTTCGCGCCAACAACTTGACTATGGGTCACATTTAATTTATTCAGCTAAAATATTTTAAAATGCAAGTACACTGCAGTACTTTTCAATCAGGTTCAGTAGATTTGGCGCGAAAGAATAACATACACACCTATGTTCGCATCTATCTGTATACACGTCGCGGACGTATGGTATGGGCTACCCGTCACTCCCTAACGGCGGATGAGGAGATACACCAACCAGGAACATATATTCATCACATTAAGATACGCGAATAACATCTAAACGACTCCATAAATTTGAGAATAATTTTACTTACACTTATATCAGAACCATTTAATTACATTTAATATTTTGATATATTCGTTTTAATCTTGAGAGACGCGATAAAATCCATTACAATAAAACTACTTTACGGTTTTTATTGTAGTCACTTAATTTTTTTTGTTAGCCCGACATTTCAGAAACTTTAAAGCACGGGCGGAGTGAGATTATAGGTGACCAGATGTAATTAAAGGTACCCGAAACGACTGACTTGTTAAATAATTAAATAAACCGCGATAAAATCCGTAAACGTAGTATTATTGTAAAGTAACAATCGCGTAAACTTAGGCAATAAAATCCCTAAAGTAAAAAAAGGGTAAAAAATACAAGCCATAAAAATAGTCTATTCTATTCTTTTAAGGCGTGGTATCCACGAGTTAAGCTATTGTAACATATTCAACTGTTTGTTCGATCTAATCGTCGATTTGAATAATTTATGGTCATATCTAACTTGCAGATACAGACATAGTATTGGCTATAGCTTACGGGTTTAGTCATATAGATTTCACGGCGTTAAAAAATAATCTATCAATTTTTTATACTACATTTTGTTACTAGCAAGCTCCTATTGGGCGTAGCGTCATTGCATATAGCATATAGAAGGCGATAACAATAATGATAATGTTGTCCTGGCCGAATATCGTCCAAGGCGGCAATCTCTATAGCCATCTGAGCAGGAAATATCACAGTGCACAAGCGTGCGCACACACGCAGACACAAGTGCACCCTCTGCTCCCTCATGCTGCTATACCGACGGGACGGCAATCCGACACGATCGAAGAGAAATCAGGCGCAGGACCCACCGGTTAACGTGCTCTCCGAGGCAGGGGGGTGTAACACCGCCAACTGTCCCGAATTCGGACTGTTATTAGAAAATGAAAAATACTCTTCTATAAATGGTGTATCTAACGCTGCAAGAATCTTTCATGGATGATGACGATGATGGTAGATAGATGAAGGCCCTAAATCTGCTCATGGACCTCTAATGGTAAGTATGCCTGACCTTAGGTCCCTTGATCGAGTCTCGAGAAACAAAAAGGTTCTATTATTGCTAATTTTCCATTTTCCACTTTTAATTTTTATTTATTTACATTAAATCTCCATTTATTCCACGTCATCACAGCACAGAACGGACAGGTCGTATGCCTGTCCCATTACTGGTCATACTGGGCATCTGTCTCATTAAAAGGAGTGCACTTGTGTCTGCGCACACACTTGTGTACTATACATACATACTCGACATATTGTCCTGCGCAGTTTGCTGGTGTCTTTAGCACCTCCTAAGCCGAAATTCGGCTAGGAGCATATCATCATAACCAATATCTCTCATCCGTCTATTATTAAGGACTGCCCAATGATATATAGAGGATAGCTTTAGACATTGCCTACACGTAAAGTAGGCGCTTTGAAATTCTACTTACAATTCCGACCGTACATGCAAGGCACGTTCGCTTCTAAGCGCATGAATAATTCTCGATACTTGAAATGATTTAAGTCCGTGATTAGATCGAAGGGCGTGTCTACACAGGCCCCACCTGCCTCCGCCCACCTACAGACTCCACCCATTCTTTGTATATTCTATCGAATGATATATTTATGCACTGGACCAGAGAATTTAATGCTAACGTGATTGTAAGTAGGCGCAGTTACACGCGGTGATAAATATACGTTACACGGTATTATTGCGTACTTAGGTAGTTATGCAATACCATCATTTAACACGAGAGTTTGTTTCTGAACGTTTCGGTATGAAGTGACGATGATGAAATTGATGCAATCGGAACCCCCGAGATGGGCTAAAACGCCCACTCGAACACACGAACTCGGATCTATAGCGGGGCAATCCAGTAATCGAAGCCCTTAGACATCCGCATTATCATGTGTTAATCTCCATTCCTCCTACCCTCCAATGCGCCGCCGCAAGAACCGCAAGAAATACGATGATGAAATGCATATGGGTGAGAGGTAACACTCCGGCCGTGCTAACCCAATTCGGCTGCCATGTAGCATGACACTTCCTCTAGTTCAGCGGTATGCCTAAGAGCATTTAAAATTCTTGTTGACTTCACAAGCTTTTACTTTTTAACCACCTATCGAACATTTAGATTTCATATAAAAAGCGGTTGATAAATTCATATTATGTACCGAGATACACTGTGACCTCTCTTACATCATATTCCCAGCCCTTGTGGCGGACTGGAGCCGTGACGTCGCAAATAAATCCAAGCCTCCACGGAACTTGAACCATTCACAGACAAAAAATGTAATTGCAGGAAACGTCATACGTTTGAGCGTCAACCGCGATTTATTGTTGACGGCTACTTGGAAACTCGCACTATCTTTAATTATGATGCCGTTTCCAGTAACGTGCTGTGTGGCATCTTTAATTCAGTATCGTGGTACCACAAGTAAATAGCTTGTGGCAATTACTTATCGGGGAGTAAAAAATAAGACGTTGAAAAAAGATGGAGGAATTAGAGTTTCCGCCATTTCGCGCGCTTAAAATATTTTATTATATCTGTATTTTTCTAAGATTCGATTTTTTAATAGCTTTTACAGCGATTATAGCGATGCTGAATGATTAATAATTATCCTAGTTTGGATGCCTGGCAGTGGCAATGTTCAGTGGAACATTTTATAAATTTGTCATCCGCATTATTGCGTTGCCCTCCTTTCCTCCTCCCTTCCAATGGGCCTCCACTCACAAACCGCACTAAACGCTATACTGCACATAGCTGACATTTCACGCTGGTATCATGTGAGCGATTGGTACCTCCCCGGTCGTGCCAACCCGATTCCGCTGCAAGTAGATAGGTTGATTGTGGTCAGCGAAACTGGCTAATGTTCCGATGACGTGAAATGCAACACAAATTGTCCTGTTCTAGATTTATCTCGTGATCTGAGACTGTTGCAATAAATAATATCTATGCGTACACCCATTAACTCGGGTGCAATTTGCATACGAGTAATTGCTGTTACAAGCTGTTCAATTACACGCATACTACATGCAAGGTACAAGTTACCTTCTTATAGTTTACTCTTTAAGTAATTATTTAAGGCCTTAGATATATAGATTCAGAAAAATACCAAGATACACAGGGAGCGTCTCAAAACCACTAATATACAAGATGTGAAACTGTCAAATTATGCACTTTGTAAAAGTAAATTAAATACATGAGCGTAAGGTTCATATTTCAGAATAATATATTTAAATTTTTAATATAATCTGCATTATAAAAACTAGTTAATGCCATCCGACATTGAAAAAACATGTTTATGTACAATGACGGATGCTTTACAATGACAGTTGAATATGAAATCGTATATCTTGTATTTTTGTAAATCAATGACTTAGTATTTATTAAAATTACTAGCAATCCACCGAGAGTTCGTTCGTGAAAAACACTGATGTGTTTTTCACGAAATACCTTCAGTAGATTTGGAGAAAATCGAAGACATACAGATAGACGAGTTCGAGTAAACTCCATACCGTAGACGTCGCTGACACAGGCACAGTTTGGTATAACATAGTCTCCTCCTATTTTAGTGACTTGTGACGTCTAGAAACATCCGAACCGAGGACACGCGCCGCCCAAACACTACCTCACGAAATGTGCTGATAGCTGTAACTTGACGCCTTCCCAGCCGCGCCAGCTCAGCTGACAAGCAGCGGCGGCGCAATGCAAATTGGCTGCAATGTGTAGCGTTACCGAACAAATCAAAAGAAATTATAGTCCCGCTGAGTTTGTTTCGCTGGTTCTTCTTAGACGGTATGCAAGATTCGTAAGAATCCTATTTTGTATATAATAATACTTTCATTTCATTTCTTTGACTTTACGTAATCGATGTAGCAGCAAGTGAATATTTTTATACACTTTAAATAGGTGTTAACCTAAATTGAATGTTACGCTAATTGTGATAGTTATGCGTAAAGTCAGCATCAAAAGACATGTGTGACAGATCTAGATGTTGATGCCAGTCAGTGTATAGCTTAAATTTTTAAACTTTTTTAATGGTGGAAAAAGTATATACATTTTATTTATTTATTAATTATTGTTAACACCTTTAACATAAATTTCCATCAAGAGGTGGCAATACATTCAATCAACTTTTAAACTTGAAGTTAACCTAACTTTTCTGGAACGAAGTTTCTTATAACGCAGTACAGACATTGGGCGGAATGGGAACGAAATCTAAAAAAGCGTAATAAGAGTTTTTCGTGACAGGCGGTAAACGGCTCTCTTCGGTTAGACTGGGCTGCTCCCCGCACCTGCTTGCACAGTACTTCGAATGGCGACCGTAAATTTGCTTGTCATAAATAATTACGTAGTTATCACTTTGGGATGGTATTGCACGAGGGGAAGAGGTCTCACCAGCCCAAAGCTAAAAAAATGCTCTTTCTACCTTCACAAAACGTAGACACTTGTACGGTTTGTGAATAGCCACTGGCCCATTGGGAGAGTCATGCTAAAGTAGGGCAACGCATCTGCATACACCGATGTTAATGTCAGTTGTCATTCAAACGACACCGACAGCTCTCATAGCCCCTATATTTTAAAAATTAGAAATGTTTTATTTTTCATTGTTCGTAGACTTTTATGCCAACTGTACGTGTGCCCCTCGACCCACACATCGGTAGCTCGCGTGTTATTCCCTACAGTCGACGTCATATCATAAACTGTCAATTTAGGTTGTTTGTGGACGCGGCGTGACGGCTCCCTCGGTTTATACTCGTATCACGGTAATTGGACAGGTATTTAGTATTGTAACTCAAATATAATTTGCTGTTGAATATGCGATTGTAGTAGTGATTTAATATTGTAATACTCCTACTTTGGCTATGTTGTGTTTCACAAAAGTTAATTAAAAGAACCGACTTAAAATTGTGAAATAATTATATTTTTAAGGTCGGTGTCCGAGGATATCCTCGATAATGCCTAAATAAAACCTAATAAATGTTAGGTGTTTCAGCATTGACATTATTAATAAAGAAAAAAAAAGCATTTCATTCATCATTTCAATGCTTTTTTTATTATTAATATCTAACAAATTGAAAATATTTTATTAAAAATAAACAGGGAATCGTTTTGAATAATAAAACCAACTTTTATAAATTAATATCTATTTAGGTATTATATATTATATAATGTTAAACAATTAAGATAAATATAACAAACAAAAAAGAACCGCCCACAGGGTTGTTTCGGCTGAAGCGCATCCTCGACTTCAAATAAGGTTGTTTTCTCATTGTGAAATATATTTTTAGTTGTTTAATTAATTGTAGAGTTTATTTATAAAATAATTTATTTTTTCTGGTTCAGACTCATAACTAGCACCAAAGGAAAAAACCTTTGAATTAATTTTCTTTTTAAATGATGTATTTTGGAGATTTATGCCCTACTAGGGTGAACTAAAATTTATATGGAACTTGGTTATTTCTTTTGTTGACAAACTTTAAAATTTACTTTTTAATTACTGTTCAGTTATTATTAGCCTCGACGTTAGAATATGATTTTGATATTAATTTGACCTGACCACACAATCCAGATGTTAACGTACGAAATACCCATGACGGTTCCGTTTTTCTTTCGATACAGGAACACCAAAAAAAAACGTACAGATCGTTCATAAATATTTAATTGAAGAGACAACATGTGTTTTAAGTACAAATTGTATGTAAACTCTCGAATGCTCTCAACATGTATGTTAAACACTCAATAAAACTTTATCACATATATTATAACGTTGCCACATAAGGAGTGGGCACAACGCAGAGAAATGATCGGAATATTTTAGGTTTGTATGCAACTGCCATGGATATATATATATATATATATAGTTTGGATATAGCAAACACTGCTAATTATTATACAATAACAGAGGAGATGTAGGAAAAATAACATACGAAAGACACATCAGTTTCGTTAATTTTTAAATTCTGGAAACGCTGAACGCATAAAATATGTTAAGCTTTGCCGAACTGAGTAAATGAATCTTAACACCGATGTTTTTAAATATTTGATTCAACATCGGATCCGCCAGAGGAAAGTGAGACCTGTCGCTCACATGACACCACCATAAAAGTAACCTGTTACCTATACTGCAACGTTTAGTGCGGTTCCTCAGTAGCCAACCACATATTAGGGGAAATGAGAAGAACACATCTATAAAACTCACTAACCATGCAGATTTTAGTGGGCGCATGTAGTCCTCAAATGAGGAGCTCTTTTGAGTGTGTAATGTGTATACTGTGAAGGGATACTTATCGCATTCGCTTATACTGCAATGACAAATAATGCATTATTAATCCTTATATTTATTATAAATTATCTAATTCACCTTTTGGAAGTGACCAATGTACAATTTAAAACAAACGAATATTTTTTTTCTTACTTTTAACTGACGATGATAATGTATAAAAACTAATCACCAGTTTTATTATAAAAGAATGTATCGGAAACAAAAATTAAAAGAACCTAAAATTAAAAGAAATTGAGCTAAGATATTAGTTAAAAATAGAATGTATTTTTATGTGTGTCTAACCTAATACATCAACGCTTGTACTGCATACAGAGCATTTTGTGAAGCATTTACGACCGCAAAAAAATACCGTGTCCTGGACTGAATTCCAAATGAAACGAAATCGAAGACGAAGATGTCAAGGCACCCGTGACAATGCTGTCGAATTTATTAACTAAATGTTTCGATTGTAATCTGCAGCCAAACATCAACGTTGACAAGGAAAACGCCTTCACTTGTTGTTAAATTGAATTTACGGGTGAAAAATAGGTGCATGTAAATAATTGAAACGATTACGCTATGTACAAGAGATATATCCAAAATGTGATACAATATCTCTTTTATAAATCTATCGATCCCTTCTAAAAATCTATTGGCAGTCCCCTAGAAGTTAAAACTTAAAACTATCAAGTACCAATGACCTGTATCTAGTACCACAAACTTGTAGCGGCGTCGCAGTTACAGGTGTGTGCAGGCGTTGGCTGCGTTACCGCATAGCACATGTTGTTGACGCATGTTGCTGACGCAACCGCATAATGTTTAGGACAGGGCAAAAAATATATTGAGTCATGCCACCAAAAAAATTATTTTTAACATAAGAAGTAATTTTATATCGAAAATCAAAAATCTTTGAAATTGGGAAGGATTAATAAAATGAACCCTATTTTATGGATCGCTACAAAATTATCAAAAAAAAAGAAAATTATGAGGGTCAGCATTCCATACCTGTAATTGAGGCATGAACTACCATGAGAAAATTAAGAAAAAGAATAGAATTCAGTAAACACTTCATAAAAAAATTGGTTTAAATAAAATCGATCAGTAGTTTGTGAGGTATGAATTTTTCGTTTGCTGCTACGTAACCGGCGAATTATACTCGCCATTGGGTAACGGGTAATGACTTTTAGGTAAGAGTTCAGAAACTTTTAAGCTTGCGCGCTTATTTTTTTTTCGGCGGTATGTGCTTACTGGTGGCGGTGCTATTGTTTCTGCATTAACAGTTCACCGGACTAGTGAAAACTTTGGCGTCCTCTAGTTTAAGGACCCGGTAGGGGTACACACCCCTTTTCTTCACTTGCACGCTTATATAGATAGTAGACCTACATATTTAACAGTTTATTTTAGCTATGTTACATCACTCTCACCTGCGAACAGGAAAGTCTTTGTGACCTGACGGTGGACTAATCTTTCCGCCCCTGGGACTTCTATTTTAGATAAATATTGACGTGACTCCAGTCCTATTGATCGTAGGGTCATGGTACAACCTATAACCTAACCCTAGATAAATGTATAATCATCACGTAAATAATTTTACAATTTGGAGGTTAGCGCGTAATAAACAAACATATTCCTCAGTTTTATATTATTAATATAGAGGCGGAACAATTAGAACATTTGATTATTCCATTTGTTGTCCTTTCATATAAACACTACTCAACGGATTAGAATGTTGATGTAAGAGGTAACAATCTTGTAAGAGGTAGTAGGAGTTTTGTAAGAGGTAGTGCCATAGTGCATAGGAGCAGGTAGTGCAATGCATAATGCATGAGACTACATTCTCCTATGCTATGGTATTGGGCCGGCACGACCGGGGATGTTCCTCGCGCTCACCTGATATCGCAGTAAAGTGACACCTACTGTGTCTCGTTTCGTGTGGTTTGTGAGTATCCGGTGGCCCATTGGTGAGGGTGGGGGTGAGGAGTGGGTGAGGAGGGGGAGGTGAAGAGAAGGGCAACGCAACGGCATAGTTATGCTGATGTTCATGGTAGTCGGTAGTCGTTGAAAGGCTCCGATTGCTCGTTTGTCCCCCATAGTATAAAAAAATCTGGGACAGCATAAAAATACAGATCATCGTGATTAAAATAGTGGAAATCTAGGGGCACATCTGGATAGGTTATAAAGGGAAAAAACACATTGACGCTTAACATGCTAATTGTTAATTTGCCGCTAGACAAAACAAACACAAATTTGCATAACCAGCACATATGGAGACATACAAATACTTTTTGCTTGCGTGTACCCTCTCCATAAACACATGTGGAATTTCCTGTGCGAATGCCAACGCTTTTTGGCGAGGAGTTTTTACTCTGTAAATTATATGCAAATCGCTGGTGCACACAATGGCCGCAAAGTATGTAAAGTTTGTGTAAAAAAGACACATTATTTTAAAACTCTCTCTCTGGCTGTATTGGAGAATGACAAGTCGGCGAAATACCAAATGATTTACCGTAGCTACAGCATTGTAAGTCTAGAAGCAAGTAAAATGCTTGGACATGCTAAGGTCCTGTCATTTGATGAAAAAAATTACATTAAACAGAAATGTTTTAAGTACTATGTGGAATATTATTTCAAAAGACATACAGGGGAGCTTGCTGTAGCTGTATGTTCATTGCTGTTTTACCTTTCTTTCTGATTAATAATGTCATAACTAGACTAAATCTGGCTAACGGCTTACCTGCCATTAGGTTATTGTATACTTGCAAAGCATGTCACAATGGAAAAGCTTGAAATACACTCTATATTTAAAACACCTTTCTTTTGCAAGAGATATGATGCACCGTTGCAGCGAAATTGGGTCGACACGAACGGGAAGGTATTTCTCGCACACATCATACCGGCCTAATGTGACAGCTTCAGTGCTTTATTTAGAACCTTCTACAATGTTCTAAATAAATTTTAGGACGAGGTAGTGCCATGCTACATAGGAGGAGGTAGTGCCATGCCATAGTGCATGACACTACGTCCTCCTATGCAACGGAATTGGGCCGGCACGACCGGGGAAGTACATCTCGCTTCAGTTTTTTTTTTGGAGGGACCTACTACTGATTAGCAGCGCTTGTTCAGCCTTAACAGTTTGAGTGACTACGAAAGACTTTTGTGTCTTCAGGTTTAGGGAGACGATAGGGGGACACCCCCCCCCCCTCTTTTGCAGCAGATGGGAGAAGACAAACCGCAATTTTATTGTGGTTAAGTTGCGGTGTCGTGGGTAAGGATAATTGAGCTTGTTTAGTGTTTGGCTTATCTGAGGAGGCCGGCCTCCTGCCGTGTCAAGTACACTGCTTTTGTCGATTCTTCAGTGTCGCGTTTTGTGCTATTTGTGAGTAGCCGGTAGCTCATTGGGGAAGGGGGAAGGAAGACAACGCATGGGCATATTAATTATATGGATGTTCATGGGCGTCGGTAGTCGCAGAAAGGCCCCGATTACTCGTTTACAAATGTGCATTCCTTTTCTTTGCCTGATTTCTCCCCTGCCGCGCATCCATCCCATAGTAATAGTTAAATGAAGCCATTCCTTCATTTAACTATTAATGGAAGTGTATTTCTGTCTGGGCACAGATATGAGCACAGTGATGTTTCCTGCGCAGATGGCTACTCTCTACAGTAACCACCGTCGCCGAAATTCGGCTACAACATGTTATTATTATCTCCTGCCAAACTTGAAAATCTTACAAACATTCTTATTCGCTCCACGTACCGTACCAAGCTCCTCCATCAACGCCAAATAAAGTAAAATGTTAATTACATTTAAATTGGCAATTTCTTACATTAATTATTTTCTTTATGATATTCTCATTAATAACGGCACATGTGTAATGATAAATTTAAACGACGAGTTATGCGACATTTAAAGAGCATGAACACGAGACGCCAGCGATTAAGATTAACTTCGATAATGACTTTATTTTGTTAATTAATTTAAGTACTGGGGACCGGTGGAGTACGCCTAGGGTTCCGTAATTTTCGAAACACCACACTATGTCACATCCAATTTGAATACCCTAGTAACTAATTATTAATCATCTAGATAGCCGTTATACACTTATCTTTATGTTACGATTTAACCTTATAGGATTTCTACGCTTTGGTGTTGTTTTAAGGAGACAATCCATCATTAAGTGTACCGAGCCTCCGTCATGTACAGTTAATAATTTAAAATGAACAAAGTATATCAGACAATTTTTCATCGTTGTAATTCACGAATACGCCTCAATTTCGGTTCGTTGTAATTTAGTTTCTACATAATCTTTCCATTCTATGCCACACAAACCTATAGTTGACTGGTACGTCAAAGTAAGTCTTGTTCCCATTTGACGTATCTGTCAAATATGTCAAGTAGGTCGCCATCTTCGTTTAGAATATTCAACATAGTGATAGTCGATACAGATGTCATTTTGACTCGTAATTAAATTGATTATACTAACTTCTTAGACAGAGAACTAAAGTTTCAGATATCACGCGAAGAATAAGCTCACTGAATTGGCAATGGGCTGGTCACACATCAGAAGAACAGATGGCAGATGGGTTCTGGAGTGGAGGCCGCGTTTAGGAAAACGAATTGTTGGACACCCGTTCACAAGGTGGGAAGACGATCTCCGTGCAGTATCCGGTCCGGGATGGATGCGAGTAGCAGGAGATCGGTCGTCTTGGGGTTCATTGAGAGAGGCCTACGTCCAGCAGTGGACCGGTGAGGGCTGATGATGATGATGATGAATGATGAACTACAATATATAATAATAATATATAAGCCGAAATGAACCGTTTCCTTTAATTAAAGATGTTATTTTAATTAAAGATGTTACTTAAAGTAAAGATGTTACTTTAATTAAAGATGTTACTTTAATTAAAGATGTTACTTTAATTAGAGATGTTACTTTAATTAAAGATGTTACTTTAATTAAAGATTTCAGAAGGCATTTCCTGAAAGCGACACGCCTCCCGTGAAAACTCCAAATCCATTCCGAGAAGAACGTAGAGACAGATCGCCGCAGACGTTGTTCGTGATTTTATACCCATTGTGTAGGGAACTCTAAAAAATTCAAGTAGAAGGTAGCCTTTTTAAATGTATTATGAAGCTTTAGCATAAATTAACAATTTATCTGCGTTAATTAGTCATCATTAATAAAATAAATAATTTATTTTTATCATACGGGCAAGTAGGTAGTCCGATTACACCATAAGACGTGATTGAATAAGATACAATGTACTCTCTACTACAGGTGATCCGCGATGTCAGCCACAAGATGCATCCCTAGGAAATCAATAATTTTTCAGGATGATAAGTAATTTTAACGTTATTCCGGAATATGGATTTTGGCATCCAATAGTCCGGGGGTGTTAATACATTGCCAAGACGTCATAAATGAGTAAAAGTCTATGCCATTTTTAGACATTTAATAACAATCACACTCAATGGGCCCTCGGTAACTCGCACACCGCACGAACCGCGACAACATACCAGGTACCGTGTAAGCGAGAAATTACCACGGTCGCGCCTGATTTGGCTGCGATACGATAATTACCTCAAGAACTATACAATAAGAAAAATCATTTGGGACTAATTACTTCATGAAGCAATAACATGTGAAGTACATACCGCTCGAGCTGATATTGCTGTTATCGATCTAACGAGATATGCGCCGTATGTTCATCGATTAGTGACAATCGCACACGTTGGTTAACATACCTACGGAACCCTTTCAGTAGGCCGACACAACATAGAGAAGTTCTGATAAGTACGAGAGACAAAATTAGAATAAGTCCTCACGTATAATTTAATCTTAACTACTGAGACTGGCAGTTCGGATTTAATCCTTATGAGAGAAAGACACATAGTTGTGCAATCAGTATTTAGTAAGAGATAGTGGGATGCATTGCAGCGGAACTTGCCCGGCACGGGGTACATCTCGCTCACATATACAGGCGTGTAGTGAAAACTTCGCTGTCGTTTCGTGCAATTTGTGAGTAGCCAGTGGGCCATTGGAGGGGAGGGAGGACGGCGCATTTTTCAAATGGGTCCCCCTCCCGTCTATAATAACAAAAAAGGCAGAATATGCATAATCACGACCACTCCGCTACGAGATAAAACACAATTAATTCAATGAAAAATAACCTATTTCACTTATGTTAGTAACTATGTATGTAAATAAGAATTAGCTTTATGTATAGATGAAATTACAAGGAAACTGCACTGTAACCCGCAGATCCGACCCTGTGAAAGTATCATCGGGATGTAACGCTAAAACATCTTAACCTATCCTCAACAACACACAAAAATATCAGATATACCAAAGTATCATGTTCAGTCAGACTGTTCGAGGTATGAACGCAAACACGTAACCAGACTTTCAGGTATAAATTTATTATTATTTTAGTACACCTGCCGCATGAACAAAATCCCATATTAAATTATCTCGAAGACGAAAGGAACTTGTAGGAAGAAAAAAGACACTCCCTATAAATCGATATCAATAGTTTTTTACCCCAACACAAGCAAGCTCGGTCACAGCTTGCGTTACTTTGCGGTCGACAAAAACTGGCGCGACAAAAACTGATAGCAGAATGTTTGACATTAGATATATCACGATACCGGTGCGGACGTACATGTCCCTAAACCCATTAGACACACTGACATTAGATAGCCGGAGCAAATAAAAATGGAAATCGGCAGGGCCCCATACACGGTACGATTTAGTTACGATATGTCGTATGGATCAGATACGACACTGTATAATTACATTTGTGATTGACAGTGATGCCCAGTGTACTTTTTTTTTCATCGTCATCCTTTTTTTTTGTATAATATGTAACGCCTGATCTCTATTCTTATAAAACATCCTCTTGAACACTAAGTGTTCAAGAGCCTTATTGACCTCGTGTATGATCTTATAGATGTAGACCATATATTCTTCGGCGTGACTGATCACTACCCATGGTTTTTATTGCGAATATTTTATTGCGAGTTTTATCCATCACAAGTAGTTAAAATTTAAATTAGTTAAAATAAATATCTAAAGTTATTCAATTCATTTTATTCTGCATCAACATATCATGACGATAAATCGTACCGTTTATGACGTTGAGTTCATTCAGTTAACGGCTAGATCTTAGATGCACCGATAAGCAACTTATTAAGATGGAACTGTACACGTGGGGATAGAAACGGGAGAAAGATCTAGAATTCTAGAATATTCAATTTCGCATAGGTTTTTAGATACATCGCTTCTTTGCTTGGGTGTGCTTTACTACAGTGTGTCCTATAAATCACTTATCACTTCAAATGTTATATATTATTCAGAATGCGGCGACGGCGAGATGAGCTGGATTATTTTAGGAAGGATTGGCCCAATCGAGCTCTAGACAAATAGGCATGGAAAGAGATTAGAGAGGCATTTCCCAGCAGTGGGACACATCAGTCTATTAATAATAACTATTATTATTACTCAGAGTGCAAAGATCCAAAATAGAAGGCAACCTTTCCGACGTAAATAGAATATGAAAACCTTTCTTTTTACTTCATCACAGAAGAAATTGCTTCAAGGCACCTTCTGTATACAGGAAGCCCTGTATGTTAAATGTAAATTATATTTATTTGTCTTTATTCCTTTTGTGTGCACAATAAAGCACTCTTTTCAAACATAAGCATTAAAAAGCTTCAAAATAGATATCAACTTTCATAAAACTGGAAGTCGCACCTAATCACTGCACTAAGCTCTACGCATAAAATATAGCACCAGTTCCTCACATCAAAATACATTTATTCCAATGTTTTAATTATTATGGATCTATCGTTTACGGTACCCTGTTTGGTGAGCACCTCTCGTATTAGTCCATCTTTTTACGAACAAATCATATCTCCATCGACCGGTATTAGTCCATCTTTTTACGAACAAATCATATCTCCATCGACCGGTATTAGTCCATCTTTTTACGAACAAATCATATCTCCATCGTCCGGTATTGCCATAATCGATCGTTATTCTTTTCCATAAAAAATTACGCCAAGTCCTGATCTACAACCGTATTGATACTATAAATTTTTGACAAAACGTTAGCATCTAGTGATGTAGCTTTATATCTATAGATAAACATTAAATTATATAAAATCGTATGATACAAAATCGAATAGCTTAATAATAATTAGTTTCAGTGTAGCTTTCTAAGCCTAAAATATTAAAAAAGAAATTTCATTTTTTTTTACTATTTATAACATTATACTTTACAATTTTAAACTATTTATAACATTATAACAGATTACTAAAAGATTATTAAAATACTTGCATTGAACAGGCGACAATCTTAAGAGAACCGAAACGACAAAGAGATTAATAATTAATTAATAAACCAAAGAAAAGAAAGATTTCCAATGGAACTGAAAATTTGTGTGTAGACGGTGATGTTTAAGTATAATTATATAAAGTGTACGATGGCAATAAATAAAACTATAGTGAATCGATAATATGTGGACTAACGCTATCGAAACTGTATTTTTTTTTTTCAATGCTATTTTACTAAAAAATATTTGATTGCTCGTCGCGATGACGCGAGTGAATCTCATTACATTTAAATATTTTATAGGCCCTCAGATTTTATACTTTTAATTTAATATTACGTTAATGTAGAAAATATATTAAATGCCCATTCTTTAAATTACTTTTATTTCAATAAACTTATCACAGCTAGATACGTGAAGTGTTGGTGTTGGAAAGGGGTATAATATTTACGCTACGATAGTTTACACGAAGTAAACTAAACTATAGTCATAAAATGTATGTGTAATGTACTTTTTATAATTTTTATAGAGTGTTTCACTTCTATCGATAGAATGAATGTAACATTATCGAAACTACGTCCTTATCCATACAAAGGTGTTCGCTTCATTTTGTGCCAGACTATGAATTAGTTTAACTTCTAGTATAGTAATGTAATCATTATTAGTTTACATTTTTATAAATAAATTGCGTTTTTTGTTAAAAAATGCTTAAATGGAATTTGTACTTATACTTCTAAAACATAAATTTTAATGAGTGTTATGATAATCAATCAATCAATCAATTTATTACAATCCACTAATAACAATGGATCCACACACGGGCTAGGAACAATAATAATAACTTATGGAGTAGTGTTAGTAGGTAATATCAATTAATACAATAATTATTATCAGTACAATAATTTAACATTATTATTTTTCACTATATTTTAATGCATGTTATAATATAGACTTCTCACAATTTTGGAAATGTACTAACAAATCAAAGACCAAACCGAGTCTTCATGTAAGTGTGGCGGGTTTGAGTGATCCAGAAGATATTGTGAATCTGTTTAAAAAAAACTTTCATGTTCAATCTGACTTGCACTTATCCCAAGTGCAAGTCAGTCGGGTGTCCGGCGTTGATGGAATTGGGCATAACAGATTGCTACTATCATCAAAGATATGTCACGAGGTAAATCACCAGGTCACGACGGCCCAAGCGTCGAGCACCTCAAGTGTGCAGGCCCTACACCTGCCTAGATTCCTGATTTATTTTATAATCTCTGCCTGGCCTCAGTCATAGTTACCGCACGACCTTGTGCGTACGGCGGTGATACCCATTGTCAAGGACAGGACCGAGGACGCCTCTGAGCTGGCCACTTACAGGCCCATTACATTGGCTACTGTAGCAGCGAAGGTCCTGAACAGTCTGCTCGATCAACAGTTGGCTAAGAACATTGAACTCCACGACGCGCAATTTGGCTTTAAGCCCCGTCTATCCATGGAGAGTGCCATCCTGTGCCTTAAGTAGACTGTTCAATATTATACCTCTCGAGAAGCACCGTTTTTTGGACCCCTCAAAGGCGATTGACCTGGTGTCCTATGAGGTACCGTGGAAAAAATTACAGTGTGATACAAGATTACCGAACGAAATAACATCCTTATTTCGATACCGGTATCATAATCAAGGAAATAAAGTCAGGTGGGGTGACGCTCAGTCGGATATGTACGGGTTGGAGTGTGGGGTGAGACAGGGTGGGATAAGTTCATCCGGGCCGTTCAACCTGTACATGAACAGGCCGATTGATGAGCTCAGCTGTAGGAAAGTGGGATGTCACATCGATACATATCCCATGTATGAATAAGATTAGATGTGCTGATGACATGGTGCTTTGAGAGAACTTGTAGCAATTTGTGAGTCTTATGCAGTAGACCATGGGCTCAAAGAGAATATGAAGAAAAGTCAACTTATTATATTCAAAGCGAATGCCTTGAATTATGCAAACATCCCTAGTGTACCGCTATGTGGCACTCCGATGGTGTGGGCGGATAAATTTCAGTACTTGGGACACTCATCATCTTAAAGACAAGATAAATATAGAGCGGGAGCGTAGGTCGCTGGCTGTACGATGCAATATGCTGGTCCGAAGATTCGCGTTTCGCCAATCTTTTTACACGTGCAGTCTTTGGACCAATTTTACGCAAAAGACATACGGCGACCTGCGCGTTCAATATAACAACGCGTTTAGGATACTGTTGGGGCGTTCATGGAGTTGCAGTGCGTCTAGTATATTGCGGAGGCACAGGCGGACGATTTTTAAGCCTTCATGTGAAAAAGAACCGCCTCCATGGTCGGCTAGCTGCGAACTGCCACCAAACAGTCTCCTTAGCGTGTTCGCAGATCGTCTTCTCTCGTTCTCTTCTCCTCCTTTGTTGCGTCATTGGGTAAGGATCCACACCATAATGAAAATCAATTATAATTACATATATAATGATCATTGGGGAATTTTTGTTATTAACGCTATGGATATATGTCTAAAATAAAATGTTTGAATTCGAATAATTTTTTGCTCACAAAATATTGAAGGAATGTTCGCGAAGTTTCAATTTAATGATGAAACGATAATCACATTATAATACGTTTATCTCAATTTCAAAACAAACTATCAGATTTATAAAATGATAATAGATTCCTATATACCTAGACGCAAGAGGACATTAGGGACATTAACCCAGTCCTTGTCCGGACACAATTCCCCATGATTTTCATAAATCTTGATGGATTTATTTCCACATTCACAATCTGTACAACGTATGTACCTATTTAAGAATCAAAAAGTTCGTACATGATACATAAGTTTGCGTTCCTTGCCATCCTTGATCCTACACCTCGATTCCGAAACATCATGCGGATCCCTGACCATTTTGAACATTCACAAAATACAATGGAGCTGCACTCAAGACCGACACGTTCACAATTACTCGCAAAGACAAACGATGTTATAATGTGAAGAGTGTTAGCACACCACGTTACGTATTTAATAATATAGCTATATATCAGACCAGTCTGTCTGTGTCAGAAGTGTTGCTCCTACATGCGCAATAAATACTCAAAACTAAAAGTTGCACTTGTCGCGCAATCAATTACCAACAAAGGTTATAAACCATATCTGTTCGGATTGTGGCATTCTTGGCGCAGTGCAGGTGAGCGTTTTTGTCAACGTTTTTATATATTAAATGTTTAATAGTTTTATAAGATAAAGTGTTGATTGAATGATTGCTGCCGGGGAAGGCCAAGCCTGACATAGTTCGGTCACATTGACCAGGTGCCCTCCGAAGCCCCGCCACGGTCGTGGCGGTGGGGCTCAGTAGCCTGGGGTGAACCCAGACCTTGGGCGAAGCCAGTTGGACCGAGGAGGTGGATGCTACTTGTACCCCTCTAGTAAGAAGAGGGGACAAAACAGTAAAATGAGGCGGCGCTTTTGCGCAAGGGGTGAGAATGGAAACCACACCTCATTGCAATGTCCCAAAGTTGGCTTGTTGTGTGGTACAACTTCATCTGTGGAGGTGGCGTCGGTCCCTTAGGGGCTGACTAGTCGTCGAGGTGCCCTGGTGATTTTTTGTTGCGGGGCACCACACTAAAGGCGGCACTGATGGCACTCGCGGTAGTTTTGTGGGTACTCGTCACTATGACGTGCCGCGAGCCCCTCACACCACTGGACTCCACCCAGGGCTAGTGAAAACGCGTAAATGCGTTTCGCGTCGTCAACAAAAAAGAAATAAAAATGTGCTCTCCGAAGGACAGGGAAAAACACAGGTTTATCTGAAGCGAGAGATTAAAACGAAGAAAGGAAGACAATTAAAATATGAGAATCGTGACTTATGCCACTCGATCGCCTCTGCCTACTCCCTAAAAGTTCTGGCGTGATGAGCTGTTGTTGCTATTGATATTATCCATTCCGCATTAACAAAAATTATAACACAATGTTGGAGACACAACTTATGCGCGAACTGTCGCTTGTCTGGTGTGGCCCCAAACCAGTCAGATATTGTTATATAAATTACTAACTTTGGTCCGATCACAAATAGCCCAATAAGTATGTTACACTTATAGAAAATATATTTATTTAGGTATGCTGAATCCTCTCCCGCTTCGGCTTTTCGAAGCTGTACCTACAGTTAAATATTTGATATGTTAATGGCTGGCAGAGTACGTGAAGCCATCAGTCCAACTGTCAGACTGCCGTCCCAACCGAGTACTGAAATGAGGGAATAGAGAGTGCAGTTATGTGACTAAATCCAACGACTTGGGCTTGTCTCTATAGAGATAGTTGTTGTAGTGGAAATTCGCTTGGAAGATCATTATTATTATGGAGACAAGCAAGGTACATCTCTGACAGTAGCAGAGTTTCGGCGGCAAAGCAATTAAGCATATACACTCAATTATAATCGTAAAGCTTACATGTTATCATTAAATCCGACTCTGTCTTTACGAAAAAGATAAAAATATTTTAAAAATGTAAACGTATTTGTTTTAACATAGAAATATCCTGTCTATGTACTCGTCTTGCTTGCCTACACTTTAACTAAGTTACTTTAACTTAAACTTAGAGAATTGAAAATTCACACCGTCTTAATTCATTGCCGGCAAAATTACCGGTAAGCCTGTGTCGTACACGACAACTCCAAATACATTTATTATTGCCGTATCAATAAATACGTATTAGGGACATTTCACACTTTATCGCAACACGATCAATATAC
>JAFELO010000919.1:380505-407517 GCA_017140195.1 Eumaeus atala
CGTCTCAAACCTATTGTAGCTGCTTATTATCAATTAAATTTGTTGCAGTGCAAGGGACCATACCGGAACAGATTAACGTACCTCATATGACATAACCATGAGGCCTACTTCCGATAGCCGGTTCTTGTAAGAGGAGATGCCATGACCGGCTAGCTCATTTGGTAACGTGGCGGTTAGTCCGCGTGCTATGCCAGGGGTCGCGGGTTCGAATCCCCTCTAGGTCATGGACATTTATATATGTATTATATGTATTTCTATAATAAAAATCTTTAATATTTGAAACTTCTTATATTTATAAGAATCTTAAATAGATTTCCGTTGTCTAGCACCTGTAACACAAGTCCTTACGGTACTTATCACAGGGATAGGCTAACGAGATGTGAGAAGTACACAAATATTATTATTTGTTATTACCGTCCGCGTCACCAACTCGTTGAACTACCTTGAGTAAGGAACGAATTGGTTACCCATAAGCAATACCTGTATGTATTTCCGTGGAATTGGGACGGCACGACTCTCGTTCACATGACACTGCCGTAAAGTGACAACTGGGCTGTCGCGTTTCGTGCGCTATGTTAATAACCGGTGGCCCATTGGCCGGAAGAAAGAATGGCAACGCACCTGTATGCATTTATGCGGATGCCTACGGTTGTCGATAGTAGTCCTGTGACTACTACAGCCCTGTGACTACTATCTATTACCGCTGTGGAAATACTGTCTTTTCTTGTATTTTTGCCGAGTCTACATTTACAAGTAAATAAAATGATCCCACCCACAGGTTTTCATTCACTTCTCGGAATTGAGCACTTGTTTAACCTTACGCTTTTAATTAAAAAGTTGTAAAGGTGTTTTACTTCACGAGCGTTTAACTTTATTTTTCATTCATTCATAATTAATCCTGTTTTCGGTAATTGCGTGGTTTAAGTTAAAAACAAGCAATTTAAATTATTTAAAATATATACGGGCTGGCGTAAAAAATACAATTTTAATGACCTCAAATATATTTACTACCACTGATTCAGTAAAGGGGTATACCACGGCACAGCTCACAATGAAAAGGTTTCTACACGTAGGCAATAACGTGCTCACCCGAAGTACAGACATGCAGAGACCCTTGAGAACATAATCCTCATTGTCCTCGGGGAAAAGGTGATTCGAGAAATTAATCTTTATCAATGTTATATCAACAATGCGTGCAAAAAGTTTAGTCGTGCAAAAACACTGCCACAAAATAATAATGATGGCATGGTCGCCGCGTCAGACGAGTGGGTCCCAATAGTGACGAAATATAAACCGGACAGATATTTCAGTAATATGGGTAGGTCTTTTATCCAGACCTGAACTTACACCGCGAAGGCCAAAAGATCAATACGGCCTCATCGAATTGTAATGAGTGCTCTTCGGTCTACGACCCTCATCAGCCCTCATCAGCCCTCATCAGCCCTCGACGATATCTTACAACTTAATTAATTCATGTTAAACATTTGAAAGTATTCTATTTGTAAGTGCAGTTACTTATTGATGTCTTAAGTTTACGCGAACGTTACTCATTACAATAAAACTACCTTTACGGATTCTATGGCGCTTTATTTAATTATTTAATAGCCCGACGTTTCAGAAGCTTTACGACCATGGCACGGGTGGACAGTCCACACGTGACCATGGTCGCCACAAAGCTTCTGAAACGTAGGGCTAGTCAAATAATTAAATAAAGCGCCATAGAATCTGTAAAGGTAGTTTTATTGTAATGAGTAACGTTCGCGTAAACTTAAGACATCAATAAGTAACTGCACCACGATAGATAAATAAACCACGATAGAATCCTTAAAAAAATGTAGTTACTTCTTCTGCATAGTAACAAAGAATAAATAGTAAAAATGTATGTGTGTATAAGACGTTTCTTCCACTGAGATTTTTTATCTTATCATTTAGCATGACCTGATCTAAACATCGTCAGAACAGCCTGTATAGTCATTAAGACTCCTGCTGTTCCAATCGAATGCTGATCTTTATTTCTTACTCCTGCATTTCCCAATAAAACATTTAAATGTATTCCAAGTTTTTTGGCTGCCCACAGCAGGCACTTCGGAGTATTTGGCCAGGTCCAAATGAGGTCAACGTACCCTAACTGGTCTCTATAAATTATCATCAATTAATTAAATGTAATTTGTAACCGAAGACAAATGACAATTATAAATGACTGTCAACATAAAGCGACCGCATTAGATAGTCGTTGTGAAATATAACGCCCAACTACAAATCCTACTACCCTACTAATCATCTTATAAATAAAATAGAGTCTTCAAAAGCTGCTCCTGCCTGTATGTGATAGATTTTCTCAAAATCTGCTAAACGCTACTTCATTCGGATGCAAATTCTCACATATGGATGAAGCGATTCGTTTTTTCGATTTTGCGCGTTTGTATGCCTGTTTGTAGCGAATACTACTTGAAATTGCTGAAACTTGCTACGTCCTTTCTACCTTGCTATATTTATCTACTTTGTGATGAAAAATACGAATTCGCTCACAAAGCATCAGATATCTTGATTTTAAAATTAAATTAGCTAACACGGCTGGATTTTCCGAGGTTCCTAGAAAATGACAGCTATACTGGAGATATGTTTTTGAACTGTCTGTTTAAATTGAATCCATTGAGCCAGGGAAGCCCACCGGCCTGTTCAAACTCCGCCACTGGGCCAATACATTACCGTAAACTGATCACGTAGACATGATATTTGTACCCGACAACTCCGAAGCACCTCATAAAGGTTTCTTTAAACAATGACTAGATAATAGGGTTTTTATCCATTGAGATATATCAACCCCGTCGTACCTTATCAATCAAAAGTATATGTATTTTATATATCTAAGAAAAAAACGTGTGTGAAATAGAAACACTTGTATTAAATTACATGATAATATTGCCACTTCCATCTTTCCACTAGATAACTGTTCTGTGTCCAGAGAATTGAAATGAACTGATTAAAAAGGAAGAGAACGAAGCCTTCGCTAGTCCGAGGAACTGTTGTGACTACTGCAACAGCGACGCCGTCATTATTAGGTCTAACAATAAAAATCTAAATTCCTTAGTTGATAGTTGGCAGCTTTACTCAGCCTTCTTAGTGATATAGATTACTGATTAACAAAAAATATACTCACATCTCTGATATAATTGTCATTTGAACAGCAGTTAAGCGTTAACCGAGCGATATCAGCAATGAAACTAGTTTGTTAATCCGACGGGGGACGTCACGCGTCAAGTGCTAACGAGGGATTAAGTCCATGCGATGTGAACACGAGACGGTTTATGTAATATTGTTTAGCATAAAACTCTAACTTTAATCATGCGCGGTCTAATTGCTGATTAAAATATTCACTAAGTTATATTCCAGCGGTAATCTCGAAGAAAAGAAGAATGACCCTCTGATAGATTTTATTTACATTATAGGGGGACAAACGATGGGGCCCCAACGATGTAGTAACGCCACCGGACATTAAATATCCATAACATTCACTCACAAAAAGCAAGTTGCGGATATCAATCATATCTAAAGAAGACGTCATCACGAAAATAAAATCACTTAACGCCTACAAAGGGGCAGGCCCCGGCGGAATCCCACCATTATTTATGAAAAGGTGCGAAGTTGCTCTGGCATTTCCCCTGTATATTATATTTAATCGTTTCCTGGATCTAGATAACTTTCCCACAATCTGGAAGACAGCTCGCGTAGTCCCTATTCATAAAAAAAGCATTGAAAGTAACATATCAAATTACAAACCAAAATACCTTATCTAAAAGAATTATATTACGCTGCTTCAGGAGTGCCGCAAGGTTCACACCTTGGCCCCATCCTGTTCCTTTTATTTCTTAACGACATCTCCCTTGTTGTAAAACATAGCCTTCTATCTTTTAATGCAGACGACTTAACCCTCTTACGTGGTGCACTCGCAACGAATCGAGAGCATTCAGTGATCGTTCACTCGACATCTGTCATACCCATGTGATGGGATATCCCACAGGATCCCACATGACCAGCGTCTGGCTTTCTTTTTTGTGTTGTTATTGCTATTAATGTTCTTGTAATTCGTGTATTATTATTGAATTTATGCTTTGCTTCTTAACTGACTTTCTATATTTGATTTAATTTGATTCCTATATTTATCAAAAATACAAGTTTTTGACGAATTCCTCATTTTTATTGAAATTTTTAATTATTTATTGTTAATGTCTAGTTATTGACTTTTTTTATTAACTAGACATATTATGAACGTTGTGGTACCTGTAAAAGTGTATGCATCAGAATCGTTTTTGATTTTTATTGTATATAATGCGTGTACTGTTGGTGTCATTTAATAAATAAATATAAATATACATAGCCACGTTCAACATACGGATGGGCGATGCATCTAAGATATAAGCTGTACCACACAAGATGATGATACTACTAATCTTTAAAAAAAAATCAGGAACAATGGGTATCTCACGCTTTACGTAATAATTTAAAATATATTTGATAAAATAAAAGAGAACTTATACTGATTGCTATGTATTATTGAAATAGAAAATACAAATAAATATTTTTTTGTAAATGTTGATAACCCAGTAGTCCTTCAAGTTATTTTGAATGTTTTTTTTTTATTTTTGCCTTTGAATCTATTGCTTCTTACAGTGCTCGTTTTATTATTATCATTAATAATAATCTAATAATAATAGCGCTACATTAAGTCGCTCCTTTTTTTTTAACTTAAGCTAGATTTACTAGTATAATCAGACGAAACTGGGAGAGACTCCCCTCTTTTCCCGCACCTAACATTTGCTGCGAGATATTTTCAAACCTTGACTGGTTTGTTTATCAGAGTTTACTACTGTAGCTGTTAATTTACTTCATTCTTAAATAATTACGGTATTTTAAAACAAAATGTCACTTAACCGTTCTTACTTAAGATCAAAGAGCAAAAGCGAAATGTTTCGCATAATAACATATAATCCTAAATCAATCATACCATATTCGCGCGCCTATAGACATCTGATTATATACAGAACGAACTGAAAACATATCATTCACACAATTAAGCTAATTGAAAATAAACAGGCAAATTATAATGTCCTCCCCGAGTTAATAGTCCAAGAGCTTGGGACTGACAGACCTTCCTCATTTTGATAGATCTGCAAAACTCTTTCAAGAGACAATTTAGGACTAAAAACTATCAGAATAATAGATTTACCTAGTCGTGGCTTGATGGCTGGAAATCCTACTGTCATCGATAGAGTCCAAGATCAGTACTAATTAAAGTGTCCGACTCTAGATACCTACTCTAGTATTTCAGTAGTTAGTTTAGAGTAATATATAGTGTTCATTCTGATTCTTACTATAACGGTCTAACTGTATAAAAATGTTTTATTAAAGTTCAAAAAGTAATTGGATAAATATTAACTCGGTATAGTCTTATTTCATTTCTCTATTGGTAATCCAATAGATTACATTAACTCTTACATCATGGTTGCAACGATTAAAAATCGCATAATGAACTAATAAAAATATCTTAAGCAAATCTAACTAAATATAATTATCATCTGCCAAAGTCACTAGTCAAACTAAAGCGACCTACGCCATTGTTAATGTAACTATAAAAATATTAAAACTTTAATATTTTATAAAATAAGTGAAGTATATCCATTGTCTTGGATCAATAGTTGAGAATCTCAATGTTAAAACGATGCACGAAAATATGTCAACTTCTATAAGACGAAGAAAGTCCGTCAAGCTCTTAGTCTATAATGTTATTACGTACATGAAAACGTCCGACACCGTATGCGAACTGACACGAGAAAAATTGCGCTGTCCCCCAAAGGCGATTTAAAATATATATTCATTGCTAACAAGAGTTACAATGTCGGGTTGGGTTAGGTGACAATGTGACTGGTATTTACATTTTAAAACCATTTCAAAATCATCGCTTTACAAATAAAAAATGTTTTTTTCTTTATGTACGATTTCATAATATGAATCACAAACAAAACATCAATATTATTGATTGCAAGGCATCCGCGATTGCACATAAACATATTTTCTTGCAATGTCAACCTAACGTGTATAGTTTTCAGTCCTTTTTACAATGCAGATTATATTTAAAAGGTATGCAAAACTTAAACATATTCCTTTGAAATGTCAGCCTTATGCGCATGTGTTTAAATTGCTTTTACAAAGTGCTTAATTTGATCGGAGCACATATTTTATATTGACGGTTTTAAGACGTTCACGGTGTATCTTGGTATTTATTGTAAATTTATTGTAAATCGTTGTTCAAAATAGAGCTAGCGGCTTTTGGACTAAATCTGCACATCTCACTAGCTTTTGCTCGCGAATGCGTACGTAAAGGGGCAAAATTGTCTACGTCGTCGCATTTTGTACTGTTGTGCGCTTTTGTACATCAGCATATACATCCTGGCAAGATTACTAAATTAAATTTGATGATGTTTACACTGTTTACAGTACTGTGCAACCAGCTGCCTTTAACGGTATTTATGATCCGAAAAGACCTATGGGTCTTTAAGAAAACAAGATACATATTTCTTAATGGCCGGCAATTGGTCTGGGAGACTTCTTCTTGCATCTGTGTATGGGCGCCGATAGGCAATAACTGTCAGCCCCTTTGCCCCATATATCTTACAAAGAATATTTTTGCGCCAGATGTCCAAATTAAATAATCTAATATGAAATTGTAAACCTAATAATACTAGACGACACAATTGATATTTGAAACTGGAAAGGAAACAATCTATAAAAAGGGGGGTAAATAGTTTCTCCACCAACGAGTCATCTGAAAGTCACAAATAGCCAATATTACTCCATTTTAAGGGCGTGCGGAATGTTCGTACTTGATATGCGCAGAAAAGGTTTTCTTATTTAACCATCAAGTATTTTTTCATGAAATTAATATTGTATGCCACGTGGATGCGGACGTGAAGGGAATAGTAACAAAGGGATATTTGAATTAATTTCACGGCGTGCCCGCGTGAACTACTGCCAAAATCACGTGCAAAATTTGATATTGCTATCCCCACCAGAACAACACATAAGCTTATGTGTTGTTCTGGTACATGCGCTAGAACATTTCCAAATGTTATCAAAATCTACACTTTACGCTGGTATCGTGTGAACTACTACTCCTGGTCATCTTCGCAGAAGATCTGCGAGGGCTACGGGCACCGAGGCGAACCTAATAACCCGGGTAACCCGGGTTGGTTCGCGAGGGGACAACTATCCCTTGGGTAGCGGGGCCGCATTTTGCGGATTTGCCATCGTGGCTTATGGGCTCACGGGGAGAATGTAGGCCTGTTTAGGGCCTGTGTGTTGTGTGGTGTGTTGTGACTGTTGGTGAGTAGTGATTGGGTGTATTATGCATACATTTCTACCGTCTGTCCGGCTATCCGGACGAGGATCACACATGCACATGTACACGCGCCTGAATCGAACAAGCCGAGGTGTATCAAACTAGTCTGACGCAGATGTTCCACCTAATCGCTATCATTAATTCGCAGCAGTTGCAAATGTAAGGCTTATTGTGCATGTTTAATGTACTGCGTGCCTCAGACACGTTCTGTCAGACGAATACGACCGCATTACGACAACTGTCAAACATTGATGTCTTAAGTTTACGCGAATGTAACTCATTACAATAAAACTACTTTTACAGATTTTATCTCGGTTTATTTAGGACTAGTTCGCCCGTGACCATGGTTGCTGTAAAGGGTCCGAATCGTTGGGCAAATTAAAAATTACGTAAACCGTGATAAAATCGGTAAAATTAGTTTTATTATAACTGTTAAACACATACAGCAAACACGCTCGCAGACAAGACACCACACATCTTCATCGGTGCAACTTCATCCGTTATTATAAGACACATTGGGCGAAGGTCTACGTGAGATTACGGTCGGTAGGTGGAGACCCTCTTACCCGTAGATGATATTTATGCATTCCGATAGATATTTAAGATTACCTGGAGTAACTACCATTATCTTGCCCGAGAGGACCCGTCCCCTCGCCCCAAAACGTAGACCTTTCTGGTCGTGCCTGTATAATACGAGCGAGTGGCGCCTACCAGTAGCTCGTACCATACCGCGACAGAGCGACAGATATGCTGCCGCGTTTCATGTGGTTTGCAAATTTCCAGTATATGGGCGTAGTTTAACAGAACTCTACTGCTCACTTGGCCACGTAAATTTAAGAAAAAACTTACTTTACACCTGTGTAGCCTTATCTTAACCACCACCAGCTCACAGTACGACGTCCCATTAACGTTCCGTTCCATGTAATTATTGGGTTCGATCGCGTATAAACGGTGTGTCCTACCGTCAACACCGCGGGGGGCATAGCGCTCGGATACCACTGCGCGAGGACACCAAATATATGAGGTTTACTTCAACTTTAAGTGACAGTGCCACGCTGCATTGCAGAATTGGGCCAACAAAACCGGGAAGGTACCTCTATCTTATGATACCGTCGTGAAGTGACAACTATACTGCTTTTATGTGTGTTTTGTGAGAAATTTCCTGTGCTCCATTGGAGGGGAAATAGAAAGGAAGGCAATGCAACTCCATGACAGTTGTGCGGATATCTATAGGTGTCGGGAACAGTTAAAATGTTCCGGTAGCTCGTTAGCCTCCTTATACTGTCTGCCTCGATTTCTAGTGGTAACCATGTTCAATAACAGACGTGAGGTCCCGCGTTCGAGGCCCGGGCTATTTTAATTTCTAATAAGAGTCTGAAGTCAGGAAGTTGGTGGTGTTACAACCCGGTGCCTCTGAGAGCTCGTTAAGCGGGCCAATCGGATAAGAAGAATGAGGGAATAGGTAGTGCACTTGAGCCTGCGTACACACTTATGCATCATATGTCCTGCGCAGTAGGCTGGTCTCCATAGAGGTGGCCTCCGTAGCCGAAAACTAGGACGACATAATTATTACTACAAAACTATTGTATCGCGGTTTTATTAATTATTTAACTGTCCCGACGCTTCAGAAGCTTTACAGCAACCAAGGTCACGGGTGAACTGAGATGACTGATGTCCTGGTGTCATAAATTATTAGAAGTACCCGAAAAATTATAATTATTTATTTGTACCGATTCACGCTAACAGTACTTATTATGTTCACAAGAAATGTATTTATTTTTGGTTGTCTAAAATCATGGTAACCGTGGCCATTTTTTCTCGCAAAATCCTAAGTGAAGCACCCACATCCTAAAAAGAAGCCTCATGTAAAATTTAGAACTCCCCTAGTCTGACATTTCGTTATGATCGGGTATGTTTTTTTACTCTTTTTTTATATAGAATACAACGCAAACGAGAAAACTTTTTACGATTACCGACGCCCATGAACTTGTTGCCCTTTATTACAATACACTGTCCAAAGTAAAGTAGAAAGACGAAACGAAAATAATTGGCTTGCTTTCTACGAGAGAGAGAGAGAGAGAGAGAGAGAGAAAAAAAAAATTGCGCACACCGCGCGGCTTGCTTCACTATAGCAAAAAGTGTCGTGACAACTTTTCGACAGATTTTTTCTGTCCAGCCCCCTTCGCAACGCGCGATAAGGAACTTCGTTCCAAAAAAACCTGCGTTGATCGCCGCCAGAGATTACTGACACACATAGATGGTATCAGACGAGCTGACAAATATTAAATAAAATGCACTTTATGAAAAGAATAACGCTATTTTGAGCGCGTGATTTGGTAATTTTTGCTGAATATTGAAGTCGTAAAGAAAGATTACGATCATAGCAATAAATTGTTATGTAATAATAATACTTCTGCCACTCTGATTACTCGTTTGCCCCCTGTAATATATTTCATATTACAGGGGGGTAAACGAGAAATCAGAGGGTTTCACGACTACCGACGCCCACACAATTACTACGCCGTTACAATGTTACAGCATGAAGTTCGCTTTTCGCGCATGAAGAATGCATGAAGAGCTAACGAAGATGTAACTTTAAAGCGGTATCATGTGAACGAGAGTTAGCTTTCCGGTCCTGCCGGCCAAATTCCGTTGCATTGCAGCATGGCCCTACCTCTTACTAACATAATGGAAGTGAAACTTCAACACACATGTAAAGAGCATTATAAAAAAACATTCAAGGTCAAGGTATGCCAGAGTTCTATCGTTACCCCCTCCATGCGGCCCTAGCGCTTTTTCGTGACAGAATAAAGGGGTTTCACTTCCATAGTCTCACTCGCTCACATAATAACGCCGTAAAGTGATTTCGTCAGTGTTGCGTTTCGTGCGGTTTGTGAGCCGGTGGCCTATCGGGAGGGGGGGGGAGAAAGAGTGGTGACGCATCGGCATAGTAATCATATGGATGTTCATGGGTGTCGGTAGTCGTAAAAAGGCTCCGATTGCTCGTTTTCCCCCTTATTCTGTAAAAAAAACCTACCTAAAACACGTAACAAATATAATAAGCTGAACTAGACGCAAATATAATTGTTGTTTCATCATGAAACTTGGCAATTATATGATTACATGACAATAGAACATTATGGTACCATCGAGCTGGTCTGGTAATGGAATTGATTGCAGATGGAACCTTGGACTCCGTGCTTGTAAACTTATCTAGTTTTTTTTTTTTTTTTTGTTTGGAAAACATACAGTGATCAAAGAAGCTAACTCATAAGTTACAGAAATAACAAGACACCGATGACATGTTTTCACATTGTGAAACTAAATGACTCGTTTTCATTTTCTTATACTAAAGTAGTTATAACGATGTTAAATAAATTAGGAACAGAGTTTTACATAAGACGTCAACAAAATAATTGATGACTTAAGTTTACGCGAATGTTACTCATTCCAATAGAACTATTATTAAGGATTTTATCGCGGTTTATTTAAGTACAACTACATTGTACTATGCGGTTTATTTAAATACACAACATTAAACATAATCAAATCAGAAACTAAACATAACACCTCAAGAGAGTAAGATATAATAAGTACTGTTTGCGTTAATCGGAACAACTAAATAATTATAATTCTTCGGGTACTTTTAATATATTATCTGTCACGTCAGTCCACCCGAGATCACGGTTGTTGTAAAGCTTCTGAAACGTTGGGTTAGTTAAATAATTAAATAAATCGCGATAAAATCCGTAAAATTAATTTTATTGTAATAAAAAATAATTTGAAAAACGAATAATAAGAACAATTAGGAAATGGTAGCAAACCAATTTTAAGACAGTGTGTTTCTAAATGTAATAGAGGAGAGGCTTGAAAACGATGGGCGCATTAGATGGAGCATGTTTATAATTTTTAAGCTCTTCATTATTTGTTATAACAAATGAGTGGACCGAGTACCGTCGGATCACATATCTCGAATTTGAGTGTGCAAATTGGCGGTGATACACCCCCGTGCCTTAGAGAGCATGATGCCGCGACCCTGCGCCGACTATTATCTCTAGTCCATAGGAATGTCTCTCTCTGGTCCCATAGAATGAGGGATTCGAGAGTGCACAATATGCCCTACACATTTGTCTAGCATCTATAGAGATGGCCATAGCTGAAATACGGATGGAGCTTTTGTCGGCGGAACGCAATGAATTATGGAATCCATGACGTCAGCGGAAGACTACCAGTGCGAGAAGAATGCACAAAAACAAAAGTATGATCTGGTACTATAACCATTTCTAAGAATTCTTAGCACATATTCCTAATACGGTTGTTTTACAGAAAGTAACCTTACGAATACTCAACAATGATGCTTTACTTTGTATCACATGTATTTGTTTCAATCGAATCCCGCAGTACTACCGCACCACGTTGAATGGTCTGTTAACATTATGAGATATTATCAACACAACCACCCATGTGATACATGTGGTACACAGCTTCTGTTTACTGTTTAACGTTCTTAGACATATTTTTTTAATCTGTTTTTACTGAATGACTAATATGATATAGTTATGACGCCTGTGATAAACGTTAAAACGTGGTTTTAGATAATAACGCATTTGCAGACAAAGCTCGGAAGTTTTTGAACGGTTTTGGCTGATAACGCTAGCCGCATGCACGAAAAAGTATGACGTCATAGTGAGAATTAACATTTTTTTATTGTAAATATACAGGCATATGGTCCTATATAGTCTGTTTGTACCTTTAGTTACTACAGACAATGTCAAGTAATATGTCAATCACTGAATCTGTTGAATGATTCGTCCGCCTATAGACAATTTATATAATAATGATCTATCGTTATAATTAACCCAACGTTTAACCAAACAAACTCTTCAGCTTTATGATATTAGTATAGATATGATAAAATTCATCAAACCATCATCAGCCTTTGTAAATCTACTACCGATTGTTCGGTCGATGGACGCCAAAACGGCTGGCCAACTATTCGCATCCTATTTATTTATTTATCAAAAACTGGTGACGGATCACCAGTTCACACGGCTTCCTCAGTAAATAAGTTTTACGCTTAAATCTTCGTTGGGAATCGCTCTATCTATGGTCGATCTGTAGATTTGGTAGAAAAAAAAATATTTTGGGAAAATTTATACATTCAGTAAAGATATACTTATAAGAAGAAGTCCACCTGTGACCATGGTTGCTGTAAAGCTTCTGAAACTTTGGGCTAGTTAAATATTTAAATAAACAGCGATAAAATCCGTTTTATTATAATGTATAACATTCACGCATATTTATGACATCAACTTATAAGAAGATTTTACTCTTCATACATCTTGATGAATTGAATCATTTTTTGTCGTGTCATCCATCAATCATTTTTTGTCAATCATAATCAATATTTTTTTATTTCATTTTATATTTCTATGTAATTAATAAAAGTAATGTTATGTGCATAATTGCTGTAATAAAAAGTGCATATTCCCCTATTGATTAGTCAAAATAGATTCCTCAGAGGCGGAAGTTAACAGCGATTAGGAAACTGCACACGAATGAAAATCTTAACGGCATGGAAACTGTGAAGTGTAAAATAACTGAAATATATCTTTACATGTAGATACCATTCCAATTGGCGACCAAGAAAAAATGTACTGAGACGTTCACCGATAAGGTTTAAGTACATAGTTTATTTAGTTTTATTTCAAATTTATTTTCGTTATACCGTCCTGTTGTGTTTTCTTGCCATCAGATAAGTAGGCATAAAAATAGTGACTCACAGAATTGACACAGAAACATCTGTTTTTATTAATGTTACCTCGAATCGTGGGCATAGCCGCGGGTGACAGCTAGTAATTGATGTCATTATTGTGACATCTGTGACTAAACTTTTCAATCAAAATTGACAGTAATTTTTATGCGAGTGAAAGTGCACTTTTTTAAGTTAATTTTTCAACATATATAAAATATGTATTCATAATCCTGTATCTTTACACAGATGGCTAATTGTACAGTATTTAGAAGCATTGAAGGCTCCATGGCGGAATTAGCACTAGGAAAAATCGACTGCGGATTAGAGCAGTAAAAGAAAAGATGACGCATTTTTTCATGTGCCCCGTCTACGTCTGAGGCTATTGGTGACTATCGACCTCTATAAACATCCGCAAAATAATTTTTACGATGCGTTACCCTCCTTTCATCCTCCCCTACCAAACAAAATAATCTATGCGTCGCAGACATCTGTCTCTAGGCCTAAGGTTACGAGTACCCTAAATTCAGCACCGAAGCCGACAGTGTGGTAGGAATTATGGATACCCAGTAACTGAGGCCTGTCTGATGATGATGTTCATTCTCAGAAGTCGTGTCATAGTATCAACAAACTATTGCTGCAATTACCGTCATGGACAGCGTGGAGATCAACTTACAGATTACTTCCATCAAGTCAAATATCTCGCGAAATCCGACACGCATTCACCGTGATAATTATCGATGTTTAATATCGATACTTGGGCAAATTAAGATGTTTACCGCTTACAAAGCCAAATTACATGCCACCAAAATGTTTACACTAATGTAAATTGATGAGTGAAATATATTTATGGTGGATAATATCTTTAAACTTACAACATATGACTTGTTTACGTCTGGATATATGGAATTCAGCACAAACGCACTATAAACCAGTATTGTTTATCCGGATATTATCAAACGAAATCGATTTATCACTCGAATGGAATAAAAAATCACGGCACTATCGTTCGAAATTCAAATTCGTCTGTCGCAGTCATCGCACTACAGACCGCGTTAATTCAAAATTCGAATTGATCTGTCATTGCAATTGTCACATTTGAAATTGGAACACGTGCAAACCGCTCACGAGCTGTATCACTACTGCCTATACACATAAATCGGTGCGTTCAAAAACTGTTTCAAACCCGTCGCCGCAGGCAGTTTTACTATGAGCCGACGTATTAATTCATGATTTGAGATAACTTTGTACAAACGTGGAACAAACTGTCGTAAGATCGAGACATCGAATTTTTTTTATGACACGCATATTATATTTTATATCGACAATGATTTCGCATGTATTATGCCCCAAAGGAATGGCCATGACTATTCAACGGTTTGTTGAGGCCTTGATCTTTTGCGTAACATAAAAAGTAATAGACTTATAAAATACATTAATCAACGTCTTAAACCGAATCATCGTAATACGAGTTAATGATAAATAAGGTTAATGATATAATAGACGTCGAGGAAAGGGTATTTATTCCACGATACGATAATTGGCGTTGATAATTTCGGTCAACATCATCATGTGTATTTATCCGTTCACCGCTACATCGACCTCTTTTAATGAGTGTCAATAGCATAATGTTATATATTTATTATTATACAAGCTGTATAATTAATGTATGACACTATATTACGTATATTAAGATTCAATACCATGTGGCATTGCATCCTAATCGGACCGGTACCTCTCGCACGATACCGTCGCAAAGTGACGAATACGCTGTCGCATTTCATTCGGTTTGTGAATTTCAGGAGGCCCACTGGATGAGAGGAGGACGCCAACACCACTGTATAACACGTATGGTGGTAGGTAGTCATTAAAAGACACCGGCGGATCGTTTGCCCACTATATTCTTTATTAATAAAGTAAGAGATAACCACAGTATTATATTTTGTTTTGAGTTGTCCCATGTTATGTTGGGGACAGTTAGAGTCGACAGATATGTTATATTTTTGGAAGTTAGACAGTTTACAGACATATGAGGTAAGTATCAGCTATCACATCTGTCATATGTAGATAGACTATACAATGTGGAAACCACCGCGAGGCTTCATCAGATCAGAGTGTCGTCTCGTAATTCCCACACCCGACCGATAGCAGCTCGGAATATTGGGCTTACACACGTAATAAACTAAAACGTATCTATACGCTACAACTGACTAGCAAGGACTTCAAATGTTCTTTTTCTATATGAGATGGGGGCAAAAGAGCAGATTGGTAATAACTACCGCCGCCCATAGACATTTGCATGACTAGGCGTGTCGCAGACGCGTTGCTGGCCTTTAAAGAAAAGGTATGCTCTTTTCCTAAAGACCTCGAAAGAAACGTGCTGGTATTGCGGGAAAACAAGGGGTTATCGAAATAGGTCGGAGCAGCCATGTTTCTTAGGGGTGTACTAAAGCTGTCTTCCAAGAGTTGGAGACTACGCCAACATAGTAGAGGAATCGGAAAAGGCGCGTCAATACCGGAGCCAAATCCAGAGCATATATTCACAGCACAATCGAAGCGATGCCATCGTGTTCACTAGAATTATGAATGTCCAGGGTAAGGAATGCTTTATGCACGGCGCTCTACCGGAACATAATATCCTATATCGAGTAACCACACCGCAAGATAGTAGGCGACAGATTCCGCTGATGGTTCAAAAAGGAGTTCTACGCAAAAAGAGAGCCCATTAGTTAGGCTTTCTCTTTTCTTTTATGATAAAGGGCAAACGAACAGGTGCCGCTTATAGACATGCGCATGACCCGAGGTTAGGCAGGCGCGTTGCCGTCCTTTAGGATGTGAGTAAGCTCTTTTCTTGAAGAGCCCCATGTCATATCGGTTCGGAAATACTGACGGTGGCAGCTGGTTCCACATCGAAGTTGTGCGCGGTAGGAAATTGCTCTTGAAACGTACAGTTGTAGACTATCAGACATCAAAGTGGTGACGGTAGAACTTAGAGTTCAGCCGTGATGTCTGAGAGTGGAAATCCGCTGCTGGTATTAATTGACTAGACTTCATGAGTTCCCGAAGGAAGGCAAACTAGTCTCTCACCAATTTTGCTTACGTGCTTTGACTTTGATTAGGCAATAAATTTTTTTAAGGAGGCAGAATTATATTACTTTTTTAGTGTTCCGGTATTTTCGTCGTTACTGGCCGCTGCTGCATGAGCTTGGTAACACTCCATTTTATGGTGAAGTGCCAACTTATAGGAGCGTCCAAACCAATATTGCGACTTGCCACCAATCGGTATCGCAGAAAACGGAATGAAAAGTACCATTCCCTGAATCAACATATCAGCGACAGACTCCGCAATGGTGTCAGGGTTATCTAGTGAAAAACAAATCCGCCCCCATGAGCAGGATGCCAAGAAGCACAGCATACCATCCCGATCTACTGACCTATAGTGCCAGACGCGACGACAGCATACAAAACCCGGCCGCGGTCTACGCCGATTCGGCACTGAAGTCCGTATCAGACAGTAGTTCGACGAGGCCAAAGGAGAGTTGACGGCAATCAGGTAGATGTTCAGATGGGAGGCCCACTGAAGGTCCGACAAGGAAGGCGCATGGTCTTCCACGTCTGGTATTCGCATGAGCAATGATGCCAATTGTATCATACCATGTGACAAAACAATGATCCCCCATGAAATAATCTTCCCGCATTTCCGATATTACGTGAACAAATGCAATTGGCGTGATCGGCGTTGTTTAAATCACGAAGTATGACGATCTCTACGGTTGGAATCTGTTTCAGCACAGAATCTGTAGTCATTACTATGTGCTCAAGAAGTCGGTATATTTCAGTATTTCCGTTATGGGATCTGTATAGGCATAAATGCGGAGCTGGTCATCGCTATATACACACAGCCAAAGGATGGATAGACAACATCTCCGAAGTTGAAGAGGAGATGATAGCATACATCTTCTCCGTTGAAAACAGACACTCCAGGCCGTGGTATAAATATTAGTTCTAATTTATACCTTGGGTAGGTAGGGCAAGAGGAATCAACCGGGGAAGATATTCCCCGCCATAGCTCAAGCCTTATCGTGGCGGCGACTTAGTAACCTGGGGTGAAACCAGGTGCAGCCAATCGAACCGACGGGGCTGTTCTTTGTATCCTCCTTATGAGGAAAGATGACTAGGAACAGAAGGAGGAGGCTCTCTTTGTACCCCTCTCAGGAGAGCGGACCAAAGAGCTCTCGAGGTGGTTTTTGTGGGTGTTCGGCGCTATAGTGTACCGCAAGCCCCACACACCATTAGACCTGACCCAGGGCCGGTGAAGGCGCGTAAATACTTTTCCCCGCGTCTACAAAAAAAGGAGGGTATCAAATATTACTTGTTTTTCTTACGATTCCCCGCTGTCGGTCGCTCTTAAATTAATAGAACCGCACAGATCTACTTGCAGCCGTTACGCAACATTGGCATCTGAAATGTATCCATCCGATATGGCGAGATGCGGCGCTTTGATGTGCGAAGCTGCCGACTAAATTATCACTTAGTAATGTGTGGTCGCCAGTCGGAGACATGATATATTGGCACGAGTAACCTGGTGCCAATGTAGTTATTTATTGATTTCAACACCTAAGAAAATTTGAAATTTAAAGTGTAACCTCTCGACGCCCGGCTGGCACAGTTGGTAACGTGGTTACGCCAGAGGTTGCGGGTTCGATTCCCGCCTGGGCTATGGATGTATATAATATGTATTTCTATAGCTATTTCTAATCTATATAAATAGTTTCTGTGGTATGTCAATTAACCAAGGAAAGGTATACTCCCATGCAGATGACACGGCTGTTGTTTTTACTGGAGTGACGTGTGAATCAGTGCGTCAATCTACATAGTTAGGACATATAAAATTAGCTAGCAGTTCTTAATTATATTTCCGTTGTCTAGTACCTGTAACACAAGTCTTTGCGATGCTTACCAAAGGGCTAGGCGAACGTGGTGTGATTTGTCCACATATAATACTATATTATTATAATTATATTACAATATATATTATTATTACGCACGTTTGACCTGGGGACGGACGCTTGTGAATGCGTGACGCGAGCGTTAAAGTTGTGTGGTCAATCTTTTTCGTGTTGTTATCAATATCCTTGACTTCATAAGTGGAATTTCTTTTGAAACATTTAAACAAAAATCACTTGTATCATCGTCACGTGACACCGTTTATTAGCAAACGTACCTATGCGGCGCGTAGCGACGCGTAGATGCCGTTTCCAATGTTATGTATTACTATCGTTGCTCTCTAACTAATAAAGCAAGTCAAACATATGTCACCGAAAATAAGTCGAACAGATATTTGTATTGAGATATAGTAGATTTTTATGCCCATTTCTATATTGTAAACACAACAATCAACGCATTTACCTCGATTCTCGACGTTTCGGCTGTGATGGACGAATACTACTTCGATTAAACTGAACGCGATGAAGTCCCGTTTACAGTATAAAATTATCAAAGTATCATCTTCATTATGAAAACGGTTTCATATCAAAAGCATCATCATTCATATTTTATTTACAGATTGTGAAAGCATCATCTAACCTCCCTATACTACAATAAACCAAGAGTCTAATAATTGAAGGGTATTTGCAGAGCGAAGCTCGGTCGTCCAGTTGGTACACGTTAACGGAGATATACTAGCAGATATACAATATATGAGCGACATATGAGACGCTTAGCGAAATTGTTATCACTAATTGGCAAATAAACAATGACAATTAACGACAGACACTTGCGCATGTTCGGTGGTTAAATACGGCGACCATTTCCGAACTAAAGTATTTTGTGTGCCATAAATTAGCTAACCTTTTAGCCCGGAGGCTAAGTTTATGAGATAAAGTAATTAGTCGTGCTATTACTTTATTTAGAATTAATGTTGTTTATTCGCTTGCTATTAGATTGATAATACTTTATTGCTTGGTGGCACTGGACAGGGCATTTATATAGGATGAGAGAAAATAGATAGACAAAGCGATTAACAGAATGGACACTTAGAGACAAAAAAGGAATAAGGGAAGGCCAAGGAAGCGATGAAGAGACATTTTTCATCAAAGATGTGGACCTCTCTGGATGCGAATGGCTCGGAACAGAGAAGTATGGAAAGATTGGGAGAGGCCTACGACGCAGAGGAGACTACGAAAGTGATTCAAAAATTATATTTTCGTGTAACTGTCAAGAATTTTGTATACGTAAACCTTCATTTTTAACTGACTACCTTAGGGAGCATAAACAGGCGGTTAAAATAGGTCGATACGTCAGTGGTTAATCCGAAGTTACGGTGTCCCTCGGGGAGTGTACTAGGCCCGACCCTATTTCTAATCTATATAAATAGTTTCTATGGTATGTCAATTAACCAAGGAAAGGTATACTCCCATGCAGATGACACGGCTGTTGTTTTTACTGGAGTGACGTGTAGATCTGTGCGTCAATCTACAGAGTTAGGACATGTAAAATTAGCTAGCTGTTCAGGAAGCAACGTACTCACGCTAAATGTTAACAAAACTCATTATATCTACTTCACTAAATACAATAGCACTCAACCTCCTGCCGATCTTGAAATAAAAATAGACAATTGTAACACAGGAAGAGAATGCTCATGTAATATCATTAACAAAGTAAAACACAGTAAATACTTAGGCGTGCTAGTTGACATAAGGTCGTCTTGGCATGAGTACCTAGAACTTATGATGTCTGGGATGCGAAAGCTAATATCAACATTTAAAACTTTAAGACGCATGACTGATAAAGCTCTTTTAAAACAGATATACACAGCGCTAGCGGAGTCAATTTTAACATACTGTATCTCTGTCTGGGGGGGAGCCACAAAACAAAGTACCTCGAGTTCGAGAAGGTTCAAAGAGCTTTACTCAAGGTCATGTGGTTTTTACTCAAGGTCATGTGGTTTAAACCATTTAGATTTCCCACCGCTCAACTTTATGTTTCTTGCGGTCTCCTTTCTTTCATGCAACTGTATATTCTAAATTCAGTATTCATCAGACCTTAAAATATGATCGTAGCAAACTGTTTAGGAGGCGCAAGCATGCCGTTACTGCAGTTAAATTATTTAGGACAGTTTTTGCACGTAGACAATTCCGATGCCAATCTGCTAAATTATACAATAAAATAAATAAGATAAAAGGGTAAATCTAAACACGAATGTAAAAAAATGCTATCAAACATACTCAAGACATGGAGCTATACTAAAACTGAGTCCATGTGCAGATAACCTAGCAGGTATAATACCCACACACACACACACACACACACACACACACACACGCACGCACGCACGCACGCACGCACGCACGCACGCACGATCGCATAACGCGCACACGCACACGTACACGCACACATTACTTGCAACCACGCGCGCGCACAAACACGCACACACCAATCCTTCTTCTCCTTTTATTATTGTCCTTACTAGGATTAAGAAATTGGATTTAAAAAAACACACACAAACAAATTCATCTGTTATCAAAAAGACATGTTAATTATAAGTAGTATGGAAGGGCAAGATCTCCTAAGGTGCGTATGTACTTAAAAGGAGCGGCCAGTAATTTATCATTGCTTGTAACATAAAAGAAAATGAATAAAAATTTATTTATTTATTATTTATTTAGTAGGCTAAAAATATTTTTTTATTAATTAATATGATACCGTAAAAATTGAGTGCTTAAAATTGAGAAAACACAATTTGTCTTTATGTAATTACTCATAATTGTGGAATACCTTAGAGACCAATATCATACTGAAACACAGGGTCATATTTAAAAATACATGCTCATGCGACACAAATGCACTCTATATCAGTTCATTAGAATGGAAACCGACTCGACCGGAGGGGAGTAGTAATACCCGGGACTGACCTGATCTTTACATTTGTTTAGAAATAGTTTATATTTTTTGTTGTTGTTGTTATTAATAACAGCAACAACAACAACTCTTCATGTGGATAGTGACTAGCCGGGTAGACAGATTAAGAAATTAAATTACACTTGGAGGCACTGAATCTCGGGCAAACTCAAAACATGCGATAGCATGTTTTTAAGGGTGTCTAACATTGTTCTTATCATGTAGGTAGGTAGGAAAAGTGTTTACGTTAATCTCAAGAGGGTAATTCACTCATTTCAAGTGCATTTTGTTCTGTGTTTTTAAGTTTAGTTAAATCGTGTCGAAGTCGAAGTTTTTAATTGTAATCTGAAATATTTAAGTTTGGATTTGTCAAAGATTTTTGCTGTTATTGTGGCTAATAAACATCTAAGGGCTCTATAGGATCCATAAAAATTCCTTTGTCACACCAAGTCAGATAGCACAAGCAGTGGCATTAGTCGAACAAGGTTTGACTCATCGTGAAGTGGCTATTGTCCTAAATGTGCCGCGTTCTTCGATGCAATATGCACTAAAATCAAGAGACTCACGGCTACACCCGAAGATCAGTTAATGGCGGTGTACGATGCACATCTGCCCGTGACGATCGCTTTATTGTGTTACAGATTTTAAGAAATCGCCTCCTGACCGCAGTCGAGATCCGTCAGCGGCTTCATATCTCCAGAGGTGTGAATGCTAGCGAGCGTACGGTGAGAAGACGTATGGAGGAAGTTACTTTGAGAGCAAGAAGACCAACCCGTGGTCCACAGCTCCTCCCACAACACAGAGTAGCTCCCAACCAATTCTTTTGTTTACCGACGAGTGCAGGATCGCTTTAAATGCGCCTGATGATCGTCAACGGGTCTGGGGAAGGAAAGGGGAACGGTATTTCGCAATGACAACCACTCCGACGGCCAGTTTTGGCGGAGGCTCTGTAATGGTATGGGGTGGCGGGAGTTCTGATGCTCGTAGGGAACTAGTCATCGTCAGTAACGGCTTAAATGCAACGCGATACGTCGAGAAGATTCTTCAAGATCATGTTGTGTCCTTCGTAGGGTCCTAGGTAGGTTATGACCAATTCATTTTAATGCATTACATTGCCCGTCCCCATGTCGCTCGCAGCCCAGACTTAAATCCCATAGAACACGTATGGGATAGGCTGAAACGAGCAATAAAGTCATAATCGAACCCAACACAAACCCTTAACCAGCTTCGAGATGCTGCCCTACTACACTGCTACACTAACTGCCTGGCGCGACTCGTCACAAATCGATATCAAGTACATCATCCAAAGCATGCCAGATCGAATGCAGGCGGTCATAAGGGCTAGAGGAGGCAAGACACGCTATCAAAAATGAGAGAAAGCGACAAAAAATAAGACAATTTTAAAGTCGTAGCGATTTAGCTCTAGTGTAAAAATTTTGTGTAATTGTGTTTTTCGCATAAACTTCATCATCAGCTCAAGAAACTTTTGATTGTGAAAAAAAAGTGATCAGAAACGTCAATCTGTTAGACTCCGATCACATTTACCCAAAATTTGTGGAGCGAAGTAAAAAAAAAAAAAAGAAGTTGTCATACGTCTTGTACTTGGCTAAGTTTCCGTGCCGGTGAGTTTACTTAACTGCTACCCACTGTATGGTATATGATTTTATTTACAAAACAACCGTCATAGCGACTAGAAACCGGTACCTCGTGATCTGAAGCAAAACACTCATGCCTCACAGACCAATGTGTGATGGGATTTAAGCGAGAGCCATATTAAATTATATTGAAATGCAAAGCCTTTTTTAATATCTTACAACACACAAGTGCTTAATGCATAATGTTAAAACAATAAGTTTCTGAGGTTGTCGTGATACAATCGAACATACACCGAGCGTGAAATCTATTGTTTAAACAATAGAAGGGCAACGCCTCGACAGGAATTCAGTACATCACCTTTGAATGTCGCTTCAGTAAAGGTTGCACAAAATGTGAAGATGGATGAATATTTAATATAAAGCCAATTATTTGTTGCGGTTCTTGGAATTTTATCCTTTGAGCACCCTTACCTCCTTCGGATTACGATTTTTCTTTCATTATATACTTTTAGAGACGACGTAAACATTTTCCAATTAAATAATAATGAAATTAGACTAAAAATTTACAATAATGTCGCAATAAACTTCGCCCGTAATCCTTCGTGATTAGGATATTTCATTATTTGCAACTTAATTTCATTTCATACTTTTATTGATCACTATCACTGCCGAAAATCGAGATATTGAGGGTAAATGTCAGCCGCCATATTGAGGGTAAATGTCAGCCGCCATATTGAGGGTAAATGTCAGCCGCCATATTGAGGGTAAATGTCAGCCGCCATATTGAAGTATGTATCGCAATGACAATCCGACTAATCGTTGGCCCGTCAAACAAAACAACCCTGTTTTTAAAAATGACTATTAGACAATCCGACTGCAACATCTACGTAAAAAAAACTCTTAAAGAGGTTCGGCCTCATTGAAGTCGAATTATTTCACTGGCAAAAATTTTTACAAATGCTGGAAAACATTTCCTTCTGCACTTGGTATGGAGGTCTCTACAAAAGTTTTTTGCTTATGCTGATAAGACTTTGTGATATTCTAAAGAGGTTTATAGAATCTATTTAAAACTTCTCAAACCCATATTCGTCCGAAACAAAAAATGTTTTAAAAAAAGAAATATTCCGTAAGTCCAGATTTATCGGCTTTATCTGCCTGCTGCGGAAGCCTTACTATACTCAACTAGCTTTTGGCTAACTTTTTGAGAGACCCTAAAAATGTGCTTATAATTTCAAAATTTGATATGTTCTAAACGCTGTATACGTTTTACGTTATAAAATTAAACAAGTCGTGTTTCTTCGTATTTACGACGTGCGATACAAATCTCAGCGCGCCGAGATATTTATCTGCGGTTTCTTTAGGAGCAGTCCTATTACAAACTGCTCACTCGTGTTTAGATTTGTTAGCGTTTTCACAGATTATACATACCTTTTTCATTTTGTGAGGTGAGGTAAAGCATTTATGCGCCTTCACCGGCCCTGGATGGAGTCCAGTGGTGCGTGTGGCTCGCGGCACATTATAGAGCCGAATACCCACGAAGATCACCGCGAGTGCCACCAGTGCCGCTTTTGGTGTGGTGCCTCGGAACAACAAATCATCAGGGCAACTCGACGACTATTCTGTCCCGAAAGGGACCGACGCCTCCTAAACAGCAGGGTTGCCTAGTACCACAGGATAACCCCGCCAACTTTGGGACAGTGTAATGGGGTGGGGTACCCATCCTCACCCTTGCCCCGTATGAAAATCGCCCCTCCTGTTGTTCTTTTGTCCCCTCGTCTTATAAGAGGGCTACAAAGAGTGCTTGGCGGTCTTTAGCTCCCTCGTCTTATAAGAGGGGTGCAATTGGCTGAACAGACTATACCTATTTTAATACCACGGAGTAACTTGCCGGCGGTGGCGCAACTTTGGCAAGACGGCAAAGAGTCACGGGCCCCGCTCAGAAAGGGTCACCAGATTTTTTTGACTGCTCTGTGCTGGCGAATACCTCACAACCTCTGGTTGTAAATTATCCGTCAGCACAGAGCACATAATAAGACACATCAGGTGACAAACTAGGTGAGATTGTGGTCTATAGGGGGACATACTTCATTTTCCGCAGATGGGAATGATACATCCCGATATCTATTTAACATTAGCTAAAGCAAGTATTGTTACCTTGGCCTAGGGAATCGGGTCCCGTCGCCCTCGTCTCTAACGAGGGGGACAGCTCACACACGGCAGCTATGGGAGGGGGGGCTGGAAGAACTCGTTGATCTATCATGACTACTATTCCATTAGGGCGGGTGGTGCGAGTCACGTGCGGTCGTCGTGGTTAGCCTGACCGGTACGGCCAAATCGCTTAAGGTACAGAAGTTATCTCCTATAACTAGTTCTCTACTATCCCCAACGGACCGACAAAGGAGGATCCGAACATTGGTTGAGCTTATTTATATTGGGAGAAAAGGACCCCCTTCCGATTAATTTTAACAGTGAAGTGATGGTAATGGTTCACGTAACAGTAAATCACTTAAGTTGATAATTCTTGTTTCGCAGAAAAACAAAAATATAATAGCAAAACTATTCTAGTAAAGTGTAACGTAGACTTTTATTCGGAGTATCCCACAATATCACATAACAAATGAATTCTATACCCAGACCTATAAAAAGAAGAAAAAAATCACGACTTGCGAGCTTCATAACTTCATTCCGTTATCACAAAAAAATATGTCTTGGACATACACATCTCATAACGTCTCATAACCAAAGTAAACGTGGCTTGAAAAATATCACAAATGATCTAGTAATGTGCCAGATACATGCACCTAGAGTAATTTCCATTAGAATTTATCGAAACACGCCTCCTAGGGAGACACGTCTCCGGCAACATCTAAATTCATTACATACAAACTGCTTCTCGCCGCCGCAATATGAATAGGGTTATAACTATATAACAACTTAGTATGGAAGAAGAGTTTTCATAGAGTTTTAATATCGTATATTATTTGTTTAATAGAGATCTAGATAAACATTTTCGTAGCGCATTCGATCTGTTTATAACCGGAGAAGCATAACCGGTCTGTAAGGAGCTAAAACGTGTTATAATATTTTATAGCCAAGAAAAAAAAAGTTTAATCCAAAAATATCTCAAATTTGTTGAGTTTATACGCGCTGCGCCTGGTACAGGGGGCATAGTGGTGAGGGCTATACGGGTGTACCCTACATTCTCCGGGGCAGCAGCGACAGCCCTTGTCGGCGGTACGCCGTAGCCGCCTGCCGAAGTGTAACCTCTCCTATGAAGAGAGGAGGACACGGAGCGACCACTTGTCGCCCCGGGTCCTCCTCTGTTCAGAGTCCTTGAGCCGAGTCTCCGACGGATACGCCTGCGACGAAAAGAGGCGCTAATGCGTAGGTGGGGGGAGGACCTGGCACAGTCGACGTATGGGGTACGTACGACTGACGCGCTGCGCCCGGCCCTAGACCGTTGGGTGCGCCGTAAATTCAAATTCCTCATCCTCCTCATGACACGTCTGTGTCTGTGAGTGTCTACTCACCGGGCACGGTTGCTTCGGTGCGTCGTATCAGATGTGTCGGAGAAGCCGGGAGGGGAAAGTGCGGCGCTGCCGAGGACACGGCCCAGCACACCTTCGAGGTGTGCCCTAGATGGGCCGAGTAGCGCTACGACTTGGCATCGGCGTTGAGAGGGATGGACCTGTCGCTCCCAAGATTTACTGATATACTCGATATTTGAGTGACAGATCCTGGAAGGCAATGGTCTCTTTCTGTCAGACCGTTCCAGATGGAGACCGCGGCGAAGGTCAGAGAAGATGACGAACCTGACCACATTCGACGGTCTCGACGTCGGAGTGGGTTTTTCACGATTTGGTTCATCCACGAGTCCCACACACCCAATACGTGCGTAAATGCATTTCCCCGCGTAAAGAGAAAAAAACTTCGTTAAGATTTAATGTCTACTATGTGTGTGGTTAGTTTTTTTCTTTAAGTTTAAATAGTGCACGTTATAAATTCATTTATAACGTACAATTTAACCAAAAATTTTCAAAGATCAATACTAATTTGGCTACTATTATTTTTAATCATACCCAAATTTGATCTCAAAACTAAATTAACTGTTTAATTCGCTAAGACATGGTGGTTATTTCTATAAGTCTGTGGTGATTTACGTTGTTTTTTACTGATAGAAACAAAAAAGGATAGAAATTTCAAAGAGGCTTTGAAAATCAAGGGAAATAGAAGGTTAGTAGATGCGTAACACATATATATTTTGTTTAGACGGATTGTTAAGAATACATGGTATGTATTTTTAATAATCCGTCTCCGTACTTGTCGAGCCCAGCTCATTAATATAGAAACGTAAACAATTCACATCGTGA
>JAFELO010000919.1:411148-429052 GCA_017140195.1 Eumaeus atala
GACACAAAACAAAGCCATAGGGCAGTCAGTTTTTGTCATGGTTAGACAAGTATGTACCCCAGGAGGTCTTCGTACCATGTTTGTATAGAGTGTTCCATTATTAGTAGGTGACCAGCTGACGCTAGATAATAATTTAAGAGGCGGAGACTTTTTTTATAATGATAAAAAAAGCCTCCGCCAAATCTTTGATACCTTCTCGCTCTCGGTACCCCTCTTATAAGAAGAGGGGACCAAAGAGGAGGAGGCGCTTTTGCGCACGGGTCAAGGGGCGAGGATGGGAACCTCACCCCATTGCAATGTCCCAAAGTCGATGGGATTGTCCTGTAGTGCGAGGCAACACCATCTGTGGGGTGGAGTTGGTCCCTTAGGGGACTCACTAGCCGTCGAGGTGCCCTGATGATTGTTGTTCCCGGGCACCTCACCAAGGGCGGCACTGATGGCGCTCGCGGTGGTTTGTGTGGGTATTCGGTACTATCATGTGCCGTCCCACACACCACTGGACCCCACCCAGGGCCAGTGAAGGCGCGTAAATGCGTTTCCCCGCGTCAACAAAAAAAAAATGGTAGGCATACAATGCATGGTACCAAACAACGGTTTTCGACCTCACAAATTTGCTTCTGATTCTCTGGTTTATAATCCTTATTATATCGCCGGTAGTAATATATGTATTTTAATTCAATAAATTTGTGGAAATAGTAAAAAAATATATTTATATTTAAGTTATAATCCTTACTACTAGTTTTAAGTATAATATTTTCCTAATTGTCAGTATCTTGCTTTGTAAATGTCTTGCAAAAAATTATATGTGGCATGAAAAAACAATGTTAAAATATTACTAACAAATCAATTCGCTTCTATTATTTAATAAGCATTCTTCGTATAAAATTTGGTACCTCGTTACGCCACTAATATTCTTATAAATAGTATAATAAGACTATATAATATATAATAAGGATGCAATACTTATAATAAGTTCCGTCAGTTATTGAAATTTTTAAGGATGTTAAAATTTGATAATGTTTTTCGGTTTTTAAAAATCACTCTGTATTTTTATTTATATTCTATAATACATCAGTTCCTAGTTGCTTTGCAACACTTTATTCTCATGTTGTCATCTTACTTCCCATCGGAAAAACCCACGTTTAGTCTCGACGTCCTCATTATATTAAAATTTTATCAAGATGAGATAATCTTACGCATATTTGTTAATGGAAAAACACAACCAGGCGACGTCACGAACATAAACCATTTTTTTTATTTTTCTTTACTCGTCCATTTCTCATATAAAAATCAAAGTAAACAACTTGCCTAATTTTTAATTTTTACTCGCTGAGATATTTAAATTATTATTATATATTATAATATATTTATATTATTAATACTAGGGCACGTGATTCGACAGTTACTATGTGCCTATATGTGCACGTCCCTATAATATACTAATGATAGTGTTCAAATATAGAACTTTAATTGTAAAGGGAGTCATTGAGTATTAGATAAAACGTGCCCTCTCTACCAAAAAGAAAAGATTATCAGAGATATTATGAGTGAAGAGCAAGTTACATATAGAAGAGCCTTACAAATATATCAAAATAAGAACAAAACTAATATAAATACACAAGAGTTTACACGTTAGTTAATTAACACTCAACCAAATGTGCCGACTAATAGTAACCTACATAGCAGTATTTTAAACTAACATAAGGGCTACAGTCCACGAAGTGCTAAATATTGAAAAAAAATCAGAACAGTAGATAGCAGTGATTTCAAATAATAGTATTATTAATGCAAAATAAAAAACAAATAGAAAATAGCAGAAACTGGCCAAAAAGGAAAAAAAATATCGAACATACAAGTAATGAAGATACTGAGAAATCACAAGATTATCTGGACAGTAATAAGCGGGATATTAATTATAAAAAATATGGCTTCAATTAAAAGACATTCTTATCTGTAAATAATTTTGCAGCGTAGATTTTGTCTAGTTTGAAAATTGTTTGTAATGAAATGAAATTATTTTTAGTTAATATACTGTTGAGTGAAGAGATTCACGGATATATTTTAAATTGTTTTAATAATGGATAGATTCTCAATTATAATTAAAGTGAACATTTTCCGATGAAACCCACAAGGTTTGTGCCCTAAATTAACCAGCTTTACTGGGCTATTATTAAGAGAAAATATACATATTGCGATTATCATGTAAGACATGATTTAAATTAGAAATTAATGTAAATGTAAATCAATTGAACGTGTACGGAAACGATCGTCAATCGATGAAGCAAGAAGCATTGAAACAATATTTGTAAAACTAAGCAATTGCAAGGATTTGGAATACGTGGCGTCACTTTACGGACCATCATATGTACTACCCAATTCTTGACTTGACTTGAATGAAATTTTTACGCGATTTTCTAATAGAACAATTCACCATACTAACTGGTACTCGAAGTCGGACATAGGAGCAGTACAAGTTATGGATTCAGCGCTTGAAAAAAAAACTTTTTTCCCTAAATACAGGTATTGCCCACTAGAATTGAACTAGTAAACGGTACTTTACAAGAGACATCACCAGGTGTATTCTTCATTTCTTCTGAGGTTGCAATTAATTATAAGTGGCTAGTAACTAATGAAAATCTTGGGAGTTATCACCTAATTATTAAAATGACGGCTAATTTTTACTTTCATACGCGTTAAGTTCTGAAAAGAAATTTTAAAAGGGCCAACTGGAGTGAATATCGTGTACTCATTTCCGATAACCTATAAAATACCTGAAAATTTTTTCATAAATTCTGTTGAATAGGAAGCTAATTTGCATATTCCATATTTAAAATTTCCTGTTAGAACTTATGGAAAATTACATCCCGAACACTGTTAGACCAACGAGTTTTCCAACTCAGTTGCACAACGCCGACTAGCTTTTAAATGTCAATTATACTTACAAGACGCGATAGAGATTTATAACAACCCTACCTAGTGAGATTGGATTAAATTTGTCGTCTTTAGAATCAAATGTCTGTGTATTTAGTAGAGCACAAAGAAAAATATTACCCTCTCTCAAAATATGTGACTAAACGATAGCCCCAGTAGAAAATATGAAATATTTAGAAATGTGGTTGGACAAAAGTCTTCTTTGGCAAACGCACATTAATGAATTAAATAGCAAATGTTAAAGATATTTAAATTTCTTAAAGGTATTAGCAGGTAGCTCTTGGGAAGTTCACCCTAAGCATATGTGTTGTTGTAAGAAGTAGGATCGATTACGCTTCTTACTTATACGAAACTGGTGCTAAAGCAGACTTATCTAAAATGGATAAAATTCAAAATCAAGCCCTTAGAATAGTAGGTGGTTTTATAAGAGGTTCCCCAATTTTCGTAATGGAGAATGAATTAAAGATCCCATCGTTATTTTTGCGATGTCAATACCTTGCGTACAAGTATGTACTGAAAGCCCATTTTCTGTCTGTTAATATAAGTTTAAACACATTTTCAGAATTAAGCAATCTTTACGATAATGATAGATATTGGCGAATTAGAAAGAAAGCCTTACTCCCAACTACCTTCAAGGAATTGAGTACCCTACGTATTGCTCGCACTGTTGTTCTTAAAATGTTTAGTCTTGAGGTTTGGTTGACACCTATTAAAACTAAAAACTGTGCAGGTTCAGCTGTATTTTTGTTCGAAATACGGGTTTTAAAGCTACATTTAAAGTTAATGAAAATATTTCTATCATGACAAGGGAACTCATTGGCAAGCGGTGGTTTATTCTTATGCTCAAAATTTAAACAAAGTAGTAATTTTCACAAACAGTAAAAGTGCCATTAAAAGTGGTTCAAAATATGTAGAATTAGGGCCCAGGGTACGTTCAGGACACTATACATCAGCAAAATTTGCTTTTCTGATGAAAAATATGCCAGAAGAGAAATATGCCTAATTGTAAAATATGCCAAAAAACTGAAGATTTGCATTTGCTGATGGATTGTGTCAGGACCCATAGTGAAAGAGTCATTATTTAGAGGGTGTTATTTAAATGTATTTAATTTATAATTTATATTAAAGATTAGTATATTACGATGCAAGGGATTTAAATGATTTACTCACGGCTAGTAATTAGTTAGATTTACGTAATACAGTGGTATAATATCATGCAATGACAAGCTATTTAAATAACGCTATAGGAGTTAAACGAGGTACGCCCGCACGGACTGCCTAAATTCTAAAAGTAAATTGTAATATAAACAAAAATGTTAGTCAGTTTTGAATGTAGTGAAACAATATTTATTGAATAAAATTATATTTATAACGAACGATACATATTAAATAAATAAATTAAACAATAAAAAACATAATTTAAATAACAAAGTCATCGTTGTCGCCAGTCCAGTGCTGGACATGTGCCTTTTTAACAAGGCTGCATTAGGAAGATAATGTTTTCAGTGCAATCTAAGACAATCCCTGTACTCTCTTAGACCGCTTACCGTAAGGGGATTGCTTAAATAACAATTCAAAATTCAAAAAAATAAATATTATAAAATTACACTAACAGAATAAATATCTAAATCTATTATCAGAGTCATAATTTAAATTTCATTGATAACATATCTACATAACAAGTCTACGTTTGTTCTAGCCACAAAACTCTTTAGATCTAAAATTTATCTGCATAGTCGTAACAAATTTTTGTGCTAAGCTAATTTCTTATCTGCTCAACAAATTCCAATAAGACTACTGCCACGTACTAGTAGACTACTGTACATGCTATCGCGGTTTATTTAATTATTTAACTTGCTCAACGTTTCTGAAGCTTACGGCAACCATGGTCACGGGTGGACTGGTTGCTGTAAAGCTTCTGAAACGTCGGGCTAGTTAAATAATTAAATAAACTGCGATAGAATCCGTAAAATTTAGTTTTCTTGTAATGAGTTACATTCGCGTAAACTTATGACACCTATACTTAGTAAATTTCACACATAGCCTTAAATAATAACCATAGTAGCTGCGATATGTTAAGTATAACTGCAATATTAGCCGATCCATAAGTATAAGACAGAGTTTACAATTAAATGCAGATGAGTAGAAGTGGTGCTTGCTTTACACCTCTTTAACCGACTTCGAAAAATATTTATGTTTTATGTTTATTTGTATATTTTTTCTATAAACAAGACCCAATTTACAATCAACACCAAAAGTTATAACTGGTTTTTCTAAACAGCTCGAGCTGCAATTTCATAATTTCACACCCTACTTCTCTCCCTAAGCGATACGAGTAGTCAGTTTTATTTTTATGGATACGGGGCATTGATTTTTTAATCTACAGAATTTTCGAACCCCGAATCTTCATAAAAAAATTTCACCGTGCTTTGTTATCTCTTTGCGTGTCATATAATTGAAAACAATGTTTAATTTCTTATGATTCCTTGAACTACGTGTGAATTGCATGAGAACATACTCGTTTAATGAGTTGTCTATTCTTCTTCACTATCATATTAATTTGATCAGCTACCAATTAATTTATAATATAAAAAGCACCGTTTTGCTTAGTTTATAATGATATGTTCTCATTCTGTTACTCTTGATTTTCAACTTAATCTAAATGCTAAAATAATATTTCAAGATTATATTGCTTCTAAATTAAACTATAATGAGCTAATAGAACCAACGTGTTTGTTAACATTTTATAAGTCAGGGATGTCCCGATGATTTGTTGTTCCGGGGCACTTTACCAAGATCGGCACTGACGGCACTCGCGGTGGTTTTTGTGGCACTATCATGTGCCGCGAGCACCACACACCACTGGACCCCACCCAGGGCCGGTGAAGGCGCTTAAATGCGTTTCCCCGCGTCAACCAAAAAAAAAACAGAAAAAAAAAGTTTTCAGTGAAAACATTCACATTAATTATTTACAGAATTATGGTTGTGACTGTACTAATTTTAAATATTATTGTAACACCTCTAACACCGCACACTACATATTAGGGCTATACTATGAGTCGTTATGACTTTTTGTGAGCTCCTGTGACTTCAATGTTAGGAGTTCAGCGTAGGGAAAATGAAAGCCTTAAGGCTGAATCCTGCGAGTTTACTGTGTTTGGAGGCCCTGATAGTTTGTATCTATGAGGAGACTCGAAACAGAATAGGAGAATACAAGATAGTTATTAACAAAAAATTTGAGTGTTAACGGTTGGCATTTCATTCGCGATTTTTTAATTTCATACTTTTTAAATAAGTTACACATATGTTCCATATATTTGATCTTATTAATACTAAATAATACTGAATAAATATTGCAAAAGAAGAAACAAATGTAAAAGATATCAAAAGCTTTTATATATCTATAAAATTTATCATTTGTAAGGTTGTGATTCATAGCACAATAATAAAAATATATATTGGTGTCACCTTATGTTAGCTTCGTGCTATATTTCTGATAGAAAAATACTAAAATTTTGTAAAACACTCATTGAAACACAGTTAATACAAGAGTGAAACAAAATTTGCCTTTAAAAGGACAAACCATTACAGAAATAGAAAAAATAAAGTATGTGATACAGAAACAAATTTATCAAGACAAATGAGAAAAGTGTAAGTAACCCAAAATGGGATATCTAATATTTATTTCCCAGCATAATATATGTCATGTCAAAAAAATAACCTTCACTTTATACGTAGATATAATAGTATTTTTTTTTAATATTTTTTTTTTCGTTTAGTGATTAGCATTTTACATAACCTCTATCATTTTTAGACATATTCCTAGCATTATTTAATATACCTAATTAGAAAACAGATAATGCAATAGGTAACAATGTATGTTTTTACAAAAATCCATTTTTTTGTTTTTCAAATTGGAATACTGCGATATTATTTCCTATTAAAGATGCTTTTACAAATAATAAAAATTATAAATTAGAAAACCTAGCTATAAATTATAAACTTTTGGTATATTTAAAGAATGATATCTTATTTTTTTTGTCTTTCGCGCAAGGTGTACTTTAATGACAAAATCGATGATTACATCTAACTATCCTATGATTTATAGTCAACATTGTAGGTATAGAATATATAATTAACAACAAGAATGAGCCTCATGCAATATCACTTAGACAATAATATAATTAAAAACTTTATTTGATTAAATAAAACATTATAATAAATGCCACATAGATAACAATTGGTTTTAAAATAGAAATACATTTTTCCCACAACTTTTTCCTAGATAAGTATGTGCTTAGGGAAACTAATGATTCATGTGAAATTCGACTCTGCCTTAACGAGACTGCCCATGACAATGATTTTTCAAAACCAACTGCTTCTTTTAGTTGCTGTTAAGATGCACCAGGCATATATTTATAATTTAAACATCTAAATAACTTAGTAATAAATATGAAATAAGAAACTGACTATTCATAAGCCTCTTACGTTATTTGAGTTTAATTTAATTAATATAAATAGATGTTAACTATGTTTAAAGTTAATCCCATGGCGTATGAGAGAACATGAACTAAATTTACAGTAAAATTAGTATAAGAATCAAGTTATTTTTTTTTACTATATTTAAGCAAAAATGGCTGCTACAAACAAATTCGTGTTAACGTCGGTGAACCTAAGGGCTCAAGGGCAAGGCCCTGAATACAGTCAGTAAATCCCGTTTTTAAGGGCGAGGTGGCCTTTTTGACTGATATTAAAGTATTGCTTAAGTAATAAAGGAACACAACATTGACGTATTTTACACATATTTCCCCGAGAAGAACTCTACTTGTATAAAAAATTAAGAGTTTAGAAAAAAATGAGAATATCAACAACAAAATTAAGACAGAAGAAATTTCATGTTCGAATCGTCGAAATCTTGAGATATCTTTATAGTGAGAGCAATTGGTACTTGGATAATGAAATCAATTAAAAATGTAGCCAGTTCGTTAGTAATAAATATTTTACATACACAATTTCAAATGGAATCACCTAGATTTCAGTGCAGCATGGGACTACCTTTAATGTATAAATATCATAATGAGAATCAATCTTATTCCACGGCATCCCTTAGAGGTGTTGTTAGGTTAGTGTTGCGTCTTCTGTCGCCGCCGTAGATCGCTCAGGAGTCAACCAAGCCCTCAATCAGCGTTCATCATCTGGAACAAGCAATTCACTCTTTAAATCTTACTGGAATTAAACTAATTCAGGGTGTTGAGTCCTGAGCGACCTGTACGAAAAACCGCCATTTGAAATCACTAGAACATTCGGCGTTCCAATTTTTAAATTACGAATTTAGATAATTCCTGAAAGGATTGTAGGAGTCTTCTGTTTTTCATTTCTTCAAAGTCGGTTTTTCGATACAGTATTTATACATACTTCAAACAAGGCTAAAAAGTGAATAGAGAAATTGGAGTTTTGATAATAAATGAGTCGAGGTTTTTACATGAATAATCTAGAATAAAATGAAACTTTCTTACGCTTCTGGCACCTAGGGCCTAAGGGAAGAAATATCGAAGGTATTTAAGAACAAATTTTTTAGCTGTCTATACTTCAGAAACGGGGCATCTGTAGAAATAAAGTAAGTGTTAAGAGCTCGGCTAAATTCATATACATCGTGTAGACTTACTGACTACTTAGTAGTATTTATGTAGCTGTTTACTAAGTAGAATTACTACATACTTTAAATGTAATACTATAGTACTCCATAGTCCATACATTTAAATCGATGTGACGTCACAGGAGATGTTTAAAATTTAGATTCTTAAGTGAATATGCAACGGATGCGTTGACGCATGGAAATATGAATTTTAAGGCATTACTTTTTTTCTTTCATAAATGCATACATATGTACCAACAATATACAAAAAAAAACAAGAGTAAATTTACATTTGAAGTGAAATACTTTTTACATAGTGATGTACCTACAGCGTGTTGTCACCACACTATAGTGATGGACACTCTAGACAGTGATGTACCTACAGCGTGTTGTCACCACGCTGTAGTGATGGACACTAGACAGTGATGTACCTACAGCGTGTTGTCACCACACTGTAGTGATGGACACTCTAGACATTGATGTACCTACAGCGTGTTGTCACCACACTGTAGTGATGAACACTCTAGACAGTGATGTACCTACAGCGTGTTGTCACCACACTGTAGTGATGGACACTCTAGACAGTGATGTACCTACAGCGTGTTGTCACCACACTGTAGTGATGAACACTCTAGACAGTGATGTACCTACAGCGTGCTGTCACCACACTGTAGTGATGGACACTCTAGACAGTGATGTACCTACAGCGTGTTGTCACCACACTGTAGTGATGAACACTCTAGACAGTGATGTACCTACAGCGTGTTGTCACCACACTGTCGTGATGGACACTCTAGACAGTGATGTACCTACAGCGTGTTGTCACTACACTGTATTGATGAACACTCTAGACAGTGATGTACCTACAGCGTGTTGTCACCACACTGTAGTGATAGACACTCTAGACAGTGATGTACCTACAGCGTGTTGTCACCACACTGTAGTGATGGACACTCTAGACAGTGATGTACCTACAGCGTGTTGTCACCACACTGTAGTGATGAACACTCTAGACAGTGATGTACCTACAGCGTGTTGTCACCACACTGTAGTGATGAACACTCTAGACAGTAATGTACCTACAGCGTGTTGTCACCACACTGTAGTGATGGACACTCTAGACAGTGATGTACCTACAGCGTGTTGTCACCGCACTGTAGTGATGGACACTCTAGATAGTGACGTACCTACAGCGCGTGGTCCCCACACTGGACCCTTTACACACATGGACCCTTTACATAGTAATGTACCAAAAGCGTATTGCCCCTAGATGTAGTGATGTGTCGTCGTAATAACAAACGGTTGAATATTATTTAGATAATAACAAACGTCCTGCCCATAACATTTACGTAGCGGATGATTTAACACTTGCTCTGCGGTTAGGGCTGTAACATAACAGACTTATTTTGCATTTATGACTCTTTTACTCTTCTAATCTTTTAATCTCTTATTATCATACTCTCCTACTCGCTCACGTCGCTTACGTCTCTTGCACCTTTCACTTCAGAATCATAATGAATGTTCGTGTTTAACTCAGGAGTGGGAAACTGGGCGTGTCAACTGCGGCACAAGTGTCGCAGATGACACCTCCCAGTTTTAAAAGTGTGTGCTGGTGAATGTGTGCCGAGAGCGTTACGAAAAGTGTTATCGGGCGAGGTCAAGCGACGAAGTTAACCGGAAAATTTAAGTTAGTGATAATAGGAAGAGATAGTTACATTTCGTAGATGATGGTCTAGTCACGGCGGAGGTAAAGAAATAGTTAATTTCGTGTTGTGTACAATATGTAACAAGAGCCCTGTTGTTCCTGCCGAGGGCATAATCAGAAACGATATTAATTCTAAAAATACTTGTGTATAAAAAATAATAGTGGTACATACTATCACTACAATATTATTATAATTAGTGAATTAAAATGTCCCGCAGGCCCGATAGGCTTGGCGGACCAATCACCGCATAGGAAATGTTCATGACCCCGAGTATACTAGAGGCCATAAACTCGTCACGTTACAGTCAAATTGTAAACATCTTTTCAATATTTATTTAGTTAATTATTGTTGCTAATTGGCCAATATTTGATATTATGGAATTATTTTGTTATTTACGGTAACGGTTTATCTACAAGTAACCGATACGAACAACAGGGTTTTTGTTACACATTGTGTACAGCTGACAATTGCGACTTCTATAAAGTTTAAAAAAAAAATCACCGAATTTAGACAGATGTGAATGTTTTATAGTCAAGACCCCAAGTATTACAGGCTACACTTGCCAGCCGTTCTTTTGTACTGAAATAGAAAAAAATCATAATCAATTGTATTCACTATGATGCAAGCCCTGCGACCCTGCACAGACACGCACACACGAGTAACTTGTAATAAACCAGTCGATTGACGTCAACGGTGGGTGGAACCGCGGGTGTACAAAAAATTATCTTATTAGGGTCACCGCATACTATACAAGTGTCCTTGCGGCGACAGTAAAACTACAGCAGTTGGATGAGTGTTCGGTTTAAATATATATTGTGCACGTCATTCGCCGTCTGGTGCAGTGATGACATATTGATATATCCTACACATCATTAAGATCTATACTAATGTTGTAAAACATTTGATTGTTTATTTGTTAGTTTGTTTGCATTGTATAGGGTCCGAAACTGTAGGACCGATTTCTCTCTCTTTTACCATTGTAATCCCACACGAACTCTGATGAACAAAAGCTATATGTCAATTACTACATCGTTTTATCGTTTAAAACCAAATGTGTGATGAAAATATCAACGCAACGCCGCGACGGGCTGCTAGTCTGCGTATATATATATATATATATACATATATATACGAGAACGCCCATGAACATCCACGTAATTACTATGCCGATGTGTTGTCCTCCTTCATCCCCCCCCCCTCTCCCAATGGGCCACCGGCTACTCACAAAATGAAACGCGGCACTGAAGATGTCACTTTACGGCGGTATGTGAGCGAGAGGTACTTCCCCGGTCGTGCTGGCCCAATCCCGTTGCATAGGAGGATGTAGTGTCATGCACCATGAGTGGAACTATCTCCTCCATGCAGCATGAAGGCTCCGGCTCGTTTGTCCCCCAATTCTATAAAAAAAATATTTCCGCTATTTATTGATTTAATTTTGTAATAACATCCCGCCTCAGTGGTGTAACGGTGCAAGTGTCGCCTGTTGAGACCGATAGCCGTGTGGGGTCATGAGTACGAACCCCAGGTCCGCCAACTGTTATGAAATGTTTCTCAGATTATTCTGAGCACGCATTACATTGTCCTGGAGTTGTCCCTTGGTATTGTGCCCGAAAGTGCCATAGGCTTAGCACCTATGACATCATGGGCCTCAGTACCTTGGCTACTCGTGGGTGTGCTAGTATATCTACAGGACGTACGAGTTGTGTGCGTCTCGGCCGGGGAAGTACCTCTCCCTCACTTGATAGCGGCGTAAAGTGACGTCGCTGTCGCGTTTCGTACGGTTTTAATCAAGAGGCTCCGATTTTTCGTTTGCCCTCGCCTTATGCCTTGCCTTATGCAATTAAAAAAACAATTATTTTAATTGAGCCATTGTTACTCTTACAAATAAATATAATTTAGCCGTACTTATTTCGAAATCTTTTTTGCCCGACTGCCATCAACTTCACATATTAACTTTGTCACAGATGACAAAGTAATTTTAATGAATATTACGTGGAATTATCCTATTAAATGTACAAGTTTCCAGTTATTTCAGTTTGAAAAAAAAACATTTATTGGAATAAAACTACTTTTACGGATTTTATCGCGGTTTATTAAATTATTTATGTAGCCCGACGTTTCAGACGCCCCTGCGATTACATTAGATTTGATGAACCCTCACTAGGGAACACCGATTCCTTCCAAGGATGATCCGTGATTCTATTGAATTTAAAAAAACATTCAAATTTTAATAGAGAAGATGGCTGGGTTCTTCCATCTGCTTTCTGGGATCCAGTGGTGAACATAATCAAATCAAAAAGTAAACGTAGCAACTCAAAACAGCAGGATTAAAACTATAACTCTTCGGGTACTTTTAAAAACTTGGTGCATCAGGACATCTGTCACCTCAGTCCACCCGTAACCATGGTCGCTGTAAAGCTTCTGAAACGTCGGGCTACGTAAATAATTTAATAAACCGCGACAAAATCCGTAAAAGTAGTTTTATTGTAATGTCTAACATTCGCGTAAACTTAAGACATCAAAACATGTATTGGTCTAATCGGCGAAGCCAAAACCAACGGGAGTATTCCTTTTCACACCGCAGAATGAAACAGTTCGTTTTAATTTAATGTGATTTGATAATGAAGTCATATCTTCGTACTATATAAAAAAAGCTGTGTACTAAACACACACTGAAGCCGTTTTTGTAACACAATAAACGTAAGCGTGTAACGGTCCTTAGCTAAACGAGTTGCAGTTGCAAGTGAACCATAACAAGGCATTGTCTTTTTTTACCTACACCATACATTAGCCATGCCCGGCTGTTAACCGGTTATTTTGCAAAACAAACGATTTCGTACGCGACACACGTCTCTTAATATCGTATGAGCACGTCTATTAATAACAATTGTATGTTTGTCGGTTTGCAGTGATTACTTCCCGTTTTACCCGACGAAGTGAAGCACATTAATGTATTTGCACGTTCTTAGTAGTTAGTTGTAGTATTTCTAAATAAATTTACACACACATATACATACATATATTTACACGCTCGAAAAATATAAGAAATCCATCTGTAGTAGTCGTATTGTACAAATCGCCGTATAACATTACGGCTAGCCGTATAGCATTACGGCTAGCCGTATAGCATTACGGCTAGCCTTATCAAAAAACGGCCCGTCAAACAAAATGGTGTTTGACGGGCCGACGACTAGCAGGGTTGTCGTTGTAAGACGTCCTTCAATATGGTGGCATATAGAATTAGGCCAATTTATAAATTAGGCCAAGTGTTTCGAGTGCAATTAAAAAAAAAAGCTAACCACTTCGAACCTATCTGGACCTAGTTTTTAATTTCTCTGTATGCAACAATCGACGCCATTGTTGTTTCCATTGTTGCCAAAACAACATCGAGACTAGTTTTGGAGTCGTAAGAAGAAGCGACACCCCCCCCCCCCCCTCCTTTCTGTAGATGGGCGAAATGCATTCCGATATGAGAGTTTTGAATGAATCAGCCTGTAGGCGTCCACTGTTGAACGTAGGCCTCGTCCATAGATAAATGAGAGTGTTGGTAGTAGCTAATTTAACTATTGTTGTCACGGCCAGAAGGAACAAGAGGTCCTCCTACTACCCTGACGTCGGGGGCAGCGCGCGCTGTGGCTGAAATGGCCTCTGAGCTGATGTGATCGTTTGGACTATAGCCGTGACGTCTACCTCCAGGACTAGCTACTAAACGAAGATATTTCTTAACACATGTTTCCTTCCCGAACAATTGTGAACCCTAATCGTATCTACGTAGTCTTACGGCTGCTTTGTGTATTATCCATAGATGCTTCTGACTACTGCAGATAGAAACTTAACGTACGTAACGACGCCAACGGTCCAAACGTATTTAATGTTCGAATTCTAACTTCAGTAGCCATATTCGCATAGATAGATAGAATGTACAAAACGGCCGCTATACACATAAACCTAGTTATTATCGTAGTCTGTATGGCATGTGTATGTGTGGCGACATTTGGAGTGCTTACCGTCACATTGGTCAGGCTAATAATGAAGTAACACACACATACACACACACACACACACACACACACACACACACACACACACACACACACACACACACACACACATACATATACACACACACGCACGCGCACGCACAAACGCACACACGCACAAACACACACACAGGGACAGGTCCCTTGCCGCCTGTGCTTGCTGCGGCGACCAATTCGCCCGAAGGCTAACGAATGACGTCAATACGAACAAACCACTTTTGTGTTACCACTAATATAACGTAGAAGGGACACAAAAGTCATATAAAAGAGACTCAGAAAAGAAGCGACATTTATGATCTACTAGCAGCGGCTCGCGGTTTCGCTCGCCAGAGATCATTTTCACTCCGCAGGGGCGGCCAAACTCCCTCATAGTCCCAGCCAGTATAAATGGCCCATTCCCTATTTAGACTACTAAATAAGAGTCAAATTCCTATATATAATACACTGGCAGGGCCTAGGGGTTCTGTTCGCATAAAGCACAAAAATTTTGTTCATCGGCTTAAAAACTACTTTTACGGATTTTATTGCGGTTTACTTAAAATATTTTATAGTAATGAGTTTATTTAATGAGAGAGTAATCAACATCTACTTATGTATATATAAAAAATGTCCCCCGTCTGTCTACCTGTGATCGATTTACTAAAAATGTACTGAACAGATTTTTATGTGGATTTCTTTCCTACATAGAGTTTCCTGAGGAAGGTTTAGCGTATATTTTTTTAAGGTAACAACCCTTAATCTGTTCACGGGCGAAGACAGGGAACTAGTTTTTAAATAAATTAAAAATTACTAAGCATAAGCTATACTTAGTCATATTTATTATTAATTACATACACTGGACAAATTGATGTCTTAAGTTTACGCGAATGTTACTCATTACGATAAAACTACTTTTACGGATTTTATCGCGGTTTATTCGATTATTTATGTAGCCCGACGTTTTAGAAGCTTTGCAGCAATCGTGGTCACGGGTGGACTGAGATGACAGGTGTCCTGATGCCCTGATGTTTATAACATAGAATCCGTAAACGTAGTTTTATTGTACACTGGACAAAATTATAGAATAATCTTATTTAATAATAATAATAATAATAATAATAATATCTGTGGACTTATCACACCACGTTACAGGTACTAGACAACGGAAATATATTTAATATGTTTTATAACTTTAAGAAATTGTATTTATTTAAGATTTTATTACAGAAATATATATGTAATACATAATTATATAAACATCCATTACATAGGCGGGATTGGAACCCGCAACCTCTAGCGTAACACGCGCACCGCCCGCCACGTTACCAACTGAGCCCAGCGGTCGCCTACTTAACACTGATGACTGACGGATAGTGTTACATTATTATGTGCCTATGTTCAGGCACAATGACGAGTAAACGCCCTGTCATAGGAACCGACTACTTAGTATTAAAAACGACTAATTTGTTATAAGTGATAATAACCAACAATTTTGTCGTTAATGTGGAGGAACTTAATTTGGGCCTCTCTTTCACTATATTTGTTATTAATTATTAAAAAAATATATAAGAGCAACCGAGTCACGTGATGGTAAGTGATGCTAGCCCACAGACATCCGCAACTGATATCTTATTGTTTCATGAGGTTTGTGAGTAGCTGGTGGCCCATGGAAGGATATGGCAACGGAGGGCAACGCAACTGTATGATCATTAACCGTACGGATGTTAAAGGGCGTTGATGGTGATCAAATGTCGCCGATCGCTAGTTTTGTCCCCTATGTTATAAGTTCTAAACTAGTTTAAAATTTTAGGGTTCCCAATTATAGGCCTCCGCAGCTTGCTCGTCTATTTGTTTCGGCTGTACCATTATAAAATATTCAATATTCAAGTTCCTGTCATTATTTTTTATTTTATGAAATATTTAATCATTTCGTATTTCCTTATCGAAATAAAATATTACGATATCAGAGAAATACTCGTATGTATTGGCTGGCAGCGAATGACAGCCAAAATTAGTCACTATTATTAATGCCGTGTCTGTCGTTACACATTTAAACGTCTAATGGAATGTTGCACTGGACAAACAAACAAAAAAAGTAAAACTGGACACGACAACAAAAAAACCGGTTTTATTGGTTACGTATAGAGAATGAATTGCAATTATACTAATGTTCTATTTGGAGCAATCGCAACACTTTTATAAGAGTTTGCCATTTCAGAGTTTTTCATTTACAAAGGAGGAGGGTGGCAGAGGTAGTGCCATGCTGCATTACATCAAATAGGGCCACAAAGACCGGGTGATATTATGACCTCTCGCTCACATGACTCCACCGTAAAGTGACAGCTATCGTCATCTCATGACTGTAATACGGATGTCCATGGGCGTCAGTAGTTGACAAAAGATTCCGAATCGTCTGTCTCCTTATAATATAGAAAAAGTCAAAATCTAGTAACCCGTTAGCTGGCATGCTTACAACATAACCCCTCTCGGGGCAGTCGGCTAGATAAAATTATGGTGGCCGCAATCGAGTTTTGCTCCATTTAACACGATCCAATATGGCGGAAGCGAGCATCCGCCGCGGACTCCGCATTGTCATGTCGAGTGTGATAAGGACCGTTACAATATCTAGTCGCCATGGCTGAGTGGTCCGAGCTTCTGCTGGTGCGGTGGTGCGGGTTCTACAGCAGATTATCTTGGCGTTTATTGAAAGAGACATTAAAAGTTAATCTCAAGATAAAGAGGCATATAATAATACCATATAACAACAACATATGTTATCACTCCACGTTAGCCCAGTCCCGTGCTAAGTACCGTTAGGACTTGTGTTGCAGGTACTAGACAACGGACGTGTATTTAAGACTTCTATAATTCTTTATTATAGAAATATGTATAATGCATGACCTAGGCGAGATTCGAACCCGCGGCCTCTAGAGTAACTCGTGGACTAACCGCCATGGTACCAACTGAGCCGGTAGTCAAATTATAATATGATAACCGAATTTCGGCCAATTGGACCAAGTCAATAGAGAATAGCCATACGTGTAAGATCTAGTGCCATGCATTGTAGCGGAATTGGGCCGGCATGACAGGGGTGGTACCTCTCGCTCACTTGATACCGCCGTAAAGTGACACCTACGGTGTCGCGTCTCGTGCGGTTTGTGAGTAGCCGGAATGTTATTAGAAATTGAATCTCAATATCATTTATTGGTGCGAACCTGAACTCGTGCCCGGGACTACGGAGTAATCAAAAGCAAGACATAAGTATATATGTACTGTGAACACATAGGTATATATGTACTGTGAACACATAAGTATATATGTACTGTGAACACATAAGTATATATGTACTGTGAACACACAAGTATATATGTACTGTGAACACATAAGTATATATGTACTGTGAACGCATAAGTATATATGTACTGTGAACACACAAGTATATATGTACTGTGAACACATAAGTATATATGTACTGAGAACACATATATATATGTACTGTGAACACATAAGTATATATGTACTGTGAACACATAAGTATATATGTACTGAGAACACATATATATATATGTACTGTGAACACACAAGTATATATGTACTGTGAACACATAAGTAT
>JAFELO010000921.1:7435-41982 GCA_017140195.1 Eumaeus atala
ACATAATCTAAAGAAACGCGTTAGGATCCTAACGATAATGAATAATATACATGTTTGTGTATGTATTATATGTATTTCTGTAATAAAAACCTTAAATATATAAAGTTTCTTAAATGTATAACAAATATTAAATATATTCCGTTGTCTAGTACGTGTAACATATGACCTAACGCTGTCGTGGTGTGATGGTGTCGCCCACAGTTGTTATTATTGTGATTATTATTACTGTTAGTGCACAAGACAATTAAAGACAATAATCAATGGCAAGGGGTATTTTGTAACGGATACTTTATTGCTCTGATATAGTACGCAACTGAATATTTGTGAAGATTTTCCTTTAATTTTAAAGACAAACTATGATATAATTTTCTAATTTTAAAGACATCTTTAAAATTAGAAAAAAAAAATATTATATGTTTTAAAAATCAAAAATTTGTGTTTTGTGAATAACCAGTGCATAAATCTGACAATTATTTGCTGCATTCTTCGTGTTATTGTTATCTTTTCGAGCAGTGAACACATTAATTAAGAAATCAAATCTTAGTGTGGAGAATATCGAACAATTTTATCACATGGTTCTGGTATAAATTAAATTCAGATTTAATTATGTTCATTTGGGTGCTACTGAAGAAATAATTTGATATTTTGTTTACACCCGAATACTATAAATTTCCCGAGGTCCTGTCGCCTGAGACCGTAAGACAAATCTTTGCAGAGGAGTTTCTAAAACTGAAAGGTCAGTTAAGCACAACTTTTATAAAAACACGTTCTGCAGATTTCGAAGGGTTAGGGGAACAACTTTGATGGCTACAGGAATCCGTAACCTTTCTTAATAACATATACGATGAATTCGAACATAAGGATCAATAAACTTGGATTGGATATGAAGCAACTGTCGACCGTAAAAACATATGTGCAATCACTAATTAATAATATAAAAATAATGAATCTTAGAGATTAAAAGCTGCTAGCGACATGCGAGATCAATGGGTTCGGCGGTCTAATATTAAGATATTTGTTTTTCCAGAGAAAAAATGCGAAAACCTCATAGCAATTGTAAAGAAAATCTCTGATTTGAATCTTGTGACAATTTAATTCTATAAAAGGAATTACCACTTCTGAGGATAAAGGAAAAGGATTTAACAGGTTTGTTCATACTTTTAAATATATTTATTTAATGATGGTCTCTCCTTTTTCACAGTCAATAACAATCTTAAATAAAATAATACAAGAAACAAACAGTGACATCAATCCAGTTTTTGATAATGTTAGTAAAAAATGAGGGAACGAGGTCTTATCTGAGCAGTCGTCCGAGATACAGCCTTATTTAGCTTAGATCCGTATAGTGAATTCACAAAATGCACAAATTGGAAATAAAATTGGACAGTAAATTGCACCGATTATTTAAGTAAACGCACAGAACGTGTCACTCATTGAGCCAGCCGAAACGGCCTGTGGCGTAGCCATCATATCAGAATATTATTGCACGAGATTTATGCAACCACAAGTTTGAAGGGAACATTCCAATAAAATGGAATAACGTATACTTTGGTCGGTATATCGTATTCTCCCGGTTTTTACACTTTTTGCTTCGCGCATAGCAATTTCATCATGAAAATTCATACGTGCCTAAAACGGTGTTGCCGCTCGCCGGCGCCGGAGATCACACTCAAATATATTTTCCACGTCGTCCCCGCTATGGGACTATGCTGCACTAGACTAAATGTGGATGATTTTTTTTCCAAAGCGTAATCAATTGTTTATTAAATTTGTAGGTAGAGTGAAATTTTGAGATGTTGTTAGTTATTTTACGCGCTATTTCATTGACTATATCACACAACTACACGACTCGCCTCTTTCACATTTTGGTCACATTACGATCATTCCTTTAATTATAATTCGCTCCCCGAGCACCTCTAACGCGTTACTCTGGTCACTCGGCCAACACGACACGACTATACTAATGCCGTCTTTCGTGCAATAGATAAGAAATCGTACGTTATAACACGCAATTAGGTCATGTACGGCCAGACCGTTACACGTATTGTGGCGCATTCTTTGTCAGCAGACAATTGCGTCTGCGGAGCGAGCCCAACAGACGAGCGGCCCCGGCTCCAGTATGTTCTAATGAAATTCCCGTCTCGTGTCTTTATCCAGCGCTTGACATCGAGAGCGCAGTACATGTGCGATACGAAGAAGTCAGTTTATTATCATACTCATACTACGAGCGCAAATAAGTGTATATCATACGATCATGTGATCGTAATGATCAGGTAAGGTTTCATCAAAAACACCGGTCGTTCAGTTCACTCAGCATGTTCGATAAGAGTTTAAAAAAAAAACTATTTAACATGCGAATGGAGTTCACGCATTAGGAACGAACATGATTCAGATGTGAAAGGAAAAAACACGCAAGATTTGTTTAACGTTACGTGAGCGTTACTCACGATTTTACTCCTCATATTTTTTCATACCACGGGCATTGGTGGAGTATGTGCTTGCCGAAGATTACCTCTTAGTTGAAGAGAGGCGCAAGCCGAGCACCTAGCACAAGATGAAAATCGGCGCCTGCGCAGTCGATTACATACGAGAGACCGCTGCGCTGCGCCACGTACTGCAGCAGTAGATGCGCCAAAAACTCGAAACCGTGAGGCTCTACTCACCGGGAAAGGTCGCTTCGGTAAGTATCTGTGTTGAAACTGCTAGGAGATGGAGGGGGCTGCCATGAGTGTAGCGCTGGAGATGTGTGCAAGAAGGTCATGTTCCCGCAGGAGACCGCTGGGAGGACCAGAGAGGAGCAAGTGTATGGGGAACGACCAAAAAGAACTTCACAATGCTTATAGGTTTGTAGATGAAACTGATGCCGATAAAATCTTTATTTCCGCTCTCGTGCACATAAAGGCCAATAAGCAATAAATTTCCAGAAAATCAGCTCCAAGCGTTCTTCGACGCTCGATACAAAACGAAGAAAACTGTGATGAATTGATGCAATCCTCAGCTGACAGACCGCCTCTCATATTGTGATGGACGAGCCGATGTGTATGATGTACTCGCTACGGTTCCAGCATTCTATATAACTTTATCATATCTCTTCTGTGTCCTTGAACTGTTACATTATGTCTATATTCAGTCATTATGGCGTCAACGATTGCGCAAGACGGGAAACATGATGATAATATAAAAAAAATGTGGATGTTTATAAACACATAAATAATTGTTTAAAGGAGGCGATATATTAAGGGATGACCTCTTGCACTAACTGATATCCTCCTCCTAAACAAAAATTGTATCTCTTTATAATGTTGGAATAAATAATATGGTTGAGGACCCTTGATGATATCAGTGTAGATACAAGATAAGAAAAGAGATGACAGATAAGGCAGCAGTCGTTTGAGTTAATTCTTCGTCTCACAATGGAGTGTTATTTATACCTACGTCAAGAGCTTCAGACTCGTAAATTGATTTAATAAATCCTGTTTTGACAAACGCCAAACCTTTTAGTGGCCCTACAAATTACGATAGAAGTGGAGGGCTTCGAGTAAATCCGTTTACGTACGAACGTCTGCGCCGCAAGTGTGACGGACCGCGGACGTAAGCGCAGTGGAAAATGGAAGGATGAGTTTTTGTGTTTTTCATTTCTATATGAAAATTGCTTTCACAATGCTTTTGATCGAGCTGTAAAAAAAGTACTTAGTTACTATGTATTAATACCTAAGAAACTTCTAATTGTTGTATCATCATGGAAATTGACTATTATTTGCAGATTAGATGATGACAATACAATATTAGAAATAATTTACTAAATAATTATTATAGATTGAAGTGTATGTAGCTTACAGACAGTACGTCACCCGAATATACTAATTCATCAGAATACCGAATTACCAATTTGCGGATTCAGCGATTTAAGTCAATCTAAAAGAATTGATTTATTATTAGGTTTATCGGCAATAAAAATATGATGTTATTAAACGTTTTCTTCTACGATAGCGATCCACCGTAGTTTAGCTCGTGTATAATACGGATTGATGGCCACCTCAACAGATAATAAGCGCGCAAAAATTCAGTTAGTAAATTTTGAGAAAGTCGAACACTAGTAGACAGTTTTGGCGACTTTGCTCACAACAATTAAAAAATGTATTACATTATAACATGTACGGAATAATCAGGTGTTATTGGATTACGGAGGAGTATAGATCTCTGAAAACAATCCCCACAACAATTGCCATGCTAGATTTCAAGAAAATATATCAAATACAAAGATATCACACAACGCTCCTGCCCATGGCTTGCGCCCGCACTAGTCCGGGCTAGTCCGGGAGGCCGGACAACTTCAAAGCTAACAATCGCAATTAATATAGAAGCTAAGCTGATTTATTAACAACCCTCCTCCCCTAGCCCCTCACGTGTCGCAACTCTTCAGAACTGGGAAATTTAATTAGCATTTTCAATCTTAACATAAAAAAAAACTCAAATGATGTTTAAGTCCGGAAGCGTTTTGATAATGGTTTTTTATAGAGTTGGGGGACAAATGAAAAAATTGGAGCCTTTTTACACCTTGACGCTATTTCCAAAAATTTAACCGCAGATGACCCAACAATTTTAACTGGAGACCCCAACGCCCACCTCATGACCTGGGGCAATAGATATAATAACAGCCGCAGAATTGTCCTTAGAAAATATGTCGTTGATCGTAACATCATCATCGAAGCTCCGTTTATCCCAACCATTATTCTCAGAACAATAATGGGTATATACGTTCACCGAGTACTATAGATATAGCATTGGTTAAAATCGTTTCACTCGCCATCAAGACGGCTGAAACGTTACGCGAGCTTAGCTCGGATCACAGACCCGTTTTAATAGAAATAGGAGACAATCGATTTAGTAGAAATATTAAAATAAAGAGAAAGATCATCAAATATAAATTACTAAAAGATAATTTAGCAAACGTCTAATCGAGTGAACTCGATAGTATCGCAGACAGTATAGACTCTCATCAAGCTGCTATCGCGGCCTCATCCATAGTCACCGCTCTACTGGTTAGCAAAATAGGAGAATCGTCAATAGAGATCTTCACCATCCCAGAGGACCGTTTATCCCTCTTTGACGACGTTAGGGACCTAATCCGTCGAAAAAATGCAGCAAAACGTCTGTACGATCGCAACGGAGGGGAAGTGTGCAGGCGAGCCATTCGACAACTCGAAAGAGAAGTCAAAAAGGCTATACCCAAGTTCATAAACAGGAGCTGGGATCACTTCGTACTCGAATAATTTCCGACTCATACAGCCTACTTACTGGCCACTTGCAAGGGCTATGAAATCCGAACCGGTGGTTCAAATGCCACCACTTCGACTTCGACTTTTTCTTTCGTTTGCCCCCAATAATACGGTCATAGAGCACAGATCTGCCCCCTCCCCCCAGAATACCTGAGGCAGCCTAGGCATTCAGGATCTGAGCATGGAGGCCCAGGGAGGGACTCTTCAACTTCTACGTTGTTGGTACCCTCCAGGGGTAATCTATTACCGGAACACTTGCAAACCGATCGAAACACGACGTTGACAGAGTCAACATCCCTTCACGTCGGAGTCATGCGAGAGAGAGGTACTTCCCCGGAAGACACTGATAATATAGGATTTTAATAGTAAAATATTTTTTTCAAATCGGTCTAGAAATTATGGAGCCTATTTGCATTGGCAAACAAACAAACAATCGGATATTTCCTCTTTATATAGTAGTAAAGACAATTTTGTTTTGTGTACCCAACATTAAATATATATTCAGTTGAAATTAACAACCATAACTTATATATTTTGGAATCTTTATTCAAACCCCTGCATACGTTTTATACATATATTACATAAAAATAAATGCTTTCAGAAGGCTATAGTTCTCCTGAAATCTTAATATACTACGAGAAAATAAATATAGTGGAATAAACGTATAAGGTTCACAATCTTGTAGATATCTCGTTAAAACTTAATAATTTACTAAAGCTGACGTAGTAAGCTCGCAGTGGGCATTTAATACGCGTAGTATTGCGCTAGCAGCCATTAAAATCTCTGTAGTTTCTTATCTCGCAGCCTCCGACGAGAGCTAATCTCCACTTAGTGCAGACAAAGCCTTTATAATTACTTCGTAGTGTGGATTAACAAATACTTTCAGTAAACTAGTATGTTGGAACACCGATTCTTTTTACTACGGTTATATTTTTATTCTGTTTTTGTGTACTGACAATTCATTAATTATTTCGCGATCAATCAGGATTTCCTTTACGATTTATTATCTACTGGTGGTTACTCACCAAGTGGTCTACGTAGACTAGATACAAAACTACGTACAAAGTTGCTATTTCTGTTGCTATTCTATGCTCTAGGTGTTTCAGTGATCCCCACCTTGGTTCAAGCCTTGTCGTGGCGGTGGGGCTTAGTAGCCTGGGGCGAACCCAGGCGAAGCCAATTAAACCGAGGGGGATCTTTACACCCCTCATATAAGAAGTGGGGGCTTAAAGATCAGAAGGAGGAATCATTCTCGGTACCATCCCCTCTTCTTATAAGAGGGGACCTAAGAGCAACAGGAGGTGGCGTTCTTGCGCAGAGGACAAGAGGCGAGGATGGGAACCTCAGTCCATTGCACTGTCCCAAATTCGGTGGGGTTGTCCTGTAGTGCTGGGCAACCCCATCTGTGTAGATGGAGTTGGTCGCTTAGGGGGCTGACTAGCCGTCGAGGTGCCCTGATGTTTGTTGTTGCGGGGAACCTCACCAAGGGCGGCACTGAGTGCACTCGCGGTGGTTTTTGTGGGTATTCGGCTCTATCATGTGCCGGGAGTCCCACACACCACTGGACCCCCACCCGAGGGCGGTGAAGGAGCGTAAATGCGTTTCCCTGAGTCAACAAAAAAAAAGAAATTGGCTTACATTTGGCGTTTACTGAGCAGATAGTTGGAAGTCTTCTGTAATAGAGCGGACTTCATTCTAGATACAACTTATTACAAGTAACGTTTAAAAACAATCAATGGTACAAATGTGTTGGATTAGAAAAAATTAGTCCACATGTCTTACAATTCCAAACCTCGACAATTTAGTAACTAGCAACGTGTTTGAGGCGAGTTGTGCAAATGGGAGCACGTGGTGCGCTTTAAACGTTCGAAAGTGATTATATGTATTATGTCATTATAAATGCTGCTTATTTATATAACGCTCATCGCTGTGGAGCGTAGGAAATATCAGAGTTTTTTTTTGTAAGTTTACGTTAGTGCGAATCAAAACTTAAACTTCTTCTCTTACCAGAAAATTAAGTCAATTTAAAAGTTTAAAAAGATCTCATTAGAATTATTCTGATTCATTTTAGTTGAGTCTAAATGTCTTAAAACAAAATAATAATCCATAAAATAATTGACTTTGATACAAATAACAGTTAGGTCGTCACATGTTACATAATACGCATTTGAGGCTAAGTAGCTCAGATACTCTGTACCGCCACAAATGTCAAAAAAAATATCTTCTTTTAAATTAGGTTCAGGGACATTAGGGTTTTATAAACGTAGAGGAAAAATAGGAATTATGTGACGCTCGCTGATCACACAACCCACGATACCAACTAACAGGAGCCAACATATTCAGCAAACAGTTCCAAACATTAGACAGACTAAACACCCTTCGAGATGTTCCGATCTCGAAACGCTCTTCCATTTACAAGAACACAAGGTCGAATATGGCTTATTTACTGATCAATATGGAATACGTTTGGGAATGTTTGTTTTGAATTTCTCAGCGTTGAGCCACGATGTGTGGGACAATCTCTCAGGCAAATATTTTCTAGCGGCGACCAGGAAGGCGCTTTTGAGTTCATGTCGTTCGTAAATAGTATTTATGAGCAACTACATATAATTTTGGACGCAACAATATTTGGACTATTGGAAATCGTTCTTTAAACGCAACGGAGTGAGAACATTCGCCGGTCACATGCCGAGTATTAATACAACTTTTCAAAAAATACACGATTTACTTTATGATTAACTATGAAGAACAAGAGTCAGTCAGCTAGAAAAAAAAAAACAATTGTAAAAATATCAAGTTTTCTTGTATCGTTCCTGTTTTTACTATTTTTTATTTTTTAATATCTACATGTAGTAAATATCGACATAACAACAGCTATGTTATAGTACAGCACCCTTTACAGTTTTTAAAGAGCTGAATTGGGCTGTCACAATCGTGCGAATTCATTACGTATAGCGTAATAATATCAAGAGAAAATGAGGTTCAGTTTCGCGTCTCATTCAGTTGGTCGGATTTCAAAGCAAGGGATAAGCAGTTGATTTTCTTTCTTATTGACTCCACTAGCATGATTTTTTATTACTACAATGTGGGTAACACAAAAAATGTATTTTGCTCGATACCTGCTTATATATCTAACACCACTCAGGCCTAACCTCATACAGTTACATCGGCTTGCGGTCAGGTGTCCTCGTAGCTCGGTTACTGTCATAAATAGTGGAACTTTAAAAACGAGCATATGACAACATCAACACATTACTATCTTAATAGGTACAACAACGTTGTTATTTATTTCGCAATGAGATACGCTCCACACGCGGCGGCGCGGGGAGGGACAGGGAACTGCCACCTGTATGTGATAGATCACGAACATATTACTTTCATATCGTCACGAGCATACGAATATTACATTAACATAACGGGAATATCTCACAGATTTGACCGACATATCGTGAGAAATTGTATTATTGACTTAAAACTATCACAAAATGTGTGTGTCCAGATCGCTCGGGGACCTCCTTTAGCTTCTATATGACTTAATACATAACAACAACATAATTCAGTTATAAGCTGTCACATGAAGCTGAATATGATTTATGATTGCACATCCACTATGTATTGCTTAAGAGATGGGCTGATACTAAACTTCCTACAATCATTTGTTACTTTTTACTTTTGCTACTGTATTGCATAAGTAGTATCACGCGACGTTGATTCCATTTAATATATATTATCATTTAATTATTACAAATCGAAGTATTAATTCATTTTTATAATGAAGTATAAAATTGATAAATTTTGACACAAATAATTATTGAAGGCGTCAATAATAAAATTGTTTACAGTAATGTATTTTTCACTTCAGGCAGACGCTGTCAATGATTAAAAAAACAACATGGCGCAGAGCAAACGCTCCATAGTGATATAGTTACTACTTGGCACACTTTAATAGCCTCGAATTTTGATTGAATCACTCTATTTGAATGTGTAATTATTAAGTAAGCTCGTAGCCATCGAGCGAATGGATGATGTCCACGAACCAACGTTGTTACCATCATCATTCTTATTATCAATGGATATATCACGCTCCTTAGATCCTATATAAATGAAAACAGAGTACGTTGAATTAAGTATAAGATTCCGAACCATTCGATGCTCCCATTCAATGGGCCAACGGTTACTCACAAATCGCATGAAACACAACAGCTCAGCCGTCACTTTACGGTGGTGTCATGATAGGAAGAGGTGTATCCCCGCTCGTGCCGGCCCAATTCACCTACAATGTGGCATGATATTTACAAATACATGCGTATTATTTCATATGTGTTATTTTTTCCTTATCTAGTTCATGTATTTTTATCCACGTTAAAATAAAAAAAAACGAGAACATCTCTAATTTACTAACCACTGGAATTTACTGAGGAGGAAGACATTGTTTTCAACTATAGTTTAGAGATGTCTTATTTTGTCTCCTGGAATATTAGAGGAGCTAATTCGAAAGTGGAAGATACCATTTCAGTCTCCGTTATGCAATATCTTGATATGCAAATGCTTCTGAATTTGATGTTTCAAAGTCCTACCAAATCAGAGCCCAAGAAGATATAGTTGTAAGTGAAGAATACTGATATGATATTGTTTTTGAAACGCAGTATGTATATATTATATTTTCAAACTTCACGATATATGGCACGTAGAAGACAAACGGTAACATACATAAACAACCATACACCGGCGAACATGCGGATAGGTCGCCCTCTTTACCTGAACCCTCCGTCGACCCATATAGCTTTTCCAAAGCTATACGAAGACGGCATGGACGCCACTTTTACACTATACATAGATATGTCTCCTTACCTACTATTCTTAGTAAGAATGGGACACACCATCGCCTTAAAGTGTCAGCTGTATAATGTCGAGTTTCGTGCGGTCTGGGTGAGCAACGCATCTACTTGTCAATAACGTGGATGTCTGTGGTGTAACGATGTTGTAACATATGAAATGAGAAAGATAAATAATTATACAAAGTATAGAAAAACAATATGCGATTCTGTTTCTCGCGGTTTGTTCAAACCAGTTTCTGCGAAGCACCGAATAAGCGGTCGCTTCATTCGCACTTGAGGAGTCCGTCGTTCGCTGATTTGATATAAGTGCGTGTCCTCGCGCGTACTCGCACATTAAAAGAATTTCAAACTTTTATAAAGTTTGAAATTCTTTTAATGTGCGAGTACGCGTTATAAAGTTGCCTTTTTTTACAGCAGTGGGTAGTTTTAAAACCCTCGACATAATCGAGGATTATTTTGGAACCCAGGTAAAGGATAAGTGACATTTTACACCCCATCTCGGTAAGTACAACGTGTTGAACGCTAATAATTTTTATAGTAATTATTAATTCGCTTATTTCAACCATTCATTGAAAGTGTTATCATATTTGCTCACTTTCTTTAATTTTAATTTCATTATGCTTTGGTTTCGTTTAGTTAATCCCTTTGTTCTTTTTTATCATATTATAAAATGAAGGTTACTACATTTTCCGCTCTGCTTTGTAAACACCATCACGCTTATGGCACAACCGGCGTACCTCTGGTCATCGTCATCATTATCACCGTGGTCGTCACATGTTCATGTTTTTTTTTTAGATTGTCGCAACACTCGCGAACAGCTGTTTGACTCTCGTTCTGTATTTCAATTATTTAATGTAATCTTTGTCTAAATTCAATTTCTATTGATATATCTGAGGACATGTCATCAATTTTTATACTAGTTTCTTTGATATGTTTTGAGTGAGGTTTCGGTGGTCGAATATAGTCAGTTGATGAGTAGGTTTGAAATTTAAAATTTTACGGTAAAATTTGTATGTTTTTACCTATTTGTGAGCCTGTTGATGGCTGATTATCTCAAACTAACTAATTACCACCTCATAAGTCGTTTTGGTGTTTACAATTACACTTTGCCTTTGTACAACGAAGTAGTTGTACAAAATCACAATTACTTACATTACTTTTGATTTGTCATTTCTATATTATCATTAAATTCATTTAACTTATTATTAATTTATTTCATCACTCGTAGAGTTTTATCTCGCCAGGAACAATCCAAACAAGAACTGGCCTTACAGGAATTAAAAAGTCAAAAGGATTTATGTAACCAATTAAACAAAGAAAGACAAAACAACGAAAGCGAACTTCTAAACATATTGAAAAGTAACGATAAGCTTAAATCGAAACTGTCATCTATGCACCTTCGTAACGAAGAACTCAAAGTAGAATGTTACAGGTTGCAATCCTTAGTAGATACGTTTGACAACTGCCACTGACAGTAAACAACAACAGTTTGTAATTGATTTAATTGACGATAATTTACAGAGTGATATAATAATAAATGGAAGCAATAATAAGATAAAAAGTATTATAAAATAAACAGATTTATTAGTAAAACACAAAAATTAATTAAGAAACACAATATATCCTGGAATAACTTCCAACCAAAGTGAAAGCGACTTCAATTATTAGAGAAACTTCAGGTATCCCATACAAAATTAGAAAATTAAAAACAATAATATGGAACAGACACAAAACTCTTGCAGGAACATATTGCCATATTACTGCCTTCTCTAAATACACTTAACAATAAATTAGAAAGTTATCAGAAAACAATAAAAGAGTATCAGTTAGCAATAGATGACTTTGAAAAAAAATCTGTATATGATAGTGAATACCTAGCTTCCCAACGACAGTACACACAGTACCTGTTCACCTATTTCATCTACTAATCCGTTGAAGTTAACATGTAAAAACTATACTAGGTTTAGTATTAGTTCGAATATGTTACAAAAACACCCAAAAAAATTTAGTGGTGTCCAGCGATGAAATTGGGCTTGGATTGGGACCATATTTAAATTCACAAATATACAATCCAACGGTGTTAAACAATTATTTAACAAACTGAGATCTATTTAATATTGTGTTTAATATACGAAGAAATAAAAATAATTCTGATGGAAATACAAATTTGGTAATTTTTGTAAATAGCAGAGGGAAAATAAACAAATCTCAACTCAGTCAAGTTTCCGAGAGCGAGAAATAACTTTTTAAAGATTATGTTATTTATTTAAATTTAATCTTAATTAAACAATTTAAAGGATTTGGATTCTAAATTGTTACACGTTATATTATTGAGACAACTGAACAGATTTGGATGCTCTAGCTGAATGACCATCATGTTAAATGTAAATCCGCTCGTCAAGTCAAGATGTTTCCGGTTCACATGCAATATAATACGCCTATGGACATAAAATATGGTCTCTAAGCATTAACACTTATAGTACAGATTGGTGAGGCTAACATAACTCCTCTCCCCTTAAGTTCGGAACCATCAGAAATGGCTATTTTCCTAGGGTTGCGATTATCAAACGCTAATCTAATTTTATTTCTAAACTTATATAAAACTATAACAAGACATTGCTGAAAATTACACATGAAATGATCGTTGCGACACGGACACTATTGACTTTTATTATATTCACTTTTTCATTATCACTTATTTCCTGCATTTTCACGATTGTCGAAAGATGTTTTATATCATCCAAGTTAATTCCTTGCATATCTATTGGTTCAATATCGGCGCTTTTCAATCTTACACTGGACAATTTTATTCTAGGCATTATTTTATAGGGCATTTCTCCAAAAGAACTGTGTAAGTGGCGTAGACGTATGGTACTCAAGGTAATCTCACATCCAGCGTCGGTTTTTAATATGTATGTTCCTTTTATGGGGGTTTTATTTATTTCGCCTCCACATTTGTCCATAATTATTGTGTTGGACTGATAGTATATTATCCAATCGAATGTCGAAAGCCGTTGTGCATTAACATCTTCTATATGAACAACTCAAGGGATGCAAAGTGAGGTATATCTGTATGGTAGTGCATCAAGTGTTCCATGCACGTAGGTATCTGTTACGGTACGATTTCTCTGTCGGCGCATTAATATTTGTCGCCGTCGGAGATTGTTTGGCTCGGAGACGCTACAGCTAAGTAGAAAAAAAAAAATGTGTTATTTTTTTGCTGATCAAAGACAGGTAAGGAATAAATTTTATAAAAATCTTAAGTATTGTTATCGATAAGTGCAACCTCTATTATAAATGTGATCTGGTTTTCTTTCATGTATGTTCTTACAGGTAATGATCTTTCTATTTTAACGAAACTACTTACAGATACGGGGTAAACTATATTATTAAAATTTTGTACATAAGACAAAATGTTAAATAATTATGTAGAATTGATAATGCATTGGCGTAATACAGACACTTTGTACAGACACTAAGTGCAAGAGCAGTTTTTACTTCGCTTAGTGTTATATAAAACGTACAAAAACTACTAATAAATATAGTGAATATGCTTAATACATAAGTGGAGTAAATACCATTAATTTTATGCAACTCAAACTTTCGTATTTTGATTATTAACGTGATTTTATTTTGCAAATGATTTTGTTTGTTATACAATTACATTATCTAGATTACCGGAAATCGATTTTATAACGGATCCATGGGGATTTAATAATACTTTTTTAAATCGTTGCGAAGGAGTGATCTGCTTAAATTTTTCTATTGTAGAATCTTTAATATAGACTCTAGTTTTGATATACATTTTGGTACGATTTACTAATATTACTTAATAAAATTCTTGTAGCTATTTATATTATATTCTAGATCTTCATAGGTTCCTATAAAATCTAATGTCTTAATCTAATGTCTGTGGAGGGCATCTTATATTTTTATTGGGGACTTTACACTTTCTATTACCTACTTCAATGGGCAAAGTATTTCATTTTAAAGGGCCGGTCACTTAGGCCTTTCGGTATAAAGACTTATCTTCATTGTGACGCGTATTAACAGCTTTAGCAAAAATAATATCCTCGTTAATCTCAAGGCTATCATCTCCGCCTTTCGTATATCTTTCTATGTCCTTAGACTCTAACATTTTATTTGATATATATTGGTATAAATATTTGTTTCTTTTAGCGTAATCTTAAATCAATTGTTGAATGTAAGATTTTTTGAAGTTGACGTTAAAAATGTTATTGGAGTCGGTATGACCAAAGACTACTTCAAATGGTGTAAGTCCTGTTACGGTGTGAATGGTATTATTGTACGCCAATATGGAGTACGTCATAACAGAAGCAGCATTCGTAAATTTTTGTTCGTATTTCGCTATTCTATAAATTTCTAGTAGAATGGAATGGAACCTTTCTATAATTCCTGTCGAGTTCGTGTTATTAGGTGTGGTAATATGTAATTAAATTTTGTACATATCTGTCAATTCCCGCTAAGCATATTATTAAATTCTGTACCTGGATCACATGAAATCTTTTTGGGTATACCATAATATAATTTATTAATGCTGGAACCACTTGAGGGGTTGAATGGTTACTAATACTAATTGATTGACCCAATTTACTGAAAGCATCTATCAATGTTAAGTAATCTCTACCCTCTATGCTAAATAGATTAATAAATATTTCTTGAAAGGGTACATTTTGTAATAATGGTTTTAATGGCTTCCTATCGTACTATATTTTCATACATAGTTCGCAAGAATTTATTATAGCTGATATTGTGTCTTGCAGATTTTCCCAATAATAAACTCGTATAATTCTAGCCATCGTTTCCTTGATGCCACGATGGCATGTTTCTCCTTCGTGATACTTTAAAACTATAGCTGTTTGTTCTTTTTCGTCTTTAATTATTACTCTTACTGTACATTCCAGCATGTTAATCGTGTTCTTTCTCAATAAAGAGATAATTGTATTCGCGATGTCTATCCTATGCTGTTTTACTTCGAAGTAAATAAAGTATTTTATTTTAGGTTGTATATATTCCTTAAGAAAATCTCTAATTGATTCCCTGTTACCTAATGGTAAGAATACCTCTACAATTCTATATTTTCACCTTATTCCTTAGGATTAATTGAAATAGTTGCGGATGAATCGAAAATAATTATTGTCTTATTACCTTCCTCAGAGGTTTTGTTTAATACCAATTTAGCGCTAAGTTACTTACTTCCGCTAAGCACTTTTTAATTTCATCTTTTTTATCTACGTTAACTACCAGGGATTATTTATTGTCGGACTCTAAAGCATTTAATTCTATTCGGGATAAGGCGTCAGCGTTAGTGTTTTGTTTCCCCATTTTATAAATAACGGACCAACGCACTCGGAAACGCTTGCTTTCTCTCTGTTGCCGAAAGGTGAGAGTGGTAGTGCCGTCCCGCTTGAGCCCCAGCCCTCTAATCCTTGTCTGGAACGCGGTCCGGAATAATTGTTATTCCGTGCCGTGTTCGGAACTCAGGCGAAGCCAAACCGCTTTTGTACACATATATGTATAGGCTATTATAAGTGAACAAGGAGACCACTAGACCCAACAGGTCCGAAGCCGCACCGCACGATATACTCCACGACCTTTATGATGAAAGATCCGGGGAGTGGACAGCGAGTCCGACGGAGGACCAACCACCATCGGAGCCGCCCTACCAAGGATGCCAAGGAAGAAGGTAGAACGTACGGTGGTTAGGAGACCCCTGTTCTCTTCAGAGGAAGAACGGAGGTACTTTCTAGCGGAGCTGGAGGAGCGACGCCCGCAGAAACGCGCGGCGCCCATCACCGCCTACTTCACCTCGTGAGTCGGAAATGGCTGGCCCAGCGACGCCCGAGGAGGACTCGTCGACGACGCCGGGGGCCGCTTCCGTTTCGACTGCCGTGTCTGCCGGGGACGTCGAGCCTACTTTCTCCAGCGGATCGGTCTACGCGACTTGTTATCGCAGCTTCGCCTACGCTCTGGATAGCCCCCGTAAGGTACCCCCAACTAAGTGTGCCCCTACCCCCCATCCCTGCCTACTACTGTGGGCAAACCCCAGTGAGTCCCAACCGCCTCGTAGGCTATCGGAGTATCCTCCTATAGTCGTGGAGTTTCAGCCAGACTGGCAGAGGCACTTCCACACCCTGCATGACGTGCTGGGACACGCTCCCAACGCCCGGCCCTTTGGGTAGTCCATAAGGTTTCTGGGGCTTTGAGGAGTTCAGAGCAGTTCAGATCCTCCTGACCCTGAGGAGAACCCGGCGGTGCAATGGCATTGCTACTCCCCATCCTCAGACCTACCCAACAAGGTGGGTAGCCAGCGGGGACGTATACCGAGTGCATCGCCGAGGAGCTCAGGGGCCTGGGCTTCCCGGTGCGATTCGTGCGGCATATACCGGCGAGAGGCGGGAGACCCGGCTGCCTGTACCACGCGCAACTGGACCGCCTGAACAAAGAGGAGCTCACACACCTCTACGCGGTGAGAGAGCTCCTCCCGGAGTGGTCGTAGAGGGGTGGAAGGGCAGACAGGGACCAGCATAGTATCACCGTTGTCGGTTCGCCGGAGACTCCTCTGCGAACTGCCACCGGGAGATTAGGTGCTTCCGCTGCGGTGGGGTCCATGCAGTCGGGGACTGCTCGCTGCCGAGAGGAGCCACACCGACCTGCGCCAACTGCAAGGGCCCACATACGGCCAAAGACCGAAGGTGTAAAGCCTTCCTCAGGGAGGGCAGAGCCCGAGGCATAGCCATACACCCACCCATCCCAACAAAGCCCGCTGTGCAGGGAGACCAGTTTATACTGGTCCCTCACGGCCGACACCACACCGCCTCTACGCCCGGGGCTCCGTTGCGGAGGCAGGGACAGGTCGAGCACGGCCCAGGTCCATCCCTTGCCACCCCAGCCAACGACCTCAAACCCAGGCAGGTGACGACGACCAAGCCCAAGAGGAGGCGCACTCGCAAGATGAAGCCCCAAGCTGTGGCCGTCCAAAGCTGCCACCCTTCGCAACTGGAGGCCAACGCGACCGCAGTGCGCCGAGTACCCATGCAGGCTAGGGACCCGGAACACGCCCGCTCACCATCACGCGCACCGACACACCACATACCGCAGACACCAATTCCCACACCACGGACATCAGTCCCCCACCAGCGCGGGGACCGAGGCGCTCCGAAGGGGACCGGCATAGGCGCGACGAGCCCAGGGTCCACGCTGACGATCTCAGGGAGCTAATCCGAGAGATCGTCAGAGAGGAGCTGAGGGCGATCGTGAAAGACGAGCTGTTCAGAGTGCTCAGAGACCCGCGCATCGCAAATCATACACGCACGGGTCCAACCAACGGGGATGGATCGTGACGAGCTCAGGGTCGCTTACTGGAACCCCGGAGGTATAGGAGGCAAGAGCGACGGTCTTCGGCTGCTCGCTCAGCAGTACGACATACATGTCATCCTTCTGGGCGAGACTTGGCTGAGGCCGACGCGGAGCCTCCGGCTACCAAATTACGTCGCGTATCGGAGGGTCGAAGTATCGCCGAACGGTAGGCCGTACAGAGGTACGGCTGTGCTCGATCGGGGTCACGAACAACGCTGGCTTCAGGCTGCAGGAGGATTCGGAAGAGCGCGGCTACACGGTGCAAAGTCCACCGTGTCCTACATACGTGCCTACGGATCCCCTGCGCACCCCGGACGTTCTGGACATCGCCCTACACCAGTACCTCAAGGCCACGGTTTATCGAGGTCCTGCACGACCTCGACACTCAACACCTACCCGTCCTCGGTACACTTGATTCCAGAGAAATCCTTAGGGAAGGAGTGCGGACCAGAGAGAGGATCGACTGGGCCATCTATCAGGATAGCCTTGTTGACTTCACCATCGCCGGGCAACTGTCTACCCTGGATGAGGTGGAGGTCGCCGCTCGCCGCTTCACGGAAAAAATCCGGGAGGCGGGGGCGGTGGCGACCACCATTGTACCGGCGACAGCGCGCCGGCGAGGTGAGCTCCCTCCGAGCCTACTGGCGGACCTGCAGAGGAAACGTCAGATGAGGAAACTCTGGGCCCGCACCTGCTGTCCGAGGGTCAAGGCACAATTCAACAAGCTGGCCGAGGAACTGTCTGCAAAGGTGAGGGAGTGTCGTGGAGCAGGCTGGGAGAGTACAGTCCTCCATGCCAGTGTAAACGACACTAATCTGCACACCCTAAACAGACGTCTCACAAGGCCAAAGACCACATTCACTCCACACCTAGACAACACAGGCGCGAAACGCGCGCCCAGTGGTGCGGGTGGAGTGCCGAATTCGAGAGCTCCCTCAGAGCCCGACTCCGCCACTCAGGGGCACCGATTTCATCTCCCCCTCTGAGCTGCGGAAAGTCACACTTCGCTTCTCGAGGCGCAAAGCTCCAGGCCCCAACGACATCCCCCCCACAGCGCTGGTGATGATGCCTAGACGAGCAGCCGTGGCTCTCATACAGATCACAAATGGCATTCTCCGGATGGCCCACTTTCAGGAGACCTGGAAAAAGGGGAGGTTCATCATTCTGCCGAAGTCGGACAAGCCCCGAAACCTGCCCGGAAACTACCGGCCGATAACGCTGCTGTCCCGCATCGCTAAGTTGTTTGAGAGGCTTCTGCTTCGGAGGCTGAAGCTGTACATTCCCATAAGGGATGAACAATTCGGCTTCCGGAGCGGCCACTCGACCACGTTGCAACTGACGCGGGTGATCCACCACCTGTCTGTAGAGATGAACAAATGGAGACACTCTGTCGCGGTCTTTCTCGATATGGAGAAGGCCTTCGACTGGGTGTGGCACCCGGGACTCTTGTACAGGTTGGTGGACGCTAGCGTCCCGCTGGCGCTTGTGAGACTAGTGGCTACATTCTTGGAAGGTAGGACCTTCCGGGTAGCAGTGGAGCGGAGGCACTCCTCGGTGAAGGCCATACGTGCCGGAGTGCCACAGGGCAGTTGCCTATCCCCTTGCCTGCACGCGGCCTACACTAATGACATCGCCACACTCAATGATCCTTCGGGAGAGGGTGAGGGTGGACGTCATGCTCGCGCTGTTCGCCGACGACAGCGCATACGTTACCTCGTCCCGAAAGCCGGAACTCGCAACTGGGCGCATGCAGCGCACGCTGGACCGGTTGCCGGAGTGGCTCGATAGGTGGCGCTTGTCCGTCAACGTGGATAAGACGACGGCGCTATATGTCAGCAAGAGGCACTCTATGCCGGGGCGGTTAAAGATCAGAGGCCAGGATGTGTCTTGGGAATCCCCAGTCGTGTACCTCGGATGCAGTATCGACCGCGCGCTGCGGATGGGCTCGAAGGTGGACCGAGCGGTCAACCAGGCGAGAACAGCCCGCGCTTTGCTGTGGCTGGTACTAGCGTCCGGACTTCCTACACGGACGAAACTGGGGATTTACAAGACGTATAGCCGGTCACGCCTCACTTACGCATGGTACGCGCTAACCTTCCAGGCCCAGCGGAGACGCCTGCAAGCTCAGCAAAAGATATCCCTACGGGTCATTATAGGAGCCGATCGCTACGTCCGCAATGATGTGATTCCCTCCCTGAGTCCAGAGGCCACGATGGCAAACCCGCAAATTACTCCCTGTTACCGAAGGGATAGGTGTCCCCTCGCGATCCTACCCGGGTTATGAGATTCGCTTCGGTGCCCGTAGCCCTCGCAAAGCATCTGCGAAGATGACCAGGCGTAGGTTTATAACTGACTTCGAAGTCATTTTCCTGTAAGCGTACACGCCACCTAGTCAATTTACTATTTTGCTCTTTGATAGAGTAATACCAATTACATGGACGATGGTATATATCGTGAATTTTTCCAAATAAACAGGGTCTGAACTGTTTAACAGCCTACTTGATTGCTAATAGTTTGCGTTCTATTGTGCCGTACCGTGATTCGGTATCACTGATAGTTCTACCGGCATAAGCAATCGGATGGTCATTACCTAAGGATCCCTGTGGCAACACTGCTCCAATTGCCATGTTAGAGGCATCAGTTGTCAGAATATAAGATTGTTAAGTCAAGGTATTGTAACAGGGGTGCATTTACTAATAGCACTTTACATTTTTGAAACGCTTCTATAAAATTGTCATCAATTATAATTTTGTTACGCTTTTTCAGACAAAAACTTAAAGGTTGGGTATTTTAGCGAAGTCTTTTATGAACGAGTAACCTAGAAGTCCAAGAAGACTTTTGATTTATGTAATAGTTTTAGGTACTGGGTAGTCTAGTACAGTGTCAACTTCGTCATTATTTGGCTTAAGGCCATCTTTTGTTATGGTGTGACCTAGATATAACACTTCCTTTCGGAGGAATTCTGATTTGTCTAATTATACTTTTAAGTTAGTTTTACGTCACCCATCACAAACCATCTTTAGACTGTTAATATGCTCGTTTAAAGTCGCAGAATATATGATTACGTCCGCAGATTTTGTAACACGTCGGTGTTTCATATCGGCTATATGTTCTTTAACGCGAGTTTTTATAGATCTTTTATTTTGCCCTATATAGGAGAGACCCAATCGAGCTTATACACTCCTGCATCTTGTAGAGGGATATGGCATTTCAGTGATGGTAAGAACTGACTAATCTTCTCTGGTGGCTTAAATTAAGTTTTTATTGAAATTTGCTTGAGAATATAGCCAATTTCATCAGTAACCCCTTTTATATATGGTAATATTGCAGGAAAACTCAACAGTGGCTAGTTTCACTCGGCTTCTGTGGAGCACAAGGGGAACACAAAGCTTGTTGTCTTACAAAACTTGGTTGACGAGTTGAATTTTGGTATCCAGGTGTTGCTTGTCACAGATGCCACGTGCTATCTGAAATAAAGATTTACCCACTGTGGACAACTGTGTTGGATGGTGACGAGAATTGCCCTTTAGATATCGATCAGTATGGGTATGTTTTCTTTATACTGTATGACTAAATGTGTTGGGATTACGGATAATCAAAACATCTACGAAAGCTAAGGAATTATTTGCCTCTAACTCCATTGTAAATTGTATTTAGGAGTTTATATTATTTAGATGAGTAAGGAGTATGGGTAAAATTTTGAAAGTATCATCAACATACCTCTTGTGGAAACTTTTGTTTATAGATGAAGTTTTTTTTTTCCACATCATATAGCCAGACATCATATAGTTTGATTCCACATCATATAGCCAGACGGGAGGCAGTGTCTTAATAGCTCAGCATATTCCAGTGGTAGGTTATTATCCTTCAGATTTCCTGTTAATATTGACATACGCTCCTCTATTGGAAAGCATGTAAATAGGGACTGTACATCAAATTGGAGTATGAGCGTCATTGGAATTGCCCTAAATGTATCATTAAATAAAGGAAATGTGGGGATAATACCAATACGCCCATACGCCAATCCTACCGTGCACCAAGTCAGACAAATCTTAGCGACGATGAAGGTACAAATAAGGTCACTTTGCGTTACAAACCTCATGTGCAAGGATCGATTGCGTGAAATCCTGAGGGAAGAAGTCATTGATGTCCTCCAAAAAACTATTACTGAACTTGTGTTCAAAGAGCTATCACAAATGAATAAACAAATCCCTAACTTCCAAGAATCCTTGAATTTCATCAATATCTGCTTGGGAAACTTGGGTCATAGATGAAAATACTCCTACAATAATAAATTTGAGAATGAAACAACGATATGTACCTTCAATCAAACATAAAATATTTGACCACTAGATTGAATGCCCGAGAACGAACTACGCGTGACAGTAAACCCCCTAAAAAAAGCACGCCACTGGTTGTGGTTGGAGATGTGGACACTGGAAACACTAAAAATAGTAGTGAAGCGATTTCATCACTTAGTAGTCTTATTACTCTGACAGATTTCATAAACGACGACGAGCAATTAGTCAATGGGCACGTCAACCAGTGGAGAACTGTTTCAAGTAACGAAAGCAGAAAGTTTTGAGACGGGTAGGTACCACTTATGTAATCCAGGGCTTGGAAAGGAATAAGAATATGCATGTTCGGAGGTCACTTCCAGATACTACAACAGAGCAGATGGAGGCTCACGTAAAATCTATTTGCGGGGTGGATGTGCACATTGCTGTGGAGAAAATAATTCATAAAACTGAAAAGGTTATGCATATTTTATTATAGGAGTACCGGAGCGATTCTTTGTAACCATGAACCGGGCTATTGTTTGGCCGCGAGACGCGGAATTTAAAGAATGGATCTGGTTTCGGACATCGTCTCGAAAGTCAGAAGGAAAGTAATATTGAAATACATTATCAGAACGCACGCGGACTAAGAACGAAAACTTTCAAATTTATATCCTTTTTACAGTATTCCTCCTCAGATTTGTTTGCTGTAACAGAGTGGTTGCAAAGATTCTATTAATGATGCGGAACTAATACCACCAGGTTCCCAAATATTATGTTGAGATAGAACAGACGATCGAAAACAAGGACTGCGTACTTTTAGTGGCCACACGAAGGCTCGAGACACAACAGGTGCATAGCGGTGACGTTAATTTCATATCATAAAAGATCACTTGTTTGAAATGTTCGGAGCAAACGTGTCTAATAAAGATAAATTTTTGTTTGCATGTTTTGTTTCGTATATACCACCACAATCTGCTGATAATGAATATTTGTTTATATTTAATTTATTGGAACGTTTTTGCTATAGAATTAAAGGTAAAATAATTGTAATGGGAGATTTTGATTTATTTTCTTGCAGCAAAAATATTACTGCATATTATGAATATTTTGTAACTTTTTATGAGTTCATTCAGAACGATCAGATACCAAACTGTAGCGGTAGACATCATCGTTGAACATTAGGAGACATTGAAATGTAGTTTATTTCTGCGGGCCCACTGCACCACCCGGTCAATATCTTCCTGCAGCCTGACATATTCCGCCATATACCTGATTTCTCGCGAAAGTTTCAGATCATCGGTAAACAGTAGGCACAAAGAGTCTAGAACTAATCATCAGCACGAAATCTAAAGGGCACTAAATTGCTACCCTGGCTAACACCTGACCTTATACGATACGACCTCGACCTGCAGCCGCCATAATCAACATATTAGCGCCTGTCACGCAAGTAATCCGCGAAGAAAGGAAGCGTAGGCGGTGTACACCTAGCGCTAGCTAGTTTAGATAGCAAAATGTCGTTGTCTACAATATCGAATGCTTTCTTAAAATCAAAGTAGGTTACATCTACTTGACCCCTAGCCTCAACCACAGGCAGCACACGCGACATGAGGTGTAAGAGGTCTCCTTCCAACGGTCCGGAAAAGTTGCCGACTATAAAGACAGGTTAAATATATAGCGTAGTGGTTCAGCTAGTGCTGACCGACACCCTTTTAAGATGAAAGACGGAGTTTCATCCGGCCTATATATATATATTTGAAATTCTGAAAAAAAGTGAATAAAGCATTTCTAATTCTAATTAAGTGGCTGGTCTGTTGGTTTATAAAATTTACTCAGTGTGGTCAAAATAAGATCAAAATAAAGAGAGAGGAAAGAAAGTTCGTACATAATATTAAAGAAAACATACGATATTATCAATTATAGGTAGATAACAATTATTTTTGTATCCATTTAATGTTACTGGTTTCTATAGAGAATTTTTCTAAAGAAATTTGTCTAAAGAATAGAGAATAGAAAAACTATTCACATAAAATTGACGCGAAATACGTCGGAAAAATCTTTAATTTGAAAGAGAAAGGCTGAGAGTAAATATGTCGGCGTGATTAGATCCTGACCGTGACTGCCACGCTGAGTCCCGGGAGTAAATTGCTTGAGACGCGTCAGTTAAATATGCGTCTTAATAACCGGCTACTAAAGTTTAAGGTCAGATCATGAACAGTGAACACACAGTGCACGGTATCGTTAAAATGTTGAATATTTCTCGTGACAAAGCTTTGCATTGGCTCAGCTGAATTAAATGAACATTATCTTTTCGCTGTATTTCATACAACTGCAAAGCTCTGCAGTTTTATCTGCGAGATTCAGTTTTTTATGCAACTTCGAGGACACCTTCCGTGTACTATAATGTAGTGACAACTAACGAGGTTATACATAGCTTTCAGTACCTCTTAAATGCTACTGTTACTACTTTTCGTTTTCGCCATTGAATTTTACTTGTTAACAAAAGGAGACTGTCAACTTCAGTGGTGTTCAAAAGAAAATAATGCGAACATTGATTTGATTAAAAACAAAATAAACGAGCAAAATGTTAAAACGTATTAAACGTAAACGTATGTTGAAAATTTTATGTTAAGAGTCAATAAAGACAAATAATAATTAATAAAATTCTCAATCATAACTAAAAATTAAAAGAAATATATAAAAAACACGATTTTATTTAATTTCCTTAAAAAGAGCTTTAAATTAAATGAATCTAATGCATTTGGAACATATTAAGGAGTTAAACTTTATAACATCTTGTCGCAAACTGGTGTTCTCAAAGTATTTAGATGCCAGTACATAGGTAAATCTCGCGGCAATACTTTATATAGTTTACAGAGTACAACATGTAATAAATTAATTTCAATTTCATTTTTTATTAATTTAGGGCATAATACTAATAAAAATCATTGATTTAATTATTGTATATCTAATGTCTAAAATATATCATATCTAGTGATCGTACGGAAACTTAATGAGCAGGTTCACTGGAGCATCAGTAAGTGCAGCCGTTGTGCCCGTTTTGCCCCGCGTAATGAACTGCTTATGCCAAAGTTATACCATGGAAGTGAGGGTTTGGTATATCAGAAAAGGCATGTAAGTCAAATTATCGCAGTCAAAATGCCGTTATCTCGATGGCGCAAAGTCTCCGTAAGCAGCGTCTAACTAACATTTGTTCTTCCATATCCCTTCGAAGAACTAATTTTGCCTTTCAAAAACAAATGACTAGTGTCAGCTCGCTATTCGTTTTTTTTTTTCATTTTCACAAGATTCGTCTATGTGGACTCATTTTACCAATAGGGAAATTACAACTGCGCGCCTAAAATGGCTACATTTTATTGGGGAACCAAAAGATGTGCTAGCTTTTTAAAGCCAGGAAATAAGGTTGCTCATCTAAAACACATGGATGGCTTGATTTTCCCCGACTATTTCAGAAATGATGTCGACATATTCCAAAATCTTTACAAAAAACCTTAACAATTTATGTACCAAAAATATTTTCAAGAATTGTTCGAACCATTGCTGAAAATTATATTTACGGGTCTTCGATGATATTGATTAAAAATTTACGAGAATATGCAAGTAGACATTATATTGTATTATTTAGTGACAAAGTGACGTGAAATAATAGTAAATTAATATAGTTTAACACATATTTATTGTTTAACAGAAGCCCACCTGTGCTTTTGAAACCGCACGAAACACCCCAGTTAGCCTTCACTACAAGCCGTTGCTACGTAGCTCGCAACACTTTCCCGGCCGTTTCTCTTTCAGGGACGGTTAGGAAGTTTCCATATCTATAATTCATAAGAGCAATTGTTAAATTAGTCAGAATTAGCTCTGGAAATATATTGTTACAACAAGAATCTTTATGAAATAATAAGTTATAAGAAAACTTTACATTTTCGCAAATAGAGCCGCGACCATCAGATTTAATTTCACGGGTTTTATAACGAGAACTGAAAAATTATCAGTGAAAAGTAAAATATTTTACAAAAACATAATTTTCTTATCATACTTGACAGTTTATTATTATTTTATTGTATTACGGGACACGAGAGCCGGGGGCATATTTTAAATATTACAATCGTAAAGTAAAAGTCCAATGGAAGAGTACAATGCCTTTTTGTTGGGCATTGTGAGTTGCGATGTATAAGACTATATAAGTACAATTATACGGACCATTAACATACGCACTCTCCGCCCGGCTTCGCTTGTTCACAATTCGCGCACATTTTGGAGAGGCTTGGAGGGCCGTCGCCATGTCATTATTAAATTACTGACAATATTTATTGAGCCCGAGGCTGAGTAATTGAACTTGACAAAGGGAACTTAAATCAGATTTCATCCTCGAGTAGGTGCATGAAACTTACAACATTTGTGCATCGATGAAAGTTGGCGCAATTTATTTGTGTATCGTGATTGGGATTACACTAGAGCAATCCAATCAAAATTTAAAAGTGTACTATTTAACATAAAATGGAATTTGAAATGCTACTTTACATAAAAATAGGCGATCAATATCAATGAATTACATCTCAAATGCATCGGCAGCATTACGAACAGCGTTATTCAGTTTATTAAACCATACAAATACGTCAATAGATGGCGTAAGCAGTTGTTGCGAGGAACTTCAAGAACAAATAAGTGACATGAATTCAAAATTATTGTCTGCTAATAATGAAATAGAAAACTTACAAGACGAAATAAATCAATTAAAGGATGACTTAAAAAGAGTGCTACTAATTAATAGATGTATACAAAAAAAAATAGCTCGCACAGGAAGCTCGCCCTTATCATCTTAGAAAACTTTTTAGCTTTGCGTAAAGGTATGCGATACAATTAGGCTCTATGAACTTTACCCTTCCCCTTTTTAAACCGCTTCACCGCTACTACTACTGGAATCCAATACTAAGATAAAAGAAAAGTATCTAAATGAATCATCCAACAGTACATAATGGACCCACAGATAACCCAAATTTTCAGCCAAGGTAAAAACGAAGATTAATAGTTTTGGAGCAGAGTTTCAAAAACAAAACCAGGAACCAATAAAGAACGTTTTCATCTTAGCTGATAATCAAGGGAAAAGAGTCAGTGGAATTCTTCAGAAACTTTTAGGGCTAAAATTTAGTGTTACTTGCTATTTTAAACCTGGCGCACAAATGGGTGATATTCTACAACTAAACTTAATTTGCAAATAAAATCAAGATAAGACCTATAAAATATTAATTTAATTGTAGGTAAGTGTTTTCATTCTGTGACAAAACCCAATATAATTGGGTTAGAAGTACCTTACAATGCTAATCTTAATGAACAGAAATTAAATTATCTGATTAGATACGTTTGTCACAGATATAGTAATGTTTCGTATCTTCAGGTGGGCTTTAACCATCGTAGATACATATTTTTACTTTAAATATATGTAGATCTATTCTAAGAGAGATATTACGTTTAGGCTACAAAAATTGCTGGCAATAATATAAAATTAAATTCTCTAATGTACGATCTGGACTAGTTAATGATAAATACACTCAAACGGATTCACAAATGATTTTATAATCATTTGTAGAACCCATTCAGCTAAATAACAGTGAAAATAACGTGTAACAAGATGTAGCCCAGGATATTAATAATAATGTATTAGAAATAAATTTTAGTCAATCAAATGCCAAACATTAGTTCCGTGCTTAATTATTGTATAATTTTGCACCAAAATATTATAAACATCTGTAATAACAAATAAATCGGATCTACTGTATTTGAGTTTGCATGAATTATCGCAGAATGGTAAATTTATTGATATTGTGGGTATAACAGAATACAACATGATTATGGTTGACAACACTCACTTATATATAATTGTAAATAAGCAGCAGGTTCGAATAGACACAATCGAAGTGGTAGAGCTTGCATTTTCATTAGCAATAAATATAAATGTAAACACATTGACTCGTAGAATTCTCTCATACTAACATCGAGGAGTCTTGCGGCATCGAACGAACTGCCCCTATCCCACCGCTGCCACCAAATGTTAGATGGATTTAATGGAAAGTCTTTTTAAAAAATAAATTTTATTACTGCTAGGAACAAATAGTAAAATATTATAATTAACTTATTACAAATGAATATAGAAAAATAGGTCTGATGTATGGATAGAGACTGAGCTGCCGGGATAAGAGTAATGCTCAGGTTCCGAGAGTGTAATGCTGATGGGCCATAATCAGGCGTATTCAGCATTAAAGCCTCCGACCTCTGGACATAACATAACGAAAGATATCACTGTAATCAGTATTTATACGGCACATAAAAATACTATAGATACACATAGAACCTTTTTTTATTAGCCTTGAAGGCATTCCTGATAAGATCTGTAATCCCCTAAAGAAAAAAAGTGATTTGCAGAGATTTCAATATAAACATTTTAAGGAAAACTAATATGTCTTGGAATTTATTAGTACACTTTCTGGGTTTAACTTAAGAATGGGACCTACCCGCTAGGTTTGTTAGCGGCTCATGTACTGATCAATATTATAAATTATATTAATAATTTAATATTGAAGGTACAAAGGTTGATGTTCTAGAATTGGCCTTATCAGACCATTCAGCTCAAATGAAGTGCCCTGTTAAGAAGACATTAACACCATTGAAATTGAGCGAGATTATAATTGCGAAAGTATTAATAAATTTGTAAAAGCTATAAAAACTCTAAGTTTTAGTAGTTTCTACAGCTGTACGTGCCAATGACGCTTTTAATGAATTTTATGATTTATTTAGATTATTTTATGATCTTCGTTTTACGATAAATTAAACAAAAATATCTGTATTGAAACGGTTAAATTGGATAACCAAAGGTATTAGACTAAGTAGCAGACGGAAACGATAGATGTTTTGGTAACTAAGACGTCAACATAGCATTGAAAACTACCATAAATTTAAAAAGTATTTGAAGAGACTAAGAAAGAAAATAAGCTTTACTAAGTCACTTATTACTACGAAATAATAATGATTTAAGAAATGCCCGCTATAAAATGAAAGTAACATGGAAAATAATTAAATTATCTAACATTAATCCCCCTTCTATTTTGGTTTATTTACGAAATAAACTACCAAAATGAAGTTGTTAGTGATCCTTTACAAATTGAAAACATTTTCAATAGCTTTCTTTCTTCTTCATCTTCTCACTTCGTCGATCAATCCACAATACAATCTTCCCTTAACTCAATATATATTGACAAGAATAAAATAACTAATCATAATAAAAATAATGAAAATGATTGCAATAATTATAATAATACTGTCACAAACATAAATGACAATAATACAAATAATAGTCATATTAATATGGATATAGATGATAAATATGGAACAAGTAATAGTAAGGTACAATATATAAATAATTTACGAAATTCGATATTTATGTCAGGCATCTATAACATTAATGAATCTTAAAAATAAAAATAGTGCAGATTATTATGGTACAGTAACAACAATTTGAAAGTATGTTGCTATTGAAATTTATCCTGCGTTATGTTATATTGAAAATATGTGCATTGAGCTCTTGCTCAGGAAAGTACCTTCACTTTCCTCAACAAGTTAAAAATAATCGTAATAGCTTTTTTTTTCTTTTTTTTTCTTTTTTTTTCTTCTGGAGGTATTTTAAATAACATATATTCCGTGTCTGTTACTAAAATTAATTACTTATACTACGTTATTGGAAGAAATATGTACGTAATTACAGTTATAAGTATTCGTTTATCCTCCACAAACGTTTGCAAGCACAGTGAATTTATAGTAGTAATTTAGTAACTTTAGTTTGTAATAAGAAGGGAGGTGTTATGTACAATATGTGGGTAGGTCGATATGTAGATATTTATTTCAATAAATCAGTCCGCTACGGATCACCGTCTTTCATTGACATTACAATTTAAAGGCTAATATAATTTCATCATAAGATTAGGTCAGCCTGATAAAAAGAATATAAACCTAACTCTAAATACCTTATACATAACGAATGGATAACAACACCTAAGAATCAGTCACTATATTCTGATTTAAAATTAGAACTAACTTATAAATTAATGTTATATGCAAATGTGATGAAAGTTAGTAATCAGATGGTCTTATTAATAAGTATATCTTTTTAATTTGGAAAAACAATCTCCCGTTTTCTTCCGTTTTAATCGTCAAAATGTTAACCGTTAAGTTTATTGATTTTAATGTAACATAAATCTGTAATCTACTGTTATTAAATATTACCTATAGCTTCTCCTATATAAACAAAACAATGAAATCGAAATATAATCGCAGATAATTCCTTGATTCGATTAAATTATAGGATTGCAACGGTCCAAGTATTACTTGTAAAACGATTTCTTGTCATTGAAAATAGATGGAAAACCCCAATAATATATATACCCCAAAAATATTTGTGACAGACGTACATTAAATGCAACTTTTAACATTATCAATACAATTGCCATAAATCGCATAGAATGTGTGGTGTACTATGCCATTATGATCGTATGCCAATCGTTCCTGTGAAAATTCGTATACGTACATGTACAGTTTACGTACATGTACAGTTTACGTACATTTACAGTTTACGTACATTTACAGTTTACGTACATGTACAGTAAACTTACATGTACAGTTTACGTAGTTATGTTACTTATGTAGTAAACGTACATGTACAATAGACCTAAAAGATGCTTTTTTTTCTAATACCCATCAATTAACGACCGAACCTAAAATAACGACCGAAAATATTTACGGTTTCAGTATAAATCTAATAACTCTTCACAAACGTTCACTTACCAATTGAATGCAATGCCGTTCGGCCTATCCGTCGCTCCGCCAGTTTTTACACAATTTATGAGAGAGGTTTTAACTCATTTACGATATCGTGGTTAAAAGTCAGTGTATTATTTGGACGATATATTATGTATAGGAGATACATACATACGTACAATGTCAAGAGAATGTTATCAAAGTTCTAAATCTACTTTCATGCTTAGGGTTCGTTATTGATTATGATAAGAGTAATTTGTTACCGTCACAGACTTGGAAATTTCTTGGCTTTAATTTTAATGCTAACAATTTAACCATTAGTCTTCCTTCACATAAGCAGGAAAAAATGTAAAATTGGTTACAAAGACCACTGCTATACGATCATGTTCTATACGTGATTTCGCTAAACTTGTGGCCGTTTCAGTTTCTGCTTGTACTGTAGTTAACTATGGACGGTTGGATACAAAAATTTTCGAGCGACAATATTATCTCGCTTTACATTCGAATTGTAATAATTATGACATGAAAACTGATTTACAGATTTTTTTTAGAGATTTGCATTTTTGGTTATAAAATATTAGTACATCATACAATCTTATGAGACAGCCAAGTTGTACACTTGAAATTCACACAGACGCCTCGAGAACTGGATACTGGGTACTGTCTGTAATAAACAGAAATCTTTGGGTAAGTAGAAACACTTAGAAAAAAACAACCATATTAATGACTTAGAATTAATGACAGCTTTTTGGGTCTTTAATCTATTGCAAGTGAACTATCCAATTGTACAATTACATAGATGATACCACTGAAATCAGTTATGTAAATCAAATGGGTGGTATACAATACCTCCATTTAAATTACGTCACCAGATCCATGCGGCAATGGTGCGAGCAGTGCAACATTTGGATTTTCGCATCCTATATAAACTCACAGGATAACTTGGCCGGCGCCGCATCTAGAATAGTAAACCATGATACCGAATGGACACTATCCAGTCATGATTTTCAACATACAACACCTGCATCAATCCGACATTGATTTATTTGCGTCAAGGGATAACACTAAGAGCACAGAACTTGTTTCATGGAAGCAAGATCCCGACGCAATATCAGTAGATGTATTCACACTGAACTGGCATTCAAATTATTTTTATGCTTTTCCTCATTTTTGTCTAGTTTTAAAATGTCTGCGAAAAATCGTTGACGATAAAGCTACTGGGATACTGGTATAAGATATTTGACCATCACATCCTTGGTTTCAGCTGTTACAAATAATAATTGTTTCCGACGTTGTTTACTTAAATCCTAAAAGTTACCTTTTACCATTTTTCATTAGGGATCAGCATCCCTTACACAAGAACCTTACCCGGGTGTCGCTAGGCTCTGCGGCAGTCCTTCGTCCGACGAGGTGTTTCCCTGGATTCCGGGACTCTTCGCTCAAGCTCTGGTGACAATTCTGCGTAGATACGAACATTCGTGTTTTTAATAAACCTAAAAGATCCGTCCTTTCTTTTCTGACTGCACAATTCAATAGTGGATGTTTATATGGTAAATTAAATTCCCACCGTTCCGCTCTATCTTTCATAATCGAAAACGTTGGTTCAGATGAATGCATGAAACGGCTACTCTAGGGCGCTTTTAAGCTGAGACCCACCAAACTAAAATATTCTAGTACTTGGGATTCCCAATTATAAAATAATAAAAAATAAAAATAAAAAGTAAGTTATTTCTCTGACCAAAAACTTAAATGCTTATTACACTATTTTGAGAATACCCTTTAAGTAAATAAATACCTGTAGTGGGATTCTCCGCTTTTGCACAGGTCATAAACACTTAGTTAAGTTGTGGTACATAAAACAAACACTAAAATTAGGTCAGTAGCACTTGTCCACACCGGTTTTATACACCTAAGTTGTTGGAACAGTTACCAGTCCTTATACTTAGTATTAAACACTAATCTTTGTTGTTTACATTCCATATCAATATTTTGTACTAATATTTAAGTTTACAGTTTCTTGTCTATTCAACTTTTGTAGGTACTGAGTATTTATTTTATAATGTTAAGCCTGAAACTGTTTGATTTTTGCTAAGGTTAACTAATAAAACATTTATTTCATAATGTTACATAAAATGTGGGTAGCATTCACAATGCGGAGACGGTAGTACAAAAATAAATTATTATATTAATTATAACTTAGTATCCTAATTGTGACTGCTCATAGAGTACAAACTCTTTCATCATTGAAATTGGGCACTGACATTATAAATGACAATATATATGGAAAAGATCCGTGTTATTTTTACCATATTTCCGAGGAAATGCAACAGTTGTCTTAAATATAAGATCTGAGAGTGCAGTGAGCTCATATTAGCACACCAAGTGCTACACAAAGCAGCCACTACTCAGTCTATAGCTAGATGGATTAAACAAGTGATGTTAGAGAGTGGAGTGAACACTAATGTTTACAGCGCTTATAGTACGAGACACACGTCCACTTCAGCCGCTAGCTCCGTCGGCGTTAATATTGAAACCATCCATAAGGCAGCTGGGTGGACCAGTAAGTCAAACTCCCTCGCCCGTTTCAATAATAGAACAATTTCGGATGAAGGTGAACTTGCTAGATCGATCTGTTTTGATATGACACAAACGATTTGATTACGCCCAAATGTGAGGTAGCTATTAAATTATGTAATATTAGAATAAGTATACAAGATTTCAGAATTGATTATCGAAAAATTCTTTAAAGTTACTAAAAATTGTATAACGAAGTTGAATGGGAAATAAATATATTGTTAATTGCATACATGTATTATACAGTATAATACATGTATGCAATTAACAATATATTTACTGTACTGTATTTATATCAAAACTTTACTCACTTAACATCTACCTGGTTATGTATACTGAAGAATGAAGGAGAAATATAATAAGTGATCAAACGAATTCCTTAGATGTGAAGTTCGATGCATTATTATAAGAAACGCTTCTTCGAAGATATACACCCGCCCACCCTATAGAACCCTGAATAAACTGAAAGTTTTGGGCCAGCTATCTCTAAAAATATAAAATAAATAAAAATAATTTAGGTAAATAGAATATTACTATAGGGAAGTCAATCGATTAAAATCTTTTAACAATGTGCGATGTTACGTAGCGAGTTAAAGGGTCTACCTGGTTATATTTATTTTTGAATGAAACGGAGAAATATAATGATGATTGAACTTCACATCTAAGAATTTCGTTTGATCACTTATTGTAGTTTAATATCGTGGCGTCAAAATATATCTTATTTTTTAATGTTAATAGAAAAAGTCTTAAAGTATCGCAGCTATGTGGGAAATAATTTAACATTAAAAATCATTTCATAAAAATGTTTCGAAATTGGTTAAAATTACTTGAATATGCTAGTAAGAGTTTAATTTTTCAAAAAGTGAAAATTCTTGTTTTTAAGAGTTCTTATCGTGAAAGTATATTCTCCCCTTGTTTCAAAATTCAAATTTCCCGAAATAAGCCTGAGGTACATAATATGCAATGTGGCGGTCGTTAAGGCAGTTTGATTAGTTTCAGAGTTCCCCTCCAGGAATGTCAGAAGGGGAGGCGCGCTTGAGCAGACGCTAGGAATTATAGGGGGATATAATTTAAACACCTGTTTTGCTAGGGATCATAATAAATCAATATACAACGTCTACCCCAATATTTTTTTGGAATAATGTTATGCCATAGATATATGTTAAAATTCTTAAGCGACTTGTTGATCACAATCCGACAATTTTATTGAATTGAGAAGATAAATGCTTTTGTTACAGTTTTAATTCTATTCTATGAGTCAACAAGGTAACAAACTATAAGAGTTGTGTTAAACTTCTATATACATTTATTCAATTGGTCCTTCCACATTCACAATCATGAACGAACCTAAAATAGTACAAGAACAACAATGT